>OVBL01001060.1:0-600633 GCA_900406555.1 Pseudoturritis turrita | reverse complement strand
GCCTTTTTACGATATATTGCGAGAACAAGAAGTTCGAGTGGACGGAAAAATGCGAGAGGCTTTTTCAACAACTAAAGATTTACTGCCACTCCTCCAGTGCTCACGAAACCAGAAGCAGGGGAACCACTTTTTCTATACACCACAGTTTCCGCCACAACAGTAAGCGGTGTGTTGATTCGAGACGAGCGTGGAGAACAGAAGCCGATCTTTTATGTTAGCAACACCCTTAGAGACCGTACTCACAGATGGAAAAATTGGCGCTATCCATAGTCATGTTCGCAAGAAAGCTAAGGCCATACTTCCAGTCTCACTCGATCGTCGTCCTAAGTACCTTCCCGATTAGGTCTGTTCTGTACAGCCCAAGTGTGGGAGTCGAAACTCGCACAACCAAAAACTTGTGAAGAGATTTAGGGATTCGACAAACTTCTATGTAAAGAAACCAAGACGCTGAGATCCAAAGATGGAGATTTTATTCAAGCTGTTTTGAAAGCTGTTTGTAAAGTAATAAGTGTTTAGCTAGGTTAATTTTTTGGATCCCCTTTTCAAGAGGTACATTGTTTATTTATACGCCAAAATAGTCGGCTAGGCCTTTTCCTAAAGGATAAAGGAGAACTTCCTTATTCTTCGGAATTTACTCTCTGATTCAGATGCGGGCTTCTTTCTTTGCCTCGTTGCCTCAGCCCACCAATATCTTGTGGCTCGTTGCCTCGGCCCGAAAAGGTATTGGGCTGGTTACTTTGCCGGGTCATCGATGGGCCGGCTCGTCACCTATCTCGCCTGCTCCTCCCAACGCTGAACCAGAAGGAGTTGTTGTCGTCGGCTCATCATATTATCACCTTAACACCGAACCAGAGAAAAGTCAGCTCATCACCATTCCTCAATGCCAAGCCGAAGGAGAATTGGCTCGTCGCCTTTCCTTTTCTCCGAGCCAAAGAGAGGTTGGTTCATGTCCGAGTGTTTAGCTCGTCACTGAGTTGTGGTTTACCAACATGTTGACTCGTCACCATTTGTTGGTTCGCTGCCTAGCCAAGATGTTGGCTCATCACTCCTTTCTCCTTGCTGCCTAGCCAAGATGTTGGCTCGTCACTCCTTTCTCCTTGTTGCCTAGCCAAGATGTTGGCTCGTCGCTTATTTTCCTTGTCCCCGAGCCAAGTTGGCTCGTCTTCTCCTTCTCCTTTCCCTTGTCGCCGAGCCAAGTTTGGCTCGTCTTCTAATTTGTTTGGCTCGTCGCCAAATATTTGGCCCATCGCTTTTTCACGTTGCCGAGCCAAGATATTGGCTCGTCACTCTTTTCCCCTTGCTTCCTAGCCAAGATGTTAGCTCGTCTCCTTCTTCTTCCACCGCCTAGCCAAGATGTTGGCTCGGCACTTCTTTCTGCCGCCTGCCGAGCCAATCTGCCTTGTCACCATTTCTCCATAATGCCGAGCCAGCTTGGCTTGTCACCAATTCACCCTGTCGCCTAGCCAAGATGTTGGATCGGCGCTTCTTTCTACCGCCTGCCGAGCCAATCTGCC
Organism: Pseudoturritis turrita; assembly: GCA_900406555.1. NCBI lineage: Eukaryota > Viridiplantae > Streptophyta > Magnoliopsida > Brassicales > Brassicaceae > Pseudoturritis > Pseudoturritis turrita. The sequence continues at coordinate 599,119 of OVBL01001060.1, read as the reverse complement.
TTGTCACCGTTTCTCCATTATGCCGAGCCAGCTTGGCTCGTCACCAATTCACCCTGTCGCCTAGCCAAGATGTTGGCTCGGCGCTTCTTTCTGCCGCCTGCCGAGCCAATCTGCCTTGTCACCGTTTCTCCATTATGCCGAGCCAGCTTGGCTCGTCACCAATTCACCCTGTCGCCTAGCCAAGATGTTGGCTCGTCTCCAGCTTTCTCCATTGCCTAGCTAATTTTTGGCTCGTCGTTTACTTTCCTCCATACTTAGCATTTTTAGCAGTTGATCTCGATGGAGTGAAAACTGACCCCAACAGTTAGCCCTCCAGCTCGGCAGTATTACTAGTAATAGTGACGAGGTGAGAAGTCAAGATCGAGATCAACTCTCTCTGGGCTACCGAGCCAGCTCCGTGGCGAAGTTGTCATCTGGGTATTGACGAATGCCGAGCCGAACCGATAGTGTTACCGAGGCATTTTATTTCCTAGCCGACACGTTTGTCGTGAGCCCACTTTGGCTCGTCATCTTTTCGTATTGCTTAAACTGTCGTTCCGCCGAGCCATATTCTTCTAACACGTTACCGAACTATCCCAATAAGTGATTCGTTTTTTGGCTCGGCAGTAAGGTTTTCTTGAGGTATCTCCATTCATGATTACAGCTTTATTGGGAACTGTAAGCGTTTCGCATGTTCCCGAGGCCGCGTGGCCTTACGCGCTTTACTTTTATGCGCCTTTATATTCAGATCCTTGTTTTACTCTTCATAATTCACTCCCCTTCATTTCCGAAAAATCAGGTAGCTCTCTTCTCTCTCTTCTTTTCTCTCTATTTGTTTAAGTTGTTGGCTAGGTCTTTATATATTTCTTCACTTCCGCCGCCGCCTCTTTGAGTTTTCCGATCCACCTTCGAGCGCGGCTCGGTGATCCTATAAACTTTCCGATCCATCTTCAAATCCTTCCGGCGACCCCTTGAGTTTTCCTACCCGTCTTCATACGTCTGCGGTGAGTATTCGAGTTTTCCGACCCATCTTCATCCAGATCGGATTATTCTCCTTCATCTTCTGTTTCCGAGCCAAAAATCTCTCCAAATTCTTTCTAAGTACCAGATTGACTACGAGCCAGAATCACCAATGTCTAATATCACCGAGCTGGAGGATTCTATTGGTTCGGCGACTTCCGCTTCACTGCTGGGTCGCAAGATGGTTTTATCTCCAGAGGTTTCCGAGCCAGCCGAGCCTAATTCTCCGCAGGGTCAACTGCAGGTTGTTGTCCCATCTCTGATAGACGAAGCATTTGATGCAGAGGCGGACGCCGAGGCAGCTTTGATTCAGAGAGCCCTTGCAGAATTCAAGGCCGAGCCGACAGAGTACGTTATTGACGAGGCGGAAAAAATACGCTTGGAAAGATTGTTTGCGAGCCATCAAGCCAGTACGTCGACGAGGCGAAAACCCGGAAGGAAAACGCCCAAGAGACGACCTGACCCACCCGGTTCGACTCTGTGCACCGCAGAATCCTTGGAGGCACTAAGGCATCGATTTCATATTTCAGAAGATGTCGAGCTGGTTGTCCCTACCCCAACTGACCGAGCCGAATCTCCACCACCCGGGTATTTCACTCTCTATGAGAGTTTCTTCTACGGTTGTCTGCTCTGGTTTCCGATCCCCAGCTTGATCCTTCGTTTTCTATACAAACATGGGTTAGCGCCGAGCCAGATTACGCCCCGAGGTATGCGTCACTTAGTCGGGATTCTGGTTCGGAGCTATGAGTGTGATGCGACTGTTCGCATCTCCCACCTGCGGCAGTTTCTTGAGTTCCAAAAGATTAAGAACTCCCGAGCTTACTATATTTCCAACAAGAAGCAAAGGAAGATTATCGAAGGCTTTCGAAGCAAAGATGGAGATTGGGAGAACTATTTTTTCTTTGTTCCTATCAACGATGCTACGGTCGAAGCCGAGAGCCTCCACTATGTAAAAACGGAGTGGGGAACCATTGGTGGGCGAGCCATAGACTTTTCAGGAGATTTGCTAATGTTTTTCTTTGTAGCGAGCTGACCACTGATGCCTCTCCTCTTTTTTTTGCAGTTCGGCAGATTCTCCCACGTTACCCAGAAGACACGCTCACGCTTCGGAACACACTTGCTGAGAGAAGGTGTCATTGGGAAAAACATTTTTCCCTAAAAAGAGTCGAAAAAGCCCGAGCCACTTTCGCCGGTGTTGAAGTATCTGATAGTTCGGAATCTGAATCTTCATTGCCAAGTCCTCCAAGAAAAAGCATGGGAAAAAGACTGACGATCCGTGATAAGCAGGCATTGAAGGAGAAAAAACAACAGGAGGAATCTGGCCGAGCTGACGAAGCAACGAACTTAAACGAACAAAACGCCGAGCCAGTTGCCGAGGTGCCTGGCCAAACTGCGACTGAAGCGGAGACAAATCTTCCTTCCGAGCCGTTAGCCCTTGACGCCGAAGCGAGGGAAGTGGCTTCCGCTATTATTCCTGTCGCCAGGCCTTCTGGCTCGGCGCTTGCCCAGCACAAGGATGCCAACAAGAAGCGCGCCGCTGCCGAGCCTGACAAGGAAAAGGCCAATGAGAAGCAAAAAAGAAAAAGACAAAAGCCCGCCGATCCAATTCCCGCCGAGCCAACACCAGCGTCATTTCGTCAGGAAGGATCAGCACCGATCTGTAATGACGCCGAAGCTTCAGCGTCTCTCTTCTCACAGGTTCGCTGTTCGGGTGATAGACTGCCGCCCGTTGATGTTCTATCCCACGGCGACCTGTATACGGATATGTCGCTCCGAGGCACCAAGGTAAGTTCGTATACAAATTGTGGTTTAGTTACAAATCTTGAGAGCTAACTGTTTGTTCTTATGATCAGTTCGTCGCGTCTATCAACAAGATTGTCGCTGCGTTTGAGCACGACATTAGAAAGGATAAACGCCGAATTGAAGACGCCCAGAAGGATGCATCTTTCCTATGAAGTAAAGTTGCCGAGCTGGAAGGCAAACATGCGGGCGAGCTAGCGACTGCTGTAGCTCGGATCGAAGCTCTCGAGAAGGAAAAAGTGTTCCTTAAGGAAGAATGGAAAAAAGCCGGCGACTTGGCTATGAGAATAGATCGCTCCAAGCAGAAGAAGGCTGCCGAAATTGAATCCTTGAAGAGGCAACTCACTGCTGTAAAAGCTTTGCACGAGGCAGACGTGAAAAAGGCGCAGAAAACTGCGAGGCGGGAGATGTCCGAGAGATTCCAGGAACGGCTCGCTAAGATTGAAAAGAAGATGGACGACCTGAGAGAGGCGAAAGAGAAGGAGCTTGATCTGGCCCAGATTGACAGCAATCTTCAATTGCTCGAGATTCTGCAGAAAGAAGATGCGCCTGCCCTTGACTCCGAGGTGGCGAAGCTAACGGGCTGGAGAGCTGATCTGGCCGAGGCAGCTGATGAGTTCGAGAAGATTGAAGCCAAACTGAAGAAAGATCTGACGCTTTCTCCCGTTTCTTCAGAGTCCACGGGCACTCTTTTAGGGAGCGAGCCAGTGGAGAACGCGGCGGCGAATGTTGGTGTTGGAGATTTTTCCGGCTCGAACGCTGGTACGCCTGGGATTGCTGCTCTCGCTTCTGAGAAACCTTCCGAGCCGGATCCTCTCGAGTGACCTTCTTCTCTGTTTCCTCAATCTTGAAAACTCCTTAGTCTCTTTTGTTTTTTGTTTTTTGGTATATTTTGGTCTAAGACAAACGCCTGGATGGCTTTATCCAACTTCCTTATATATCAATTGCTAAGTCTTGTAATGTTGGCCATTCGTCGGTATGAACTCTCTTTATCCCTTGCTGGGAGTATCTATCTAAGTTCTCATCCGTCTTTTTTGGTGTGATATTGCGAACCATCTTTGTTTAGTAAAGAATGTGTGGTTTAGTTTTTGCGGTGTCAGTTTAAGGTTTGCGGTGTTCCGGCTTACATTCCCGTTCTTTCGACAGTGAAGCGTGTTTAAAATCTCATACTAACTTTTTAGGTCTAGTACTATGTTTCTGAGATGTTTATGACCAGTGTACCAAGAGGTGTTTACTGGGTTTTAGAGTTTAGTTTGAGTGTTAAGACTTGCGAGTTTTCGACTTACGGGTCCCTTTCGAAGATAAACTTGTAAGAATACCGTCCGAGATATACCCTTCGGATATTAGATTAGGATATACCCTACCGAAATTTGTATAGCGCGCTTTTATACCCGTAAGAGGGTGTTAAGAACCTTTGATCCCGTATAGAGATAATGGTTAAAATCCATAAAGGACGTGGTTGTTCGTCTGTTGTGGCCAGCAACGGACGAGGTGTAGAATATCCATGAAGGATGTAAAGATGTAACTTGTTTTAGATTAAGTGACACGAGTTATGTTAGAATAACTTGAAGTTATTACCTTTTAAAGAATGATGCGAGGTGTGGGAGTATACGTGTATACGTACCCACTCCCCCCCCTTTTTGAGGAGGGGGACAACTGAACCCATCCGAAGACGAGCTGCCTACGTACCCTTTTTCAGGGATCAAGTCGTCCCGTAGTTCATGTGAAGTGATTTAGTGGTAATACCTCTTTAGGTGCATTGCATTCCAAGATCTTGGTATCGGAACATCAAACATGTTTGAGAGCTCGTATACTCCTGGTCGAACTGCCTTGGTGATTCTGTAGGGTCCTTCCCAGTTTGCTCCTAGTTTGCCAGCGTTTGTTTCGGCCGTGTTCTGAAAAACTTTGCGGAGAACCAGATCACCTTCTTTGAATTTGCGACCTCTGACGTTAGTGTTGTAATACTTAGCTGCTGTCTGTTGATAGTTTTGAATCCGAACCAGTGCCTGATCCCTTCGTTCGTTAACCAGGTCCAACTCATCGAGTAGCATGAGGTGATTCAGTCCTTCCTTCCCAGAAAGAAGTCCGCGGCGGACTCCAGGGAATTGGACCTCGGCTGGGATGACACATTCGGTACCATGGACAAGAGCAAAGGGTGTTTCTCCGGTAGCACGTCGTGGAGTTGTTCGGTGTGACCATAATACTCCTTCGAGTTCATCTGCCCAGCGTCCCTTCTTTGCATCAAGGCGTTTCTTCAATCCATCCAAGATAGTCTTGTTTATTGCTTCTGCTTGTCCATTCCCTTGTGGGTAGCGTGGCGTAGACTTGCTGAGTCGTATCTTCCATTTTTCGTAGAAGGCTTCAAACCTTGTAGAGATAAATTGCGAGCCATTGTCCGTAACAATTTCGTAGGGAACTCCATGTCGGCATAAGATATTTTTCCAGACGAAATTTTCGACTTGGGCATCCTTTATGTTGGCGTAAGAATCTGCTTCTACCCATTTTGAGAAGTAATCTGTCAAAACCAGCAAAAACCTCTTTTGTTTGGACATATGCAGAGGCCCGACGATGTCCATTGACCAGCGCATGAAAGGGTAGGGCGCTGAGATTGATGATAGTAGCTCAGTAGGTTGATGAATCATTGGGGCATGTCGTTGGCATTTTTCGCACCTGGCAGAGAACTTTTCACAGTCCTTCACCATCGTTGGCCAATAGTACCCATGACGCTTGATCTTGATTGCCAGGGCTCTTCCGCCGGAGTGATTGCCACATGAGCCACTATGGACCTCTTCCATGATGTTTCTCGCTTTGGCGCCTTCGACGCAGGCCATCAGCGGGCCTGAGAATCTCCACTTGAAGACGTTTCCATCTAAGAGAACATATCGAGCAGCTTGAGCTCTGAGTTTTCTAGCAGCCCACTTATCTGATGGTGTCTCGCCGTCCATGATGTATACGCGAATTGCTCCCATCCATTCTTTGTCGCATCCGTAGTCCGTTTCTGTTTGTTGCGGATCTTCCTCCATGTCCACTACTTCACCTTCGGTCGGAGGCGCAATTTCAGGTTCTTCCTCTATCTCAATTACCTTGTCCTCCTCCGATGATGTTATGTTCTGGTCGTCTAGAGTGGTGGTGTCGGTGCTGCCCTTTTGTTCAAGACTTAGCCCAGAGGCTCCTTCGGCTCGAACGGCTGTTTGAGAGCGAGTGACCGCATTCACGGTGCCAGAGAGGTTGATACTTGGGTTTTCGATGAATTCCACTGGGATTATTCTTTTCAGGTCCGGATCGGAGGTGGATGCGAGTGCTGCTAGCGCATCTGCCGAAGTATTCTCCCCGCGAGGTATCCGTGTTAATGTGAACTCTTCAAACTGCGCAGACAGTCCTTTGACAATCTTTAGATAGGCTTCCATTCGGTCGTCTTTGGCTGTATACTCACCGCTAACTTGGTTGACCACCAGCTGTGAATCGCAGTAGGCTTGGACGTGCGAAACCTTGAGTCCAAGAGCAAGTCTCATTCCAGCTATCAAAGCTTCATATTCTGCTTCGTTATTGGATGCACGAAAACCCAGGCGGAATGACTGCTCAAGGATTTCGCCTGTTGGAGAGGTTAACCGTATTCCCACTCCGGACCCTTGTTTTGATGATGATCCATCTGCGTGAAGCCTCCAAATTATGCTCGGAGCCGGCTCTTCTATTACTTCTTCTGGGAGTTCTATCAAAAAGTTGGCTAGGACTTGAGATTTGGCGCAGGTTCTGCTTCGATATTCGATGTCATATTCGCTCAGCTCTATAGCCCACTTTGCCAATCTCCCAGACTGGCTAGGGCTATGTAAGATGGATCGCAGTGGGAAGGTAGACAAAACCACAATTGAATGTGACTGGAAGTATGGTCTTAGTTTTCGAGCGGACATTACCACAGACAATGCCAGCTTCTCCATCTGCGGATACCGTGTTTCAGCGTCGGTGAGAGTTTGACTAACATAGAAAATTGGCTTCTGCTCGCTGCGCTCTTCTCTGATGAGTACACCACTTACCGCTGTGGCCGAAACGGCTGTGTATAGAAACAGTGGCTCGCCTTCTACCGGTTTCGTAAGTACTGGAGGGCTGGCTAGGTACTCTTTGAGCTGTTGAAACGCCTGCTCGCATTTTTCTGTCCATTCAAACTTTTTGTTACCACGTAGCGTATCATAGAAGGGCAAACATTTATCAGTTGACCGAGAGATGAAACGATTCAGCGCGGCGACCCGTCCAGTTAGCCTCTGGACTTCGCGTTTTGTCTTCGGCGACACCATCTGTATGAGTGCATCAATCTGCTTCGGATTAGCTTCAATTCCGCGGTGGGTGACCAGGTATCCAAGGAATTCTCCAGACGTGACCGCGAATCTGCACTTGGTTGGGTTCAGCTTCATGTTATGCAGATTCAGTTGTGCGAAACATTCTTCCAGGTGAGCAACGTGATCCTTCTCCTCTAAAGACTTCACCAGCATGTCGTCTATGTAAACTTCCATTGTCTTCCCCAGTTGGCCGGCGAACATGCGGTTTACTAATCGCTGGTAGGTGGCTCCAGCATTTTTTAGACCGAACGGCATGACTTTGTAGCAGTATATTCCGCGGTCTATGATGAACGCCGTCTTCTCTTGATCGTCTGGGTTCATTAGGATTTGGTTGTATCCGGAAAAGGCGTCCATAAATGAAAGGAGTTTGTTGCCTGCTGTCGCTTCCACCAATTGATCAATATGCGGCAGTGGAAAGCTGTCTTTGGGGCAGGCTTTATTCAAGTCGGTGAAGTCCACGCATACATGCCATTTCCCGTTTTTCTTCTTAACCACCACGGGGTTAGCGAGCCAGTCTGGGTACTTTGCTTCGACTATTGATCCCACACGTAGTAATCGTTCCACCTCGTCGTTCACCGCTTGTGCTCTGTCCGGACCAAGTTTTCGCCTCTTCTGTTTGACGGGTTTAAAGGTTGGGTCCACGTGTAGCTCGTGGCATGTTACGTTGATGCTGATGCCGGGCATATCTTCAGCTTCCCATGCGAAGGTGTGTAGGTTCTTTTTAAGGAAAGAAATCAGCTCTCCCCTTATTGGATCTTTCAGCTCGGCCCCTATTTCGACACAGCGTTCTAGGTGACTGCCATCTATGTTCACCGGGACGACGGGGTCGCAAGTTGGTTTGCTTTCCATCTCGCGATCCTCCGTGATCTGTAATTGCTATAAGAGTTTTGCCAACTCCTTCTCGGGTTCCCTCTCCGTCTTCATCTTCTTTCTCCTGGTGGTGATCTCTGTGACGGGGTTCCTAAGTTTGTGTTCGGCTAGAAAACATATGCGAGATTCCTTTTGGTTTCCCCAAATTGTTTTGATTCCCCTTGGGGTCGGAAATTTGATGCAGAGGTGATAGGTCGATGGTACAGCTCGCATCGAGTTTATCCAGGGTGTGCCCATGATCACATTGTAGATCGCAGGATGATCTGTAACCGAAAACTCCACTATCTTGGTCACCTGTTCAGCTCGGACGGGGAGTTTTATTGTTCCAAGGGTCATGGTCGTCTCTCCCGAGAATCCAGTTAAAGGCTTCGGTGCGGCTGTGATTTTGTCCAGGTCTATGTTCATCCTTCTGAGGGTTTCCCGGAAGATCACATCTATGGAACTTCCTGTGTCTATCAGAACTCGGGCGACATCGCAATCATCGACGATCAATTCTATCACGAGGGGGTCATTATGTGGTCTGTCGATGCCGGTGGTTTCCCTTTCTTCGAATGAGATAACATCGTTAGGAAGTTTGGAGGGTGCTGACCAGTTTACACTTGCATCGGCTCGCCGCTGGAAAGCCTTGATTGAAGACACCGTGTCCGAGCAATATTGTGATCCACCCATTATCATATTTATTCTTCTTCGTGAACCTGACTACGTCGCCTCGTCATCTCGTCTTCCTCGCTTGGGTGTATCGTCATTTTGACTTGTCTGGTTCGGCTGATCTTTTTCGCCTTCTTGCTCGAAGTCTTTTAAGCTGATTGCGCTACCGAGTTCTCCGGCTACCAGCTTTGCCGCGAGCTTCATTCCCAAGGTTCGGCAGTTGGCGGTCGAATGACCGTGCATGTGATGAAATTCGCAGTAGGCTTTTTCGTTGTACGAACTTTGACTTCGTGTCCAGGTGTTCCAAGGTGCTTTGCCTCGGCCCGTTCCCACCTGATAGTTGTGGGCTCCTCCAAAGTTAGGTTTCTCATGGTGTACATACCCGTTCCCTTGAGTATTCTTCTTTTGAGGAGGTTGGCTCGGGATTTGGAAAGAACGGTTCGTCACTTTGGCGGCTCCATACTTCTGAGACAAAATCTTCATCTCTTCTTCATTGACTATGAAATCTGAGGCTCGGTGCAGTGCATCCTGAATTGATAGCGGCGTGTTTAGAGCAATCTCTTTTCGGAATTCGGATTCGTACCACAGAGCCCTTTTTAACGCGAGCACAGCGGCCTTGTCGCTTACGCCTTCCACTTTTGTCATTACTGCTTTGAATCTCCCTATAAAGCTTCGCAATATCTCTGTAGGCCCTTGAGTTAATGTCCATAGGTCGGCATCCGAGGCCCCTCGATCCATAAACATGGAATAATGCTTCAAGAAGGCGGCAGACAGCTGCTGGAAATCATCAATGGAGTTCCGCTCTAATCTTGAAAACCATTGGAGGGCTGCACCCTTTAGATGTTCCACAAATACCAAGCAGAAACCAGCATCTCTCTCCTTCTCTCTGAAATTGGCTCGGCCCATTGCTATGATAAACGCCGTTATGTGTTCCTTTGGATCGGTTGTCCCTTCGTAGATTGGGACTTTGATCTTTCCTGGGTCGGAGATCCTTGCCTTGGTAATTTGGGCTGTGAACGGTGTATTATGCGCTTCTTCCAACACGCGGTCAATCTCGGGGACTTTACTGGTTGCCTTGTGTACCTGGGATCGGACGGCTTTCATCTCAGCAGCGGCTCGAATCAATGAGGCTCGGATTTCGTCCAACTCTTCCCTCTGGGCTCGGCTCGTCATTCTTGGTTCATCAGCAAACTGCGCTGGTTGGACCCAGAGGAGATTTTCCTCTTCCTCTGCCGAATTCCTGGCTCGGTTTAGGTTGATATCGCCTTCGCTGGCTCGGGGTTCTGTTATTTCTGGTGCGAACCCCTCGTCAGCAAGATTTTCTGCGTTGTGGCCTCCATCTTCGTCAAGAATGATTGTTGTAGCCGATCCAACGTCGGTACGCAGGTCGTATCCATCCCTGGTTCCTCTTGCGCCTCGGGTTAGCCGGGGTAGCTCGGTGATATTTGATCTTGTCACCGCGGGTGCCTGCTCGTTTGTTGGGTGTGGCGGTGGTAAGCCTCCCAAGGTCCTTGGTGCGTCGCGTGGTGTTGAAAAATCCAAGGCCGTCGGGTTTAGGCCAAGCCGCCTGGTTATTCCGCTAACAGGTGGGTTCATAGTTGAGCCGACTCCTCCAGATCGTAAGTTTCTGGCTCGGCTATCGGTTACTAGTGACTCAATTCTCTCTGTTAGCGAGTTGTTCAGCTTGTCTTGCTCCTCGGCCTTTTTCAGCAACGCGGTCATCATGTTTTTCAATTCTGTTAAAGTTTCTGTGGTGCCTTCCGTGTTCGCTGGAGGCAGATTGGTTCCTGTCCTAGGAGGATCGACGCCGGTGTTGCTTGCATCGTCACCGCTTCGGTCTCCGTCGGTAGTCATCGCTTCAGATCTCGTACTCAGTGGTTCTTAGGTGTCAGAAAGTTTGATCAGATCCCGGCAGCGGAACCAAATTGTGGGGGTCGAAACTCGCACAACCAAAAACTTGTGAAGAGATTTAGGGATTCGACAAACTTCTATGTAAAGAAACCAAGAAGCTGAGATCCAAAGATGGAGATTTTATTCAAGCTGTTTTGAAAGCTGTTTGTAAAGTAATAAGTGTTTAGCTAGGTTAATTTTTTGGATCCCCCTTTTCAAGAGGTACATTGTTTATTTATACGCCAAAATAGTCGGCTAGGCCTTTTCCTAAAGGATAAAGGAGAACTTCCTTATTCTTCGGAATTTACTCTCTGATTCAGATGCGGGCTTCTTTCTTTGCCTCATTGCCTCAGCCCACCAATATCTTGTGGCTCGTTGCCTCGGCCCGAAAAGGTATTGGGCTGGTTACTTTGCCGGGTCATCGATGGGCCGGCTCGTCACCTATCTCGCCTGCTCCTCCCAACGCCGAACCAGAAGGAGTTGTTGTCGTCGGCTCATCATATTATCACCTTAACACCGAACCAGAGAAAAGTCAGCTCATCACCATTCCTCAATGCCAAGCCGAAGGAGAATTAGCTCGTCGCCTTTCCTTTTCTCCGAGCCAAAGAGAGGTTGGTTCATGTCCGAGTGTTTGGCTCGTCACTGAGTTGTGGTTTACCAACATGTTGACTCGTCACCATTTGTTGGTTCGCTGCCTAGCCAAGATGTTGGCTCATCACTCCTTTCTCCTTGCTGCCTAGCCAAGATGTTGGCTCGTCACTCCTTTCTCCTTGTTGCCTAGCCAAGATGTTGGCTCGTCGCTTATTTTCCTTGTCCCCGAGCCAAGTTGGCTCGTCTTCTCCTTCTCCTTTCCCTTGTCGCCGAGCCAAGTTTGGCTCGTCTTCTAATTTGTTTGGCTCGTCGCCAAATATTTGGCCCATCGCTTTTTCACGTTGCCGAGCCAAGATATTGGCTCGTCACTCTTTTCCCCTTGCTTCCTAGCCAAGATGTTAGCTCGTCTCCTTCTTCTTCCACCGCCTAGCCAAGATGTTGGCTCGGCACTTCTTTCTGCCGCCTGCCGAGCCAATCTGCCTTGTCACCGTTTCTCCATAATGCCGAGCCAGCTTGGCTCGTCACCAATTCACCCTGTCGCCTAGCCAAGATGTTGGCTCGGCGCTTCTTTCTGCCGCCTGCCGAGCCAATCTGCCTTGTCACCGTTTCTCCATTATGCCGAGCCAGCTTGGCTCGTCACCAATTCACCCTGTCGCCTAGCCAAGATGTTGGCTCGGCGCTTCTTTCTGCCGCCTGCCGAGCCAATCTGCCTTGTCACCGTTTCTCCATTATGCCGAGCCAGCTTGGCTCGTCACCAATTCACCCTGTCGCCTAGCCAAGATGTTGGCTCGTCTCCAGCTTTCTCCATTGCCTAGCCAATTTTTGGCTCGTCGTTTACTTTCCTCCATACTTAGCATTTTTAGCAGTTGATCTCGATGGAGTGAAAACTGACCCCAACAGAAGCCACTGGGCCTGCCGAAGTCTCCATGCTGAAGTGACTAAGCTTGCCGAAGTCTCCTTTGCCGAAGCCACTGGGCCTGCCGAAGTCTCCATGCCGAAGTGACTAAGCTTGCCGAAGTAAGCTAGGCTTGCCGATGTGAGACAAAGCTTGCCTAAGTGGATACAAAGCTTTGCCTAAGTGGAGACAAGGCTTGCCTAAGTGGAGACAAGGCCTACCTAAGCGGAGACAAGGCTTGCCTGAGTCTCCCAGCCGAAGTCAAGCTTCCTTGGCCGGAAATGGGGCTGCTTTAGCCAGAATGGCCTCTCTTGTGCTTTAAGTGGACTCGTACAGAAACGACCTAAGCACAATGTCGGTCTTGTCCGATTCTTCGTATTTTCATACTTAGCCATTTTCCCATTGATCACAGCTGGGCGGGTTTTGACCCCAACAATGACCAGGCAACAACATGAAACATTGTTGTCTCCACATGCCATATATGTTTCTGAAGAACCTTCTGTCTAATAAAATTATTTGGAATTCTTACTAATATTTTTCTTTCAATATGGATTAGTTGGATCTCCACTTTCTTTCCTTTACCCCACATATGACTAAGAACACTCTGGACTAAACCATAAGGAGATAATTTTCCACAGAAAAAGCCAACAACAAATTCTTTGTGAAGAGCAGTTCCCTTTTTGAATACATCATCCATAATCAAAATCCTAGGGGTACCAGTTGGAGAATAAGGAGGGGCTAACCTCTTCAAGGTTTTATCAGAAGTTTTCCTCATTATGGCAGTCCAAGAATCAGTTGTTGGATTCATAATATGGATAGTAGCAGGTACCTGGTTCATAGGGGTTGGAGAGGAGGGGTTAAGAGATTGTGCTTGGAAGGTAGCAAAGGATTTTAGTAGGAAATTGTCTGCTAAGTCAGGTTGGTCATCTGTCATAACCAGATGAGGCTGGACAAAGGAACTGTTTCCTAATGTGGGAGAGCCAGCAGCTGGGAGGGACATGATTCCACTACCAGTAGAGGGATTCAAGAGTGGAGTATCAGCTCTATGAGTGATATTAGAGGATTTTTCCTCTACAGTAGTTGGGGAATTTAAGATCCCCATTTGAACAGTGCTTTGTAACCTAGGGCTTGTATTCATGGAAAAATGATGGACTGTAGTGAAGTCTTGTAGCAGGAAAGCAATTTCCACTGTAGTAGGAATGGTGCGAGGAGAAGGAAGATGAGTAATTACATGCTTAGTGGAAGAAGCAGTTTGCAACAAAGTTTTTTGAGAAGGAGAAGAGAGGGTGTGGGAGTATAAATCCACGCCAATTGAATTCGTTATGTCTTTTAGCGAGATCTGAAACTTCTGAGTAAAAACCACCAAAACACACAAACGAAGATCCAAAGATGGTGTTTTTTTTATTAAGCTGTTTAGAAAGCTTTTTCGTATAAGAGCAAAAGTACAGAGTTCTGCTAGGTCAATTGCGGATCCCCTTTCTTAGGGTTTACATCAGTATATATACTAAGTTAAGTCGGCCAAGTTAGTATCCAAAGAGATCAGGAAGGTTTCCTAATTCTTCGGGATTTCCTTTTAGCAAAGCATGTTATCGTCATGGGCTTCGATTCATGGGCTATCTTTGTCATCTCTTTCGTGGGTTTGAACTTGTGGGCTCGTTGTCTCGGCCCATTCTCTAACCACGGTTCGCGGTTCGGGTGACACCATGGCTCACGGCTCGGGTGACGCCATGGTTCACGGCTCGGGTGACACTATGGTTCACGGCTCGGGTGACGCCATGGTTCACGGCTCGGGTGACACCATGGTTCACGGTTCGGGTGACACCATGGCTCACGGCTCGGGTGACGCCATGGTTCACGGCTCGGGTGACATCATGGTTCACGGCTCGGGTGACACCATGGTTCACGGTTCGGGTGACACCATGGCTCACGGCTCGGATGACGCCATGGTTCACGGCTCGGGTGACACCATGGTTCACGGCTCGGGTGACACCACGGTTGACGGTTCGGGTGACGTACTACGGGTCATGACCCCCGATCCATCTATCGTGCCATGGATCGGGGTCTACGTCCCAACTTCTTCGCCGTGGGTCGTGACCCCCGATCCGTCTGTCGTGTCATGGATCATGGTACACGACCCAACCTACCTCGTCACGGTTCGGGATTCCTAGTCCAACTCCTTTGTTCACGGCTCGGGGTACCCGATCCAACTTCATGGTTAGGGATCCCGATCCAACTTCTCACGGTTAGGGACCCCGATCCCACTCACAGCTCGGGGTACCCGATCCAATTTCTTGGTTAGGGATCCCGATCCAATCTCTCACGGTCAGGGACCCCGATCCCACTCACAGCTCGAGGTACCCGATCCAATTTCTTGGTTAGGGATCCCGATCCAATCTTCTCACGGTTAGGGACCCCGATCCCACTCACAGCTCGGGGTACCCGATCCAACTTCTTGGTTAGGGGTCCCGATCCAACTTCTCACGGTTAGGGATCCCGAACCCACTCACAGCTCGGGGTACCCGATCCAACTTCATGGTTAGGGTTCCCGATCTAACTTCTCGCGGTTAGGGATCCCGATCCCACTCACAGCTCGGGGTACCCGATCCAACTTCTTGGTTAGGGGTCCCAATCCAACTTCTCACGGTTAGGGATCTAGCTGCTAGCACCTTTTCATACTTAGTCATTTTCAATCGTTGATTCTCAAGGGGTGAAATCTGACCCCAACAGAGGGGTTGGGGAGAAGAGAGGGGAGGGAAGTTGGATAGATCTAGAAGTGAAGGGTCAAGAGGGCCAGGTGGGAGGAGGGGAGGAGGATTGACATCAAAACTATCTGGATCCGAGCTTGAAGATCGGCTATGAGAAAACCAGCAGTTCACCCTGTTGAACTCACTCATTTTTTTTACCTTACGAAAATCTTATCTTGCAAAACATCAACACATTGTTGATAAACTATGTAAATCTGTGTATCATTTTTTACAAGTCGATATAGTTTTAGTCCGGTTGATAGTCCGGTTGATAGTGCTTTTTTTGAACAACGTAAACTTGAATCGGTTTTTAATTTTTAGATTTGCTAGTTATAAAGTAATTTTGTTTTGAACTCATAGCTTATGACTCATCCTTTTCTAGATAGTCTCACTAGAACAATTACCAATATCTCATCTTATCGCCCAATAATTCCATTGACTTTAGTTTTTTTATTAGGACTATTTCGGCATTATTGGAGTTTGAGATATGATAGTTTGAATTTATTCTTTAAATAATTTAAAATATTTTTGACTTAAACGCCCAAAACTCCAATGTATGTAATGTGTAGTGGGTACGTTTCTAAAGCTAGTGTTATAATTTAATGCAAAACCACTTGACCAGTCATTTACGTTGCAAATAATAATGAGCGCGAAAAGTACAATATCGGGGTCTAAAATTTTATCACGAGTGATGATCACTTGATCACGAGTGATGATCCAAATCAGTATTATAATATCGGGGTCTAGAATTTGAACATAATCCAAACACAGTCGATTTAAGCCGTCTAACTATTTTTAAGGATGAGTTAACCCGTCGAAAAAGCTTAGTCCACCAAAAGCTCAACTTCAACTATCCAACATGCACATAATTTAGGTTATCAAAAAAAAAAAACATGCACATAATTTTTTTTCAGGGAAAAAATTCGAACTTAAAGAAAGCAATGTTTAAGTCATGCCCTAAAATAACTCCGCCATCTGACTATGAACGTGTTGGCACCATTTGTTATGTTTTATTTTCTTAAACTATTACATTTTTAGAAACATTTTTTTACAATTAGCATAAAAGTATGAGAAGTTCTTAAACGCTTTTTTTTTTTTTTTTAAACTTATTGTAATATATTGTGAAAAGACTAAAAACTGGTGGTTTTAAGTATATTTTAAATAAAATGTAATAAACAATTTCCATGGTTTTGATCTTCAAGATTGAAGTTTGAAAACGAAAAAAAAATATAATATAATATATTTTTATAATTTTAAATTTTTTCATCTAAAAATGCAAATGCAAAACACGTAAAAAATGACTGTTTTTGTTGTTGTAATTTTATATCATTAAACTTTGTTTGTATTTAAAATTTGTCTGATTTGTCAATATCACTCGTAATCACAATACGTAAGTGGATAATTTGGCACGGAAGACTAGAATACATTTAGATTTAGAATGTTTGTATCTCTTGGAAAACTTTGGATCTAACCCATTATCAACTTTATCTATTTGATCTTCATTTTATTATAAAAAGAAGTTGGATGTCAAAAAAAAAAGTGATTTGGTATATATATATAATATTTTCCTACAAATTTTTTATATCAGATTATACTTTCTTTTTTGTCAATATGTATTAATGGTCGTTGCACGGTTCCAAATCAAACAACTGTGGCCACTAAAGACAAACAGCGCGTCATAACTTTGATGAAAACGCTGGAAAAAATTACACCCATAGACAAATTTTCCAAACTCTTTACGTGATAAGCAAATAGGTTTTTTTGGTCAAATTATAGGGGAGAAACAAAAATAATGACCATTTTGTCCATATTAATTGCTCAGAATTCGCTGGAAAAAAAGAAGAAGTTAATTAGTTATTTAAGAATTATGTGGATCAGCCATTCCTCTCGTACAAGTGGATAATAACTATCATTTTTATGTAGAGATTTACTCTAATTCGTGGATTTGAAATGGATTGACTTAGACATTTTTGCGCGGGCCTTCGTTCAAAGCATATCCATGAATGACAGCCGTTAGATGATGTACGGAATTGAGATGATCTTGTGGATAAGATTTGAAGATAATTTATGTGGCTCATATTTTTTTACAGTTGTAAAAAAAAAGATGGGATAGTGATAAAGACCAACATTTATTCATATTCGTCCGAAAACAAACAACGCTTAGTAGAGGTGAAATTATTATCTGGGATCCGAGATTCGATCCGGGATCCACTCCGTAAATTAGGATATCCGGGGAGTCCGGATCCGGATAGTAAAATCTCGAATCCGTGAAAAAAAGATCCAGATCCGGATAGTAAAATTTCGAGGTCCGGATATCCGGATCCGACGCATTAAATTTATTAAAAACTTTTTTTTACGTATATTAGGTTATTTATATATATATATATATATATTGATTTTAGTTTTTTTCTCTAATATATCATATTTTTGAAAAATATTATTCTAATTTTTAATTTTTAATGTTTTAAAAAATAAATTTTTAATATTTTATTTTGGTTATTTTAACTATTTAATTATTATTTTCGGATCCGGATCCAGATATCCGCGGATATTCTGATTTTTGGCCGGATATTCGAAGTCCGGATATCCGGAAGCCACGGATCCAGATCCGGATAGTTTTGTCATGGATCCGGATCCAGATACCCTGAAATTCCAGGATATCTGAATCCGTCCCACCCCTAACGCTTAGTGTGTGGAAACCTATGTATATACAACATTGGATATGTGCTTGTGGATAACAAAGGCGTTATGTTCAGGATAAACCAAATGTGGATTAGAAAAAGTGGATATGTCTGCACATGTCTCTCCACATCATTATATATAGGTTATACCATGCCTATTGTGCACTAGTCAATATGGATACCGTTTAAAGACAACCATGATAGCTTGTACACGATCAACATGGTGGATAGCTTGTACGTTTTTCTATCTTACTCGACTTTTCAGGTATGTCCACAGTTTGGGATATGCATGGATAGGATTCTCTCGGGTGTTGCACGTATGTCTATAGTTATGGATATATTTGGACATGCCAGCTATGTCTGTGTGTCCATCACGTATAGACCAGTGTGTACATCTTCCAGCTGGTTTAGAAAAAATCTCCACCATCTCATACATACGTCCACCAATATATGTCCACCGTTTAGGAACAGTGTCTTCACAGTTATGTCTGTTATTTAGGTTAGCCACCTATGTTTGTCCACATTTGCATGTCCACTTATGTATGTCTACAATTGAACATAATGGGTTGTGACTGGTTTTGCAAAAGAAACATGTTCTGTTCCTAAACATGTTTTGCAAAAGAAACATGTTATGTTCCTAAACGTGTTATGTATTGACATGCCATCTATGTTTGTATGTCCATCGAATATAGACTTCTTTATCGTATCCTTTGGCTCAAGATATTGACGGAGATTACTATGACAAAGGAATCAAAACCCGTATGAAGAAAATGATTTTTGATTTGGGTTTCACTTGTTTTTTTTCTCCTCCAGCTAGATCGAGCTCAATCGATAACTTCGGCAACAATGGTGGAGGAGGAAGTGGTGGAGGGAACAACAAGGCGTGGCTTTTGGCTGAAACAACTCCAAAAAATATGAATCCTGATTCTCACTCTGTTTATTCCTCGTTTAGATCCAATCTTTGTTCACAGATTGAGCTTGAAAAGATTAAAGGTGAAGAACATTTGTTGTCTGCTTCGTCGTCTTGTCGGAATTTGTCGATTTCCGGTGGCTCTGCGGTGGTTTTTTTGGTGAATTTGGAGAATGGAGTTAAGGAGACTGGGAAATCGAATCGGTGAAAGTAAAGTGTTGATTTGTTTTTTTTTTTATATTTTTGACAGTTTTTTTTCTAACTAGGTAAAAGAGGTAGTAACTAGGTGTTTTGGTAATTATCTGAATTTCTCTGGGGCAGTATTGTAATCCTACTACTAAAATTTGCCTACAACAATTAAAGTACCTATTCTGTAAGAACTTTCTTAAAATTTTCCTATGAGTGTAATCAATCCGAAAACGCTGTCGTATTTTGGATGACGTTTACTAACAGCGCATGTTGAAGTAAAAGTCAGCGAAGCACATTCACATTTCAACCACGGGCTTCTGTTCCCAGACAGTCGGTTTACTTTTTTTTTTCACTGAATAATATTAAGAAGAACAATGTTCAGTTACAAAATTAGTTAAGGATCAGGGGAAATCAACCTACGGGAAGGTAAGGCAATACAAAATACTAGTGACCAACACCTTCATCAACAAAAAGATTTCGTAGCCAAAAAGGGTAGCCCGAAGCTACATATGATTGTCGGCGATCCTATCTAGTAACACTATTGGCAATCAAGGATGCTCCTCTATTTGAGCCCACATCCTCAAGCACAATTCTCCAGCGGTGAATTAAGGAATGAGCCCGCAAAATCTCATCAGATTGTGACTGGAAGGATGGCCAGGCAGGTGGCCGAATGACAGCTCCAATTAGGTCATAAGCATCCGAAGCAAAAATCACTTTTGGCACCTTGAGGCTTTTCATACTCTCAATTGCCCATAAAAAGCTTTGTAGCTTTGATTCCACGAGTCTGTAAACAAAACAAAAGGATCTTCTACTGTGCAGCCTGACCACACCATTTTGATACAAAGAGTTTTAACCCTAAAATATCACTGTAAGTTCACAGCAAACGAAGTAGTATTTCAGTAATCGAATCCTCGAGAATCAAGTGTCACACTACGAATCTTATGAATGAAACTAAGCTAAGACGAAAATATGGTGGTTGTTGGTAGCAATAATAAATGAAAATAGCAAATTAAAACGATGTAAATATCAATTAAATGAAGCGTTAGGTCAATGACAATTTGCAGGAATTCAGAGATCATGACCAGACAATTATTCAAGGAACAATAAGTGTAGTCTTGAACTCAAACATGAATATATAAGCAATCCACTGTCGTGGCCTCAATCACTTTATCTAGCAACCTAAGAATCTAAACTGTTGTTTGATCTTAGAATTCTAAAAAAGCATTAACGAGCATATTTGATATGTTCACGAATTGCCTTAGCATCAGCTTTCGTTGGCTAAGTACAATTAGCTCACCTATATTATATCAATTAATCTATAGCATCTTTGATGAATAGATTAAACCCTTAATCAGAGATTAAATGATCAATTCAATCTAAGCAATAAGAACAACGATAGGTGAAGACAAGATGATAAATCCCTATCTATGTCTTGATTCAACGATTCATAAATTGCCTTGAAACCCTAAACCTAACTATGAAACTACTCAGACATGGAAGCAAAGAAACAAGAAGGAGATGGAAAAAAACTCATAATCAAATAAAATAAATATCCAAAAGGGTTCAGAAATCTTCTCGGAGATGTAGAGTCAGAGATTCGTCTTCCCAAAGCTTACAAATTGCAGATTACCAAAAGTCTCAATAGAAATCAAAGTGTGTATGTAGTGTAGCCTAAATAATGGCTCAAACTCGAATATATATAATAAACACGTTCTGGTTGAAAATAAAAGGAAAAACCCAGTAAAATAAGGAAACTGAAATTTTTTATTTTTCTCGTGAGATGGGCTTGGATCGATCGATCCAAGGGTGGATCGATCGATCTGAGCATGGAACGATCGATCTGTGGAAAATTGGTCGATCTGGAATGTTACGGAAAACTGGATCGATCGATCGATATGTTCTTGAATGATCGATCCAAAGTTTTACGGCGTGTTGGATCGATCGATCTAGCCTATTTTCTACTCCTTTGCTCCATTCATTGCTCCTTATGCCTTAGATTCTTTCCAAACGTGTTCCGATCCTGAAAAGACTATAAAACATAGAAAAGACTAGATAAAACAACGGATATCATGGTTGAAAACCGGTAAAAACCATGATACATCAACTCCCCCAGACTTAACATTTGGTTATCCTCAAGCAAAACAAAGAACTTAGTTTGTGAAAGAAGTTTGAAAACGCGGAAACTCACCTTCTCTTTAGAGCGTTTTAATGACCTTTCATCCCATAATCCATATACTGCAAAACCAATCCAAATCGAACCACCATGTACTTCTTCGCAGACATTCGCAGCCTCCCATATTCAACCCACAATTTCACAACATTGTCCATAAACCTTTGTCGCTGGGTTTCATCGATGATCTCAATGCCAAGAACCTTTTAGACTCATTCCCGTACAATGTCATGACAAACCATCCATATAAACCTTGGTACTCTTTCTCTCCCCCAAACTTATTCTGTTCTCATCCTTTCTTCTTCTTTTTTTTTTTTTTATCTCAAAAATGTAAGCGAATAATGGTATCACGGGAAATTTTCCTAGCCTCGCTTCCAACCTTTGTGTGATCATTCATTTCGAAGTAAAATAATGGGATCGCTGGAAATTTTCCTAACTCTTTACTCAAAAAAAAAAATCATTTCATCTTTTTCTGCTTTATTTAACTTAGAATAAGGGAGAGGAGTACATCACTTTTCACACATGATTTATTTGTTAGGTTATGAACGAGGAGTCAAGCCCTATGAATACTAGTCACATCGATGATGTAAAAGGAAGAGCTCGGAAATTATCTCGGGCTTAGTGGATTCTACTGGAAATATGGATGTTTCTAGTTAACTGGTCAGCCTTTAGATTTTTTATTGGTCAGATCTGAACTGATTCTGCAATAATGGTCACTCAGATAAAATAATCAGACAATAAACCAAGAGAAAAGTCATCATTCACAACAAAGTTTTGACTCAATAAAAACATCTTGGAATGACTTGATAAAACATCAAAAGGACTCAAGAGAAACAAAACAAAGAAAAATGGCGTTAGTCCCAGCAATCAAATACCCTCCCCCAGACTTATTTCACACCATCTCGATGTGAAAATAAATCAAGAGAAAGGCAAAACAGACTCAAAATATGAAAATAAAAGAAAATGTTTTTTGTGTGTGTGTGCAGAAAACGTAACTTGACCCGGCTCGATCGATCAGAAAACTTATGGAGGCCTCGGATCGATCGATCCCTCCCGGAGGGATCGATCTGAATTTTTTTTTCCGGATCGATCGATCTGAAAACTTACGTGCCACTCGGATCGATCGATCTGCCCCTTTTTTTTTTAACCTAAAACACTTAAGACCAAAACAAAAATTTAGAAAATAACAGAAAATGAAGTATGTACACTTACCGATGGATTGCCTCACACCAAGCGCTTGTTTTAAGTCACTAGCTTGACTTCGATCTCATGTATCAGTCATGAAGATGAGCGTGGGAACTTGCTCCAAAAAAACTTCCCCGATCAGTCATCTTAAACTCTAGAACCTTGCTCAACATTTTCTTCACAGCTTCTGCACCCTTCTATTTAAACTCTGGAGTGAGAATGGCTCAAACCTTGGAGAAAGGCTTCAAAATTCCTTTGTACTTCACCTTGTACTCAAGCGTGTCTCCAACACATCGCTGAGGTACCAAAATCATATGAGAATCTTCCTTGATTTCTTGGCTCTTCACCTTCCCATGTACCTTTGTCTTTTTACGGACTTCCTTGGTAATGATGTGAGGGTATACATCCAGGACTTCATTGACCTCAGTTTTAACAACAAGCTCTTTCGTTGTCTCGATTAGCAACTTCTCTCCACTGATAATGGTCACACAAGATGCAATTTTAGTTGCTTCATTAGTGGGTATGGCTTTGTAGAAGACCTTTTTGTCAATATTGGAGAATGAGACTCTTCTATTAGGCAAATCCACAACTGCACCCACTGTCGCCATAAACGGTCTCCCAAGAATCAGAGGCATATCATAATCCTTAATCATCTCCACCACCTGGAAATCAGTAGGAACAAGACAGTTTACTACTTGAACATGTAAGTCATGAATGGTGCCATGTGGAATCGTGGTGGAAGAATTTGCAAACTTGGGAGATATCTGAGCAGGTCTTATCTCAACAATCCTGAGCTTCTCTGCAATAACCTTACAAAGAGATTCTTCAAATTCAACTCCTGAAATATAGCATGGAACCACAAACTTTCCAAGGTCTTCCACCTTAGGCAATATCTTCATAGGAGATGGTGTATTCCTTGCTTCAACAAAGAGGGCCTTGAAAATTGTAAGGTTTTCTCTGGTATCTCTAGCAAACTTCCGATATGCAGGATCGTCTCTAAGTGCATCTTTAAACGAGATATCATGTGGAAGCTTTCTCACTATCTTATTGAATTCAGCTAGCCTCTCTTTGTCAATATGATCCTTCAGTCCTTGAGGGTATGGGATTCTAGGAATGTATGGTAATGATTCCACAGCTTCCTTTACTTCTTCCGGTTTAAGCGGTGACGGTACAATCTCCATCTTACTCTGAACTGATATTGCATTGCAGTGCTCTTTGGAATTTGTCTCAACTTTTCTTGGAAGAGTCCCTGGTGGTCGATTGGATGATGTTGAGATTTGAACTACCTGAGTGTCAAGCTTCTTCACGTGAGTAGAGAGAGCTTCAAACTTACTATTGAGATCGTTGTACATGCTGTCCACTTTGCCATTGATCTCGCGAGCAGTTTTCTGCTGGTTGAGCAAGAGCTGTTGCATAAGAACCTTGAGTTCATCTTGAGAGTCATTCGCGGAGCTCGTAGGAGCTTGGAATAGAGCTGGTGATGTTGTTTGGAAACTATTGAAGGGCTGTTTCTGCTGAAATCCACCATGAAATTCGTTCTGACCCTGATTTTGCACGAACTGTTTCCCCTAAAAACCCTGAGAAAAGTTGTTCTGAAAACTCTAGTTTTGCACGCCCGTCTGTCCTGTAAACCCCTGAGAAGTAATGACGCCCGCATTTTGCACGAACGACTTTCCCTGAAATTGTTGATCTTGAGCGTTCACCTATTATGGGTAAACATGGTCTTGAGGGTTATCGACATTTGCGCTCCTGTATGATAGATTTGGGTGATTTCTGTAGTTCTGGTTGAAATCCCTGTTTTGCACGAAACCATGTCCGTTCACATAGTTCACTTCCTGCAGCTTATTAGTCATTTTTCAGCAAATTCCTGACAGAAAACTGGATCCGTTCCTTTTACAAAACTACACGCCTCTCTGACTCTGACTCGCCTTCAACGGCAGA
Source organism: Pseudoturritis turrita (assembly GCA_900406555.1). NCBI lineage: Eukaryota > Viridiplantae > Streptophyta > Magnoliopsida > Brassicales > Brassicaceae > Pseudoturritis > Pseudoturritis turrita. The sequence continues at coordinate 575,275 of OVBL01001060.1, read as the reverse complement.
TTTAACTTCTAATTTAGCTCTTTAATCTTCTGAGACTCTACATTGTTGACACGCTTAGACCTGGCATACTCAGCACATCGTTGTTAGAACTTGCAGCCAAGTTCTCAATGAGTTAATATGCTCATTCCTTACTCTGAGTCATGAAGTCTCCATTGCTAGCAGTATTGAGAGCGTTCTTGTAATTCCACTCAACTCCATCGTAGAATATGCTAAGAATCTGCCCATCCGAGTATCCATGATGATGGCACTCTCTACGATACTCCTTGAATCTCTCCCAAGCCTCACAGAGAGACTCTCCTGAATGTTTCTGGAAGGTAGTGATCTTGTTCCTCAGTGAAGCCGTCTTGGATTTGGTGTAGAAGTGATCCAAGAAAGCAGCTCTGCATTCATTCCAAGTTGTCAATGATCCAGGAGGCAGAGACTTGAACCATCTCGATGCCTTGTCCGCTAGGGAGAAAGGAAAAAGCTTGCACTTGAGGTAATCAGCAGGTACCCCGTTCGATTTAGTAGTGTTGCAAATCTCTTCGAAATTTTCTATGTGGTCCATTGGAGTCTCAGCTGGCATACCATGGAACATGTGTTTCTTCACCAATGCGATCATCTGAGATTTGATCTCGTAGTCCTGTCTCGCAATGTCTGGTGGGAAAATGGCAGTTCTGTTATGGTAGAAGGTGTGAGATGTGTCCATATCTCCGATGGCAGGCTGATGTTGTTGCTGCTGCAGCTGTTGCAACTGCTCTTGCAGCCTCTGAAGTTCAGCTGCTGTAGCAAGTGCTTGGTTGTCGATATTATCACCCATTGTGACTGGATTCAATCTTGCTTTTCTGTTCGCTCGCTCTACCCTTGCTAGTTCCTGGTTGTTGAAGTTAAAAAGATATTCAGATCATTTTCTTATTCTCTGCATACACCCGAAACACACAAGAGAGCAAAATAAAACTAATTAGTAAATCTTAGACTAAATTTTATTCTTAAATTCGAAGGTAACGCAATTGGTCCTCGGGAACGGCGTCAAAAACTTGATACATAGAGTTTTAACCCTAAAATATCATTGCAAGTAGACATCAAACGAAGTAGTATTTCAGGAATCGAATCCACGAGAACCAAGTGTCACACTATGAATCTTATGAATGAAACTAAGCTAAGACAAAAATATGGTGGTTGTTGGTAGCAATAATAAACGAAATAGCAAATTAAAACGATGTAAATATCAATTAAACGAAACGTTAGGTCAAGGGTAATTCGCAGAACTTCAGAGATCATGAACCAGACAATTATTCAGGGAACAGTAAGCGCAGCCTTGAACTGAAACATGAATATATAACCAATCCACTGTCCTGGTCTCAATCACTTTATCTAGCAAACTAAGAATCTAAACTGTCGTTTGATCTTATAATTCTAAACAAGCATTAACGAGAATGTTTGATATGTTCACGAATTGCCTTAGCATCAGCTTTTGTTGGCGAAGGACAATTCACTCACCTATGTTCTATCAAGCAATCTATAACACTTTTCATGAATAAATTAAATCCTAAATAATAGATTAAGTGATCAATTCAATCTAAGCAATAAGAAAAATAATAGGTGAAGACAAGATGATAAATCTCTATCTATGTATGATTCAACGATTCATAAATTCCCTTGAAATCCTAAACCTAAATATGAAACTACTCAGACATGGAAGCAAAGAAACAAGAAGGAGATGAAGAAAAAATCATAATCAAATAAAATAGATATCCAAAAGGGTTCAGAAATCTTCTCAGAGATGCAGAGTCAGAGATTCGTCTTTTCAAAACTTACAAATTGCAGAAAACCAAAAGTCTGAATATAAATAAAATTGTGTATGTAGTGTAGCCTAAACAATGACCCAAACTCGAATATATATAATAAATACGTTATGGTTGAAAATAAAAGGCAAAACACAGTAAAATAAAGAAATTGAAAATTTCTTTTTTCTGGTCGGATGGGCTTGGATCGATCGATCTGAGCAGGAAACGATTGATCTGTGGAAAATTGGTCAATCTGGAATGTTACGGAAAACTGGATCGATCGATCTAGCCTATTTTCTACTCTTTTTCTCCATTCCTTGCTCCTTATGCCTTAGATTCCTTCCAAACGTGTTCTGATCCTGAAAAGACTCTAAAACATAGAAAAAAATCGATAAAACAACGAATATCATGGTTTAAAACCGGTAAAAACAATGAGATATCACATTTTCATCCCTCAATACTCAAGAAGCACCTCCTATCTTTGAGTGTTTGTTCCATGAGAAGCCAAAATTACATTTTGACCATGCTTAGGAGGTGATTCCCACTTCTTTTTCCTGACTGTATGAGGTATAACTTCAATAGCTTCAATGGATATTTCAACCTATTGAGATTGAGTCCACTGAAGTACATCCACAAAGATCTTCATTGCCAAGAATCTATCACCTTTAAAGATAAGATTATTCCTGTTTTTCCACAATAACCAGCATATCTAAGGAAATGATCTTATTATCTCAACTGGAATACCAGGGTTCTTTTCCACCACTAGAATGTAATAGATATTCTGAGAAACAGATTCCAAATTGAAACCATTCTCAGGAGAAGGGAAGTTAGACATGGCCCATACCTGTCTTGTAACCGTACAAGTAAATATGACATGATTAATAGATTTCCCTTCTAACCCACACACTTGGCATCTAGAGTCAACCTTCATGCCTCTTGCTAAAATTTGGTCCACCACTGGTATTGCACTGCTCAGGGCCTTCCACAGAAAAGATTTGATCTTAGGAGAAGCTTTGAGAGACCATACCTGAGTTTTGAGTCCATTGACCGAAGGTTGAGCAGAAGCTTCTCTTAACATGGTTGCTTTATTTAGTTGAACGGCTAGCCAATATCCAAAATTAACAGAATAAGTCCTACTCTTGTTATGTTCCCAAGTCCAGAAATCTGAATGGTTCACGGCTGGTTTAATCTTTAAAATGGCATCCACATCAGCCTGATAAAAGAGATCTTGCAGTTTATTGAGATCCAATGAGTGAGTACACAGGTTAAAGAGATCTTTAAAATAGCATCCACAATAGTCGGTTTACTTTTTATATAGAATACTGATAAATCTATATTATATATACTAGGGGTGGGTGTTGGGGTCAAAACCCACCCAGCTGTGATTAATGGGAAAATGGCTAAGTGTGAAGATACGAAGAATCGGACAAGGCCGAAATTACGCCTAAGTCATTTCTGTGCAAGCCCACTTAAGCACAAGAGAGGCCATCCTAGCCAAAGCAGCTCCAGTTTCGGCCAAGGAAGCTTCATTTCGGCAAAGAAGGAGGCTTAGGCAAGTTCTGTCTCCACTTAGGCAAACCTTGTCTTCATTTAGGCTAGCCTTGTCTCCACTCAGGCAGTCTTGTCTTCGCTTAGGCGAGTCTTGTCTTCACTTAGGCAAACCTTGAAGGAAGCGTCGCTTCGGCATGGAGACTTCAGCAAAGGAGACTTCGGCAAGCCTAGCCACTTCGGCAGGCTTAGCCACTTCAGCACTGGAGACTTCGGCAAGGAAGACTTCGGCACTGGAGAGCCTAGCCACTTCGGCAGGCTTAGCCGCTTTGGCGTTGGAGACTTCGGCACAAGGGAGACTTCGGCACTGGAGACTTCGGCAAGCCTAGCCACTTCGGCAGGCTTAGCCACTTCGGCGTTGGAGACTTCGGCAAGGGAGACTTCGGCACTGGAGACTTCGGCAAGCCTAGCCACTTCGGCAGGCTTAGCCACTTCGGCACTGGAGACTTCGGCAATGGAGACTTCGGCACTGGAGACTTCGGCAAGCCTAGCCACTTCGGCAGGCTTAGCCACTTCGGCAAGCCTAGCCACTTCGGCAGGCTTAGCCACTTCGGCATTGGAGACTTCGGCAATGGAGACTTAGGCACTGGAGACTTCGGCAAGCCTAGCCACTTCGGCAGGCTTAGCCACTTCGGCAGGCTTAGCAACTTCGGCACTGGAGACTTCGGCAAGGAAGACTTCGGCACTGGAGAGCCTGGCCACTTCGGCAGGCTTAGCCGCTTTGGCGTTGGAGACTTCGGCAAGGGAGACTTCGGCAAGGAAGACTTCAGCACTGGAGATTTCGGCAAGCCTAGCCACTTCGGCAGGCTTAGCCACTTCGGCACTGGAGATTTCGGCAAGGAAGACTTCGGTACTGGAGACTTTGGCAAGCCTAGCCACTTCGGCAGGCTTAGCCACTTCGGCACTGGAGACTTCGGCAAGGAAGACTTCGGCACTGGAGACTTCGGCAAGCCTAGCCACTTCGGCAGGCTTAGCCACTTCGGCACTGGAGACTTCGGCAAGCCTAGTCACTTTGGCAGGCTTAGCCACTTCGGTACTGGAGACTTTGGCAAGGAAGACTTCGGCACTGGAGACTTCGGCAAGCCTAGCCACTTCGGCAGGCTTAGCCACTTCGACACTGGAGATTTCGGCAAGGAAGACTTCGGTACTGGAGACTTCGGCAAGCCTAGCCACTTCAGCAGGCTTAGCCACTTCGGCACTGGAGACTTCGGCAAGGAAGACTTCGGCACTGGAGACTTCGGCAAGCTTAGCCACTTCGGCAGGCTTAGCCACTTCGGCACTGGAAACTTCGGCAAGGAAGACTTCGGCACTGGAGACTTCGGCAAGCCTAGCCACTTCGGCAGGCTTAGCCACTTCGGCAGGCTTAACCACTTCGGCACTGGAGATTTCGGCAAGGAAGACTTCGGCACTGGAGACTTCGGCAAGCCTAGCCACTTCGGCAGGCTTGGCCACTTCGGCACTGGAGATTTCGGCAAGGAAGACTTCGGCACTGGAGACTTCGGCAAGCCTAGCCACATCGGCAGGCTTGGCCACTTCAGCACTGAAGACTTCGGCAAGGGAGACTTCGGCAGGCTTAGCTACTTCGGCAAGCCTAGCCACTTCGGCAGGCTTAGCCATTTCGGCACTAGAGACTTCGGCAAGGGAGACTTCGGCATTGGAGACTTCGGCAAGCCTAGCTCATTTCGGCCGAAGTCATTTTTATACGATGCTGGAAGACGACACGGCCGAAGTTATTTTTATACGAAGACAGAAGACGACGCGGCCAAAAGTCATTTCTATACAAAGACAGAAGACGACGCGGCCAAAAGTCATTTCTATACAAGGACGACAATCCCATCTTCGGCCCGCGATGGGTCAAAGGCCCGCAAAGCCAGACCGACTTGCTAAAACGGAAATTCCGAAGGATTAGGAAAAACTTCTTAATCCCTTTTGGATTGACCTGGCCAACTCGAACGACTATATATATCTATGTACATCCCTTGAAAAAGGGATCCGCAATTTACTTAGCAAAAAAACCCTAGAATTTTTTCTCTCGAAATCTTGTACGAAAGCTTTTCGACACAGCTTAATAAAAAGGCATCTTTGGATCTCTCTGTTCGTGGTTCATCCGCAGAAATTTCATCCCCCTTAACAAACCTCCGACAAATTCTAATTGTGTTGATTTCGACTCCCACAATTTGGCGCTAGAAGGAGGGGGAATTGAAACTTTCTTACTCCAAGGAACCACCGCACGAACGATTCGAAGAAGATGACCAGCGACGGACGAACCGACGACCCGCAGGACACGGGGATCGATGGATCTGGAGCAACAAATACACCAACGCCTGCAGTCGTGGAGACGAGCCCAGAGGCCCTATCACAGATCAAGACGATGCTGGAAACGCTGCTCAAGAAGGCGAAGGAGCAGGACAAGCTGAACACAACGATGACTGACAAGCTCGAAGTCCTTACAATGGCTAGCCGAGCTTGTGGTAGAGGTTCAGGAGTTGACCTAATGAGGCGCCCTCTTCGACGTCTCAACCCAACGGCCCTCGATTTCTCAACGCCCCACCATACGGCGAGAACCCAAGGCGGATTGCTCCCAACAAACCAACCAACCACGACCTCTGAACTGAATGCGACACAGCAGGAGGCAAACACGCAGACTATGGGCGGAATGAATCCAGTGATCAACTTGGAGGATAACCCAGAGGGTGAACACGACTCGGAACACCACCGCGAAGCTGAACTCACGGGTGCGACCCGAACTCAAAACGAATGAAGCAACACCAACCTTGGCCATGATCAAGACCTTACCGAAGAGGAGGAGAACATCCTCTGGGCCCAATGAGCCCAGATCGAAGAAGAGCGCAAAGCGATGATCCGAGTCCAAAAGGAGGAGATGGCCGAAATCCGGGCAGGCATGGAGCAAGCTGCCGCCGAGATGAAATTCGTTCGATCTCAGATGCATAGGGCTACTAGCAAGGCTCCCGAACTCGATCGAGTGCTTGAAGAAGCACAGAACACCCCATTCACGACTCGAATCACTAAGGCGAGGGTTTCTGATCCGGGGAAGATGAAGATACCAGTCTACGAAGGTAAAACTGATCCAAAGGAGCACTTGACCGCCTTCGCAATAGCGATGGGACGAGCAAACTTCAGAGAAGGAGAAGAAGACGCTGGACAATGTCTCTTGTTCGTCGAGCATCTTAAAGGCCCAGCTCTCCAATGGTTCTCTAGGCTGGGAAGAAATTTGATCGACAATTTCAATCAGCTGTCGTCGGCGTTCCTTAGACATTATGCTATATTCATGGAATGCCGAACATCCGATGCGGATCTGTGGACCATGGGGCAAGGACAGAACGAGACATTGCGAACCTTCATCGGGCGGTTCAAGTCGGTACTGTCGAAGGTAGAAGGGATAAGTGACGAAGCCGCACTGCAAGCATTAAAGAAAGCCCTGTGGTTCGACTCCGATTTTCGGAAGGAGATTGCGCTGAACGCACCAACCACGATTCATGATGCATTGCACCGAGCGATGGACTTTGCCTTCAACGAAGAAGAAGTGAAGATCCTAGCCCAGAAACACGGAAAGGCGAAGCCCACAAACCCACCTCCCTCCGCTCCAAACCCACCGAATAACAGAAAGGGCAACCAAGGTAGATACATCCAACACGAAGGGGGATTCAAAGGAGCCCATAACTACCAAGTTGATTCGTCAAGCTATGGGCAAGGACGAGGTCAAGGCCGAGGAAGGGGTACATGGAGCAGCACGTGGACCAGAGGCCAAGGATCTTACGATGAAACGGCTTATTGCGAACATCACCATATCTTCGGACACTCGACTGCAAATTGCCGCATCCTGGGTTTGAAACTCGCTGCCAAGCTGGCGGCTGGCAAGCTCAAAGGAGATATTAGCCTCAAGGACTTTGAAATGGATACCAACGCAAATTGCCTCGAACAGGCAAACGAAGATCTTCCTAAGCGAGGAAGGCAAGATGACGAAGTGCCACAATCTGGCCCAAGAAAACGGATTAACATGATAATGGGTGGATCTCACTATTGCTCGGATACCGTCTCATCAATTAAAGCTTTTCAACGACGAGCTGATGTCAGCGTTAACTGGTCCGCACCCTCCAAGTTCCCAGACGACGTCATCTCATTCGCCGAAAGGGAAACAACCGGAATCGACAAACCGCACGATGACCCTCTCGTAATTGAGTTAATCATCAGTGGCTATGATGTAGCCCGGGTGCTGGTGGATGCGGGCAGCACAGTGGATTTAATCTTCAAAGAGACTCTCAAAAGAATGGATATCAATCCGTCCGACATAATGGCTACCCCTAAACCATTGACTGGATTTTCCGGAGAAACGACAATGACAATCGGGACGATCAAGCTGCCTGTAGAAGCTGGAGGTGTCATCAAGCTCGTCGAGTTCTCGGTAGCCGATCACCTAGCGATCTATAACATCATCGTCGGCACACCTTGGTTAAATTCGATGCGCGCCGTAGCCTCGACCTACCATCTCTGCGTCAAATTCCCAACACCGATTGGAATCAACACGATTTTGGGAAGTCAGAAGGAGTCCCGCGTATGCTTCCTAGCTGCACACAAGCTCAGGAATCCTGTCACCGATCCAATAGCCAAGTCAGAACGCAAGAAGATGAAGACAGACAGGGAGCCAGTAAAAGCGCTCTCCAAGCTCTTATAGCAATTACATATTACGGAGGATCGCGAAGACGAACCAGCTGAACAGCCCTGCGACCCCGTAGTATCAGTTTGCATCGACGACAAACACACAGAACGATGCATAGAGATTGGATTCGGCCTCGACGAAAAAATCAAGGACGAACTGGTTTCATTCTTAAAAGAAAACGTGGACACTTTCGCGTGGGCAGCAGAGGATATGCCCGGAATTGATATCGGCGTAACCAGTCACGAATTGAACATCGACCCAACCTTCAACCAATCAAGCAAAAATGGAGAAAGTTGGGTCCTGACAGAGCAAAAGCAGTGAACGATGAAGTCGAAAGGCTCTTACGAGTCGGGTCGATAATGGAAGTCAAGTACCCGGATTGGCTGGCGAATCCTGTTGTAGTCAAAAAGAAGAATGGAAAATGGCGGGTGTGTGTCGATTTCACCGATTTAAACAAGGCGTGCCCGAAAGACAGCTTCCCACTACCACACATTGACCAACTGGTCGAGGCAACGACCGGTAACAAGCTCTTATTATTCATGGACGCATTCTCTGGATACAATCAGATTCTAATGAATCCCGATGATCGTGAGAAGACAGCCTTCATTACGGATCGTGGAATCTATTGCTACAAGGTGATGCCGTTCGGCCTCAAGAATGCCGGCGCCACGTATCAGCGCTTAGTAAACAAGATGTTTGCTAGTCAACTGGGAAGAACGATGGAGGTTTACATAGACGACATGCTGGTGAAATCGCTAGAGGCAACGGATCACGTGTTACATTTGGAGGAATGTTTCCGACAGCTCAACTCGCACAACATGAAACTCAGCCTAACAAAGTGTAGATTCGCAGTCACATCCGGCGAATTTCTTGGCTACTTGGTTACCCATCGCGGAATCGAAGCAAATCCAAAGCAGATCGACGCCCTCGCCCAGATGGCTTCCCCAAAATCAAAACGTGAAGTACAGAGACTGACTGGCAGGGTGGCTGCACTCAACAGATTTATTTCGCGGTCCACCGATAAGTGCTTACCGTTCTATGACACTTTACGAGGAAACAAGAAATTCGAATGGACAGAGAAGTGCGAAGAGGCCTTCCAGCAATTGAAAAAATATCTCGCCAGTCCCCCGGTGCTTGCGAAACCAGTCGAGGGAGAGCCGCTCTTCCTATTCACCGCAATCTCCAGCACGGCAGTCAGCGGAGTACTCATTCGCGATGAACGGGACGAGCATAAACCAATTTTTTACGTTAGTAAGACCTTCACCGACGCAGAGACAAGATACCCGCAGATGGAGAAGTTGGCTCTATCGGTGGTCATGTCTGCCAGGAAACTAAGGCCGTACTTTCAATCACACTCCATTGTGGTCCTTAGTCCTTTACCCCTACGATCGATTTTGCACAACCCAAGTCAATCCGGGCGATTGGCCAAGTGGGCTATCGAGCTCAGCGAGTACGACATCGAGTATCACGGACGAACCTGCGTAAAATCGCAAGTGCTTGCCGATTTTTTAATCGAACTCCCGGAGGAGAGCCTCGCCGAAGGAAACCCGAATTCGACTTGGCAACTTCACGTTGACGGCTCATCATCCAAAAATGGTTCAGGGGTCGGAATACGTCTAACGTCACCAATGGGTGAGATACTTGAACAATCCTTCCGCCTAGGTTTTCATGCCTCCAACAACGAAGCAGAATACGAAGCTCTCATTGCCGGGATAAAACTTACACAAGGACTCAAGATTGACTGCATTCACGCGTTATGCGATTCACAGTTAGTTGCGAGCCAGTTCAGCGGGGAATACGCAGCTAAGGACGATCGCATGGAGGCGTATCTGAAAGTCGTCAAAGATTTGACTGCACAGTTTAAAGAGTTCACACTCACGCGTATTCCACGTGGAGAAAACACTTCGGCTGATGCACTGGCCGCCCTCGCCTCCACTTCCGATCCAGCCTTGAAATGAGTCATTCCGGTGGAGTTCATCGAACACCCGAGCATCACCCCTCCAAAAACAGTGAGTGTGGTTACGCGGTCTCAAGCCGCCAGGACTGCAAGGGAAAACGCCTGCGCACCGGACAGTGCTGTAGATGATGCTGACGAACATGACGCAGTAATCAGCGACTCCATGGTCCAAGACGAGATATATGCGGCAGACGACGGACTCACATCTCGGATGGAAATAGATGCAGTCGACAAAGATGAAGATCCTGCGACTGCCACAGAAGAAGCAACGCCTATGGATGAGGACTGTACTACCCTCCCTTCCAACGTCGACCCCTGTCACGAAACTAGAGTCGTCGAGACGAATGGGACATGTACGGACTTATAGTACGGCTGTGACAAAGGGTGGCTTGATGGCATCCGCGGGTACATCTATTATGGTACTTTACCGTCAGATAAATGGGCAGCTCGAAAGCTTCGAGCGCAAGCAGCGAGCTACGTCTTGCTCGATGGCAATGTTTTCAAATGGCGACTCTCGGGGCCATTACTCACCTGCGTCGAGGGAAAGGAGGCAAGGGCAATCATGGAGGAGCTCCACGGCGGCTCCTGTGGCACCATTCAGGAGGACGAGCCTTGGCAATAAAAATCAAATGACACGGCTACTACTGGCCCAGCATGATACACGATTGCGAGAAATATTCGTCCAGATGCGAGAAGTGTCAACGTCACGCACCAATGATTCATCAGCCAACCGAGATGCTGTCTTCAATATCATCGCCTTATCCTTTCATGCGCTGGTCCATGGACATCGTTGGACCTCTGCATCCATCAAAGCAGAAATGATTCTTACTGGTCCTGACAGACTATTTTTCAAAGTGGGTGGAGGCAGATTCGTATGCCAGCATCAAGGACGCACAAGTCGAAAGTTTTGTATGGAGGAACATCATATGCCGACATGGAGTCCCATACGAGATCGTCACCGATAATGGATCACAGTTCATTTCCACAAGGGTCGAAGCTTTCTGCGCGAAGTGGAAGATTCGGCTAAGCAAATCCACCCCACGATATCCACAAGGCAATGGCCAGGCCGAAGCTATAAACAAAACGATTCTCGACGGTCTCAAGAAACGTCTAGACCAGAAGAAAGGCCGGTGGGACGACGAACTCGAAGGTGTATTGTGGTCTCATAGAACGACACCGCGACGAGCAACCAACAAAACTCCGTTCGCTCTCGTCTATGGGACAGAATGCATCATTCCACCTGAGATAAATTTTCCTGGAGTCCGCCGAAGACTACTCCCAGAACAGGAAGGACTCAATCACTTGTTGATGCTTGATGAGTTGGACTTGATCGATGAAAGACGGGATCAAGCCTTGATCAGAATTTAGAATTACCAGAACGCAGCGGCGAAATACTACAACTCTCACGTCCGAAATCGACCGTTCTACGAAGGAGACCTGGTCCTACGGAAAGTTTTCCAGAATACTGCGGAGCAGAACGCCGGCAAACTCGGAGCAAACTGGGAAGGACCTTACAAAATCCCTAAAGTAGTCCGACCCGGAGTTTACGAACTCGCCAACATGACTGACGTTCCAATACCAAGATCGTGGAACGCAATGCACCTCAAGAAGTACTATACTTAGGATACTACAAATGAACTACGGGGCGGCTTGATCCCTGCAAAGGGTACGTAGGCAGCTCATCCTCGGATGGGTTCAGCTGCCCCCTCCTAAAAAAAAGGGGGGGGGAGTGGGTACGTATACTCGTATACTCCCACCTTTGTAACAAACTCCGCGTCTACTTAATCCACGCTTCTCGAAGCAATTTTCGTCATATCACACCCTCCACGAGTTACTACAGCCTTAACGGAAACAGGCACCACATACGCACTTTTCACGGATCACTTAAAGTCCTAACTAAAACAGGCATCTCTCTTCACCCTCGCTGCTGCTGGCCACAGCAACGAACTACTACATCCTTCGTGGATATAACTACTACATCCTAGTGGATTAAAAGCGCGCGCTATATAAATAACTGTGTCCATTATCGGAGCGGATATGCTTATGATAGCATACCCGTAAACCGAAATGTTCATCTTAAAACCCAACAACCAAATCGTTGGTCCTGACAGTACTACATGTCCATTGTCGGAGCGGATATGCTTACGGTAGCGTATCCGTAAACCAAAAATGTTTATCCTAAACCCAAACAACGAATCGTTGGTCGCAACAGTACTACGTGTCAATTGTCGGAGTGAATACGCTTACGGTAGCATATCCGTAAATCGAAATGGTCATCCGAAAACCCAACAGACAAATCGTTGGTCAAAACACCTATGCTCATAATCAAAGCAAATATGCTTGCACTAACGTAATCATTCCAAACGAAACAAACGAATCGTCGGTATTAACGCCAACACAAACTGCAGCAAAACAGATCAGTCCACCTTGGATAAAAACTACCATTCAAGCAACAAGTTTCGGTAACAAAGAAACGATACAACCGAAGCCAAAGCCACAAGGCAAACATAACAAGTCAATACGGATAAAGCCATCCAGGCACCATGTCCAAATAACGTCAAAGCATAATTAAAATGATGACTTGGGCAGTTCCCCATCATCATCATACCTTACCCATTAAAAATGCACCATATTCATCATCAGAGGATTCAGCCGTCGTCTCGGATTCTGAGGCTTCGTTCGAACCAAGCTTACCCCTGTTGGATCCATATATACGAATAAGTCGGCTAGGCCTTTCACTAAACGAGAAAGGAAAACTTCCTTATTCTTCTGGATTTTCCTTTCCTCTCTGGCTTGTCTAAGTCTGTTTAGGTGTGGACTTCTTACTTTGACTTGCTAACTCAACCCACCAGCCTTTTGTGGTTTGTCTCCTCGGCCAAACAAGATATTGGGCTTGCTGCTTTGCTGGGTCGCTGAGGATCCAGCTCATCATCCCTCTGCCTCGTCCGGATACGTGTTTAGCCCATCACCTGTTTGGATTATCGATGACATTTTGGCGCGCCACCAAACATGTTGGCATGACACTGTTTGTTGGTTCACCAACATGTTGGCTTGTCACCGTTTGTTGGTTTGCCAACCTATTGGATCGTTGGTTGATGCTGAGCCAGAGAGTTTGGCTCATCGCCTCTCCTCCTTGATGTCTGGCCAAACGTTGGCTCGTTGCTCACTTCTTCGTGCCTAGCCAAACGTTGGGTCGTCACTGCTTCTTCTACCGCCTAGCCAAGATGTTGGCTCGTCTCTTGCTTCTTCTACTGCCTAGCCAAGATGTTGGCTCGTCTCTTGCTTTTTCTACTGCCTAGCCAAGATGTTGGCTCGTCACTTGCTTCTTCTACTACCTAGCCAAGATGTTGGCTCATCTCTTGCTTCTTCTACTGCCTAGCCAAGATGTTGGCTCGTCTCTTGCTTCTCCCTGCTGCCGAGCCAAGATGTTGGCTCGTCTCTTATTTCCCTGTTGCCGAGCCAAGTGTTGGCTCGTCTCTTGCTTCTCCCTGCTGCCGAGCCAAGATGTTGGCTCGTCTCTTGTTTCCCTGCTGCCGAGCCAAGTGTTGGCTTGTCGCCTAGCCGAACGTTGGCTCGTCACTCACTTCTTCATGCCTAGCCAAACGTTGGCTCGTCACTCACTTATTCATGCCTAGCCAAACGTTGGCTCGTCATTCACTTCTTCATGCCTAGCCAAACGTTGGCTCGTCATTCACTTCTTCATGCCTAGCCAAACGTTGGCTCGTCATTCACTTCTTCATGCCTAGCCAAACGTTGGCTCGTCATTTACTTCTTCATGCCTAGCCAAACTTTTTATTCACCGCTTGTTGGTTCGCCAACATGTTGGCTCGTCACCGTTTGTTGGTTCGCCAACATGTTGCCTAGCCAAGTGTTGGCTCGTCACCTAGTGTTTGGCTCGTCACTTCTTTTTGGTTAGGCCTAACACTCATACTTAGTATTTCTAACCGTTGTTCTTGATGGGGTGAAAACCAACCCCAACATATATATTCAGCTTGGGTCCTACCGAGCCCATCTGTTCGGCTTGGTTACGACGAGCCCAGATTGATGCATTTCCACGATAATTGGTGTAAATTTCTAACCGTTGATCCAAATGACTTCAAACTTCTTTTGGATGAAAGCTAACTCAAAGATATTGTTTGCCACCCATTTTCAGCTCGGTATATATTCAGGTCGGGTAATACCGAGCCCATCTTTTCAGCTCGGCTACGACGAGCTCAGATTGATGCATCTCCACGATAATTGGTGTAACTTTCTAACCGTTGATCCAAATGACTTCAAACGTCTTTTGGATGAAATATAAATCAAATATCTTGTTTTCCACCAATTTTATGCTCGGTGTGTCTTCGGCTTGGGTCGCACCGATCTGATCTCTCCGGCTCGGTTACGACGAGCCCAAATTGATATGTCTTCAGTAAATCGGGTGTATCTTGCTAACCACAGTTCCAAATGATATGATTCCAACTCCATTGGAAATTTAACTCAAAGATCTTCTTTTCCATCACCAAAAAGATCTTGTTATTATGTTACCGAGCCGATCCGAGCTCTTTAGCTTAAGGGCTCGGTTTTCCAAGGTCACAGCCTCTTGGGCTCGGCTCGTGATGAGTTGGGCTTGTCCTGCTCGTCCATTTTCTACACTTGGTTAGTTTTATGTTGATCTCAGTGAAGTGAAAATCGACCCCAACAGTTAGCCCCCCAGCTCGGCAGTATCAGTGATGGTGGTGCCGAGGTGTAAGTGATCGAATCTGAGATCAACAATCCGAGCTATTACGACTAAGTATCCGAGCTGATGCTTTTAGAATTCTGTCTCTGAGCTACCTTGTGTTAAAGGCTGCCGAGATGCTTTGTTGAATCATGTTGCCGAGCCGAATATCTATGTCGCGGAGTCATTTTGTCGGTTCGGGTTGCTTTATGCTAGCAAATGTTTTTGATTCTTGGGGCTTGATGATGGTTCGGCGATTAATCAACCCTTATAACTTGCTGAGCCATTTCTTGGATCACTTTGCCGAGCAGTTAAGTAGGATGGGATGCCAAGCTGTTTTGTTGCCTGGATCGCCGGACTGTTTTGTTATAAGAGTACTTGATGAGGTATTTTTCCGAAGAAAACGTGATGAGGCGTTGCTGTGCCATAATTGAAAAGAGTATTCATGTCGTTCTGACCCAGGTGTTATACTTAATACTCTTGCTTCGAACTCATAGTCAACGAGGTTTAGTACAATGTTTTCGAGATGTTGAAGACCAGTGTGTTAAAAAATGTGTGGTTGCTCGGTTTAGACCAAACATATTTATGTATCTCATACTAGATAATATACGTCTAGTACTATCTTTTTTGAGATGTTGCGACCAGCGATCGGTTGCTGGGTTTTGAGCGCTTTGTCAGTTTTAGGGCTTGCGGTGTTCCGACTTACATTCCCGTTTTTGACGATGAAACATGTTTAAAATCTCATACTAACTGGTGGGTTTAGTATTATGCTTCTGAGATGTCGATGACCAGTGTACCAAGAGGTGTTTACTGGGTTTAAGAGTTTACTTCGAGTTTTAAGACTTGCGAGTTTTCGACTTACGGGTCCCTCTCGAAGGTAAACTTGTAAGAATATCATTCAGGATATACCTTTCGGATATTAGACCAGGATATACCCAGTCTGAATTTATATAGCGCGCTTTTATATCCGTGAGAGGGTGTTGAGAACCCTATTCCATATAGAAATAGTGGCTAAAATCCATAAAGGATGCAGTAGTTCGTCTGTTGTGGCCAGCAACAGACGAGGTGGTAGAGTATCCATGAAGGATGTAAAGTTTTGACTTGCGTAGGTCGAGTGACACGAGTTGTGTTAGAAAAAAATTGAAGTTATTACCTTTAAAGAATGATGTGAGGTGTGGGAGTATACATGTATACGTACCCACTTCCCCCCCCCTTTTTGAGAAGGGGGACAACTGAACCCATCCGAAGACGAGCTGCCTACGTATCCTTTTCAGGGATCAAGTCGTCCCGTAGTTGATGTGAAGTGATTTAGTGGTAGTACCTCTTTAAGTGCATTGCGTTCCAAAATCTTGGTACTGGAATACTGGCCATGTTAGCGAGCTCGTACACTCCTGGGTGAATTGCAGTTGGCTAGTTCGTTCTCAGGTTCCCGATTCACCTTGACTTTCTTCTGCTTCGTCTTCGTGTTAAGTTCTGCTACGGGATTCCTAAGCTTATGCTCGGCCATAACACAAATTCAGGACTCCTTCTGATTTCCACGAATGGTTTTGATTCCTTTCGACGTCGGAAACTTTATGCATAGATGGTATATTGATGGGACAGCTCTCATAGAATTTATCCAAGGGGTTCCCATGATTACGTTGTATATCGCGGGATGGTCTGCCACCGAAAATTCTACAATTTTTGTTACTCCTTTGGCTCGGACGGGTAGTCTGATCGTTCCGAGGGTCATTGTTGTTTCTCCTGAAAATCCGGTTAGTGCCTTCGGCGTTGCTGTAACTTCGGACAGACTGATCTCCATACGCCATAATGTTTCTCGAAAAATAACATCAACACAACTTCCTGTATCTATCAACACTCTGGCAACGTCGTGGTCTCCTACGATTAACTCGATAACGAGTGGATCGTTATGAGGCTGGTCAATGCCAGCAGTTTCATTTTGCTCGAATGAAATCACATCATTTGGTAAATTGGCGGGCGCCGACCAGTTGGTGCTAACATCCGCCTTGCGCTGGAAAATCTTGATTGCGGATACCGTATCCATGCAGTATTGGGATCCTCCCATTATCATGTTAATTCTTCTTCGGGAATCCTGATGTACTTCCTCGTCAGTTTGTTTCCTTCTCTTAGCCGCGTCTCCAGTTTGGATGGTCTGATCAGGCTGGTCTTTTTTGTCTTCTCGTTCAAAATCGTTAAGGCTGATAGTGTCGCAAAGTTCTCCTGCCGTTAGTTTAGCCACAAGTTTTGCGCCAAGACTTCGACAATTAGTAGTTGAGTGTCTGTAGTAACGATGGTATTCGTAGTAGGCCTTCTCATCATAAGTGTTGGAGTTTCTTGCCCATGTATTCCAAGGGACTATCCCACGATCGGCACCTACTTGATAGTTATGGGTGCCTCCAAAACTGGGTTCTTCGTAATGTTCATATCCGGTTCCTTGATTACTCTTCTTGGGAGGCTGGGGGTTCTGAGTTTGGAAAGAACGGCTCATCGTCTTGGTCGCTCCGTATTTCTGGGACAACACCTTCATCTCTTCTTCATTGACTATAAAATTTGAGGCTCGGTGCAGCGCGTCTTGGATTGATAGTGGCACGTTCAAAGTGATTTCTTTTCGGAATTCTGATTCGTACCACAGCGCCCTTTTTAATGCAAGCATGGCGGCCTTGTCGCTACGTCCTCGACTTTTGACATTACTGCTTTGAATCTTCCCATGAAACTGTGTAGTGTCTCCGTAGGCCCTTGAGTTAATGTCCAGAGGTCGGCATCAGAGGCTCCTCGATCCATAAACATAGAGTAATATTTCAGGAAGGCGGCAGACAACTGCTGGAAATCATTGATGGAGTTTCGCTCGAGTCTGGAAAACCATTGGAGGGCTGCACCCTTTAAATGCTCCACAAACAGTAGGCAAAAACCGGCATCTCTCTCCTTTTCTCTGAAATTGGCTCGGCCCATTGCTATGATGAACGCCGTTATGTGCTCCTTTGGGTCAGTTGTCCCGTCGTAAACCGGAACTTTGATTTTTCCTGGGTCGGAGATCCTTTCCTTGGTAATCCGGGCTGTAAACTGTGTATTGTGTGCCTCTTCCAGTACGCAGTCAATCTCTGGGACTTTGCTGGTTGGCTTGTGAACCTGGGATCGGACAGCTTTCATCTCAACAGCGGCACGATCCAAAGAGTATCGGATTTCATCCAGCTCTTCTCCCTGGGCTCGGCTCGTCGTTCTTGATTCGTCAGCGTACTGCGCCTGTTGGACCCAGAGGAGATTTTCTTCCTCTGCCAAATTCCTGGCTCGGTTTAGGTTAGTATCACCTTCGCTGGCTCGAGCTCCCGTTATTGCTGGTGCGAATCCCTCGTCAGCAAGATTTTCTGCGTTGTGGTCTCCTTCTTCGTCAAGAACGATTGTTACAGCCGATCCAACGTCGGTGCGTAGGTCATATCCATCACTGGTTCCTCTTGCACCTCGGATCAGCCGAGGTGGCTCGGTGATATTCGATCTTGTCACCGCGGGTGTTTGCTCGTTTGTTGGATGTGGCGGTGGTAATCCTCCCAAAGTCCTTGGTGCGTCGCGTGGTGTTGAAAAATCCAGGGCCATCGGGTTTAAGCCAAGTCGTCTGGTGATTCCACTGACAGGTGGGTTCACCGCCGAACCCATGCCTCCGAATCGCGTGTTTCTGGCTCGGCTCTCCGTTGCCAGTGTCTCAATTCTCTCCGTCAGCGAGCTGTTCAGCTTTTCCTGCTCCTCGGCCCTCTTCAGTAATGTGGTCATCATGTTTCTCAACTCTGTCAGAGTTTCGGACGTTCCTTCCGTATTCGCCGGAGGCAGATTGGTTCCTGTTCCAAGAAGATCGACGCCAGTGTTGCTTGCATCGTCACCACTCCGATCTCCGTCGGTAGTCATCGTTTTAGATCTCGTATTCGGTGGTTCTTTGGTGTCAGAAAGTTTTAAGTTCCCCACAGACGGCACCAAATTGTGGGAGTCGAAACTCGCACAATTAAAAACTTGTAAGGAGAATTTAGGGATTCGACAAACTTCTATGTAAAAAAACCAAGAAACTGAGATCCAAAGATGGAGATTTTATTCAAGCTGTTTGTAAAGTAATAAGTGTTTTGCTAGGTCAATTTTCGGATCCCCTTTTCAAAGAGGTACATTGTCTATTTATATACGAATAAGTCGGCTAGGCCTTTCACTAAACGAGAAAGGAAAACTTCCTTATTCTTCGGGATTTTCCTTTCCTCTCTGGCTTGTCTAAGTCTGTTTAGGTGTGGACTTCTTACTTTGACTTGCTAACTCAACCCACCAGCCTTTTGTGGTTTGTCTCCTCGGCCAAACAAGATATTGGGCTTGCTGCTTTGCTGGGTCGCTGAGGATCCAGCTCATCATCCCTCTGCCTCGTCCGGATACGTGTTTAGCCCATCACCTGTTTGGATTATCGATGACATTTTGGCACGCCACCAAACATGTTGGCATGACACTGTTTGTTGGTTCGCCAACATGTTGGCTTGTCACCGTTTGTTGGTTTGCCAACCTGTTGGATCGTTGGTTGATGCTGAGCCAGAGAGTTTGGCTCGTCGCCTCTCCTCCTTGATGTCTGGCCAAACGTTGGCTCGTTGCTCACTTCTTCGTGCCTAGCCAAACGTTGGGTCGTCACTGCTTCTTCTACCGCCTAGCCAAGATGTTGGCTCGTCTCTTGCTTCTTCTACTGCCTAGCCAAGATGTTGGCTCGTCTCTTGCTTTTTCTACTGCCTAGCCAAGATGTTGGCTCGTCTCTTGCTTCTTCTACTACCTAGCCAAGATGTTGGCTCGTCTCTTGCTTCTTCTACTGCCTAGCCAAGATGTTGGCTCGTCTCTTGCTTCTCCCTGCTGCCGAGCCAAGATGTTGGCTCGTCTCTTATTTCCCTGTTGCCGAGCCAAGTGTTGGCTCGTCTCTTGCTTCTCCCTGCTGCCGAGCCAAGATGTTGGCTCGTCTCTTGTTTCCCTGCTGCCGAGCCAAGTGTTGGCTTGTCGCCTAGCCGAACGTTGGCTCGTCACTCACTTCTTCATGCCTAGCCAAACGTTGGCTCGTCACTCACTTATTCATGCCTAGCCAAACGTTGGCTCGTCATTCACTTCTTCATGCCTAGCCAAACGTTGGCTCGTCATTCACTTCTTCATGCCTAGCTAAACGTTGGCTCGTCATTCACTTCTTCATGCCTAGCCAAACGTTGGCTCGTCATTCACTTCTTCATGCCTAGCCAAACGTTGGCTCGTCATTCACTTCTTCATGCCTAGCCAAACTTTTTATTCACCGCTTGTTGGTTCGCCAACATGTTGGCTCGTCACCGTTTGTTGGTTCGCCAACATGTTGCCTAGCCAAGTGTTGGCTCGTCACCTAGTGTTTGGCTCGTCACTTCTTTTTGGTTAGGCCTAACACTCATACTTAGTATTTCTAACCGTTGTTCTTGATGGGGTGAAAACCAACCCCAACATATATATTCAGCTTGGGTCCTACCGAGCCCATCTGTTCGGCTTGGTTACGACGAGCCCAGATTGATGCATTTCCACGATAATTGGTGTAAATTTCTAACCGTTGATCCAAATGACTTCAAACTTCTTTTGGATGAAAGCTAACTCAAAGATATTGTTTGCCACCAATTTTCAGCTCGGTATATATTCAGGTCGGGTAATACCGAGCCCATCTTTTCAGCTCGGCTACGACGAGCTCAGATTGATGCATCTCCACGATAATTGGTGTAACTTTCTAACCGTTGATCCAAATGACTTCAAACGTCTTTTGTATGAAATATAAATCAAATATCTTGTTTTCCACCAATTTTATGCTCGGTGTGTCTTCGGCTTGGGTCGCACCGATCTGATATCTCCGGCTCGGTTACGACGAGCCCAAATTGATATGTCTTCAGTAAATCGGGTGTATCTTGCTAACCACAGTTCCAAATGATATGATTCCAACTCCATTGGAAAGTTAACTCAAAGATCTTCTTTTCCATCACCAAAAAGATCTTGTTATTATGTTACCGAGCCAATCCGAGCTCTTTAGCTTAAGGGCTCGGTATTCCAAGGTCACAGCTTCTTGGGCTCGGCTCGTGATGAGTTGGGCTTGTCCTGCTCGTCCATTTTCTACACTTGGTTAATTTTATGTTGATCTCAGTGAAGTGAAAATCGACCCCAACAGGATCCGCAATTTACTTAGCAAAAAACCCTAGACTTTTTGCTCTCGAATTCTTGTACGAAAGCTTTTCGACACAGCTTAATAAAAAGCCATCTTTGGATCTCTCTGTTTGTGGTTCATCCGCAGAAATTTCATCCCCCTTAACAAACATCCGACAAATTCTAATTGTGTTGATTTCGACTCCCACAGTGGCGTTCGGATATCCGTTCGGATTCGGGTCGAGTTTTTCGGATTTTCGGTACCAGGCTCATAAGTCTCATTCAGGTATTTTTAATTTTTGGATTGGGTTTGGTTCGGTTCCTTCTGGATTCGATTCGGATCGGATTTTATCCGATACCTGCAATTACCCAAAAACCAGAAAAAACTACCCAAAGTATCCGAAAATACTCGAAAATATTTAAATTATCCGATAAACCCGGTAAAAAACTACGCAAACTACCCAAAAATATTCTAATGTACTCGAAAGTATCTGAATTAACCGAAAACCCGGTATAAAAACTATCCAAACTCCCCGAAAATACACAAATTACCCGAAGTTAGGTAAAAATGGGTTAATGAGTTTAGTTAACTTCGAATTTTTCGAGTACTAGTTCGGGTTTCGGTTTGGATCATGTATTACCCGACCCAAAAAATCTAGACCTTAAATCCCATTTAGGTATTTCTTTAGAACCGAACCCGATCGGAATCGGGTTTTTCGAGTCGAATTCAAGTTCGAATTTTGGGTTCGAATTTATATAGGATAAAATAAGTTCACACAAGAAATAAAATATGCTATTAAAAATAGCAAAATTGTTTTTTGTATTGGGATAATATGATTTGGTATTGTCTCTGCAACGAGATTTAGAGAAATCCATTAAATCTTTTTTTTTTTATGAAATCTTTAAAACATAACTAATTCATAGTGGTTTAATGGTTGAAAATTTATGATGTTAGTTGAGAGATCAGTGTTCGAATTTTTTTACTATGATTGACCATTGTAAACGCTTTAAATAGTAAAAAATCTGGATTTTCATAAGTTCCGGGAACAAGTCCCGCGAATTAGTCTGGGTAAAGTTTATGATTTTTCCGATTAACAAAAAAATAAAAATTTGAAGAAGATTGAATAGTTTATTCAAAAATAAATAAATGCATAAATTACAGTGCCGAAAAAAATATAAGGATCAATTTGGGTGCATATAAAGAAAAATATATTAAAAAACTAATCAAAAATTCTATATCGAATGGATAAGATTCAGCCGACAAATCAATGAAATGTAAGGAGAAGCAATAGGATTAAATGAGGAATTGTACGAAGATATTTTATTACATAAAGGAGAATATGTTTAAAATTGATGAAAATTATAACTCATCATATCGTGATATATGTCATTTTAATTGAGATGATGATACATGTTAATATACTAAATCTCATTAAAAAAAAAAGGTAAAATGGAAAATTTGTAAAAAATAAGATTAAAAAAAGAAAAAATTTGTTTCATGTCAATACGTTTAAAAACAAAAAAGGAAAAATACCATAACTAATCGAAAAAAAAAGAAAAAATACATTATTGGAAAAATTTGTAAAAAACAAATGTCATTAAAAAAGGTAAAAGGGAACATTTGTAAAAAATGTCATTAAAAAAAATAAAAGGGAAAATTTGTTAAAAAAAAATAAAATTTGTTTCATGTCAATATATTTAAAAACAAAAAAGAAAAAATGCCATAATTAATCGAGAATTAATATCATTAAAAAAAGAAAAATTTGTTTCATGTCAATACGGTTAAAAAAAAAAAAAAACTGCCATAACTAATCGAAAATTAATATCATTAAAAAAAAAAAAATTTGTTTCATGTCAATACGTTTAAAAACAAAAAAGGAAAAAATGTCATAACTAATCGAGAAAAGGAAAAAAAATACATTGGGAAAATTTGTAAAAAAAAATGTCATTTAAAAAAAGGTAAAAGAGAAAATTTATAAAAAATGTCACTAAAAAAACATAAAAGGAAAAATTTTATAAAAAAAAAGAAAATTTGTTTCATGTCAATACGTTTAAAAAAAAAATGACATAACTAATCGAGAAATAAAAAAAATTACTTCATTCAGAAAAAAAGGCAAGTGTCCTAACGTAAAAAACAAAAAAAAATATCCTACCGTAAAAACAAAAATTCATTAAAACAAAAAAAAATTGTTTCATGTCAATACGTTAAAAAAATGAAAAAATGAAAAATGTCAAAACATAAACTATTGGAAAAAGGGGGAAAAAAGTATAGATGCCACTATGTTCAACAAAAATATGCCATTACATTAAAAAAAAAAGGCACAGTGCAATATTTCTTACGTACATGTTCACATGCATATTGACAGACCAAACTCTATATAATAACATCTACAGCGTCAAAATTTTAATTTTGTGCTCAGTCTTTATTCTCTTAATCAACTTTAAAACAAGCAAATCATGAATTCGAGAGTTCCACAAATCGATTAAAACTATTTTACTTTAAATTTTGCTCAACGTGAGTGTGACACGTAGACAAAATCGTAACTCACCAGATTGTGACATGTGTTAATTTTAATTGAGATTGTGACACGTGTCAATATATTAATATAAAAATATAAATTTTCTTTCTCTACATTATTTATTTCTTAAATCACAGTGTAGTGTAATTAAAAAGAAATAATAGTCTAAAAAGGAAAATAAGACATGTTATTAAAAAAATTAAAAGGAAATAGTAAATCAAAAAGACTAAAAAAAGAAAAAAAGACAAATTATTTCTAATCGTAGTGTAACTAAAATAAAATAATAGTAAAAAAAAAATACATATTATTAAAAAATTAAAAGGGAATACTAAATAAAAAACTAAAAAAGGAAAATAAAACAAATTATTTTCAATTTCTAAAAGTATTAGTGCGGCATATAAAAAATTGATATTCATGAGATTACGACATATGTCAAAATTTTAATTTTGATATAATTTCCATATATTTTTAATAATACTTTTAAATATATTTACTAATATGTTTTGTTAATTTTCTTACTATTTGTTTAACACTAATGACATATATAGACATAAATTTGATAAAATGCATTATGCATATATTATTTGGATATGAAAATTTTGGGAATTATTGATTGACAAATAATGCATGGAGTAAAAATATGGTTTTAAGATGATGGAAGAAATACATGAGTTGTATTGCGAGATGAAATACGTGGAGTTGAAATCCAGTTTAAAACAAAGTTACTAATCAACATCCAAAATAAGCATATAAGTTACAATCAAAATCTAAATATTTACATCAACAAGATTTAACATATATTTCTTACATTTTCATAAATTTAATTTTTATTAAATTTAATCGATTACCGACACGTTTTACTTTATTTTTTATTATTTATAAATAAATTATAATTAAAATCTCGCGTATTACGCGGATCCTAATCTAGTGATGTATAAAGGGGAAAAGCAAGAACATATTGTATTATATTATTTCCTATTCAAATATATAATTTCTTACTTGATCACTTTGAGCTCAATCTTTGTATTATATTATATTCATCATTTATCACTCTGTATTCAATACACTTTGTTTAAATTCATATTCTTGTCTGATTCGTTCATCTCTTGTGTACCACTCAATCATTTGTCAATCAAAGACAAATCGGATCCATAAAAATATTTTACTATCAAAATCATTTATTGTGGGTCTTTGCATCAACACTAAAAATATTTAATGACTTTTTAAAGATTTGATAACTTAATTTTTTGAATACCTAAGATTCTCTACAAATTTAATAAATGTTTTAACTTTTAAAATTAACCAACTCTATGCAAATTAAAATTTCGTTAAACTCTCCTAAGCTAATTCTCAAAATATATAGAAGAGTCTGGTTTTCAACTAACATAATTTCTTTACGGTTTGATACACAGAGTTTTAACCCTATATATACTACTGCAAGTGCACAATAAGTGTTTTAGTAATGTAGGAATCGAATCCACAAGGACCAAGTGTCACACTACGGCTCTTTAAGAATAAAACTAAGCTAAGACAGCAATATGATGGTTGTTTGCAATATGAAATGAAAATAACAAATAAATCGATGTAAACTTATGAATTAAAAGCATTAGGCATCAGGAAATTCGCAGGAATTTAGGGATTCAGAAATAGACAAATTGCCAGGAAAAGCATTAAGAATTGTTCTAGAACTCAAATCATGAAATCAAATTGATCTATTGTCGTAGCATCAATTATTATGTCTAACAACCTAAGATCCTAAACTGTTGTTTGAATTCAAGAGGTTAAACATGCATTAAAGTCAAGTTTGATATGTTCACAAAACACCCTAACATCAGCTTTCGTTGGTTAGGGATGCTTTGCTCATATATGTTCTTTCAGGCTTTTAAACAAACACTTTTGGTGCGTTAAATAACCTAAGATCAGAAATTAGGTAGCAAATCAAGTTTCAGCAATAAGAACAATTGGAAAACTACTCAGACATGATAGAAATCAAAGCAGAAGAATAAATAATGAAAGACATGATGAAATCAATAAATAAATAAGAGGGTTTAGAAATCTTCTCCAAATTGTCAATAGAGTTCAGAGATCTTCTCCCAAAAAGCTTAGAAACTCCAAAAGCCAAAAGTCTGAATAGAAAATAAAGCGTGTGTGTCTAAACATTGTCTCAAACTCGAATATATATATTAAACATGTTCTGGTTGAAAATGAAAGGCAAAACCCAGTAAAATAAGGAAACTGAAAATTTCCTTTTTCTGGTCGAATTGAGTCTAGATCGATCGATCCAAGGGTGGATCGATCGATCTGAGCTAGAATGGTCGATATACTTCTTTATTTGGTCGATCTGAGATGTTATGGGCTTCTAGATCGATCAATCCAGTCTAGAATGATCGATCTGGCCTTTCAATGGTCGATCCAAAAGCTTACGGTGGAATGTCTTGAGGTTGGATCGATCGATCGGACCTATTTCTGCTCTTTTGCTCCATTACTTGCTCCTTATGCCTTATATTTCATCCAAACGTGTACCAATCTTGAAAAGACTCTAAAACACAGAACATACTCGATAAAACAACGAATATCATGGTCGAAAACCGGTAAAAACCATGATATAACAACTCCACTAGACTTAGCCTTTACTTGTCCTCAAGCAAAACAAAGAACTTAGTTTGTGAAAAAAGTTTGAAAACGCGGAAACTCACTTTCTCTTTAGAGCATTGTAATGACCATTCATCTCATAATCCACATACTGCAAGACCAATCCAAATCGAACCACCATGTACTTCTCCGCAGACATTCGCAACCTTCCATATTCAATCTACAATTTTGCAACATTGTCCATAAGCCGTCATCGCTGGGTATCATCGATGATCTCAATGCCAAGAAGCTTCTAGACTCATTCACGTACAATGCCATGACAAACCATCCATACAACCCTTGGTATTCTTTCTCTCCCCCAGACTTATTCTATTCTTATTCTCTCTTCTTTTTTTGTTTTTGTTTTTATATATCAAAGGTGTAAGAAAATAATGGCATCACAGGAAATTTTTCTAGCCTCGCTTCTAACCCTTGTGTAATCATTTCTTTCGAAGTAAAATAATGTGATCATTGGAAATTTTCCTAACCCTTTACTCAAAAGAAAATCATTTCATCTTTTCTGTTTTTATTTAACTTAGAATAAGAGAGATGTGTACCATCATTTTTCACACATGATGCATTTTTTAGGTATGAACGAGGAGTCAAACACTATGAACATAGTCACATCGATGAGGTAAAAGGAAGAGTTCAGAAATTAGCTCAGGCTTAGTGGATTATGTTGGAAATATGGACGTCTCTGGTTAACTGGCCAGCCTTTGAATTTTTCATTAGTCGGATCTAAACTGATTTTGCAGCAATGGTCACTCAGATGAAATAGTCACACATACACCAAGAGAAAGATACTTTTGGTGCGTTAAACAACCTAAGATCAGAAATTAGGTAGCTAATCAAGTTTCAGCAATAAGAACAATCTAGATGAAGAAACCAAGTTATCAATCCCTAAATCAACATCTTAATTCAATCAAACCCTGAAATCCCTTGAAACACTAAAACCCAATTGGAAAACTACTCCGACATGATAGAAATCAAAGCAGGAGAATAAATAATGAAAGACATGATGAAATCAATAAATAAATAAGAGGGTTTAGACATTTTCTCCAAATTGTCAATAGGGTTCATAGATCTTCTCCCAAAAATCTTAGAAACTCCAAAAGCCAAAGTCTGAATAGAAAATAAAGCGTGTGTGTCTAAACAATGGCTCAAACTCGAATATATATATTAAACATGTTCTGGTTGAAAATAAAAGGCAAAAGCGAATAAAATAAGGAAACTGAAAATTTTATTTTTCTGGTCCAATTGGGTCTAAATCGATCGATCTGAGCTGGAATGGTTGATCTGCTTCTTTATTTGGTCGATCTGAGATGTTACGGGCTTCTGGATCGATTATGGATCGATCGATCCAGTCTAGAACGATCGATCTGGCCTTCAATGGTCGATCCAAAAGCTTATGGTGGAATGGCTTGAGGTTGGATCGATCGATCCATGTGTAGATCGATCGATCGGACCCATTTTCTGCTCATTTGTTCCATTCCTTGCTCCTTATGCATTAGATTCCATCCAAATGTGTTCCGATCTTGAAAAAACTCTCAAATACAGAAAAAAAACTTGATAAAACAACAAATATCATGGTCGAAAACCGGTAAAAACCATGATATATCATGGTTTTAAAAGTGTATTCACCTTGTCCCAATATCATTATTATCGTTGGATTTAAGAAATTTAAAAAACTATTATTTCATCCAAAATTACTTTTGTTAATATCACATCAAAATTTAATATTTATTTTCGAATATGATTCCTTGAATGTGTAAAACGATTCCTGATAATTAATACACTAGAGTTTTTTAAAAACAAATCCATACAGTAATTAAATACACAACAACTAAATGCAAATTATTATGAACGTTCATGGTTTAATAATAGTACAATACGAGCAATACAGATAATTTAATGGCTTGTATTAATATTTTCGATCATCGTTGCCGTTTTCATGATCAAACGCATTTGCCATGATCAGACGC
This sequence comes from Pseudoturritis turrita, assembly GCA_900406555.1. Lineage (NCBI taxonomy): Eukaryota > Viridiplantae > Streptophyta > Magnoliopsida > Brassicales > Brassicaceae > Pseudoturritis > Pseudoturritis turrita. The sequence continues at coordinate 547,354 of OVBL01001060.1, read as the reverse complement.
ATCGAGTGTAAAGACGTGGATCTATAAGAATCGGTTAGAATTGTCTGTTGTAAAATTGTTTATGTAACAGATTTCATAATTTGTAATAAATTAGAGGACTAAAAAAAACTTAATTATTTTGGACTCAGCGTAGTTTAAACCCCAAATTGGAATAAGTTATTAAACGGAATAAAAAGAGATTAATATTGGGTATCATTGTATTTGTACCAACCATAATTAAAAGAGGTAATATCTTGATCTTGACGTTGAAACGTCTTTTTCTTGATTAAAACTGAATTGAAATGCCTTTTTGTGAGATATTTTTTTTGCGTAGATATTATGTCATTGACAAATAACAATGTATGTGTCATGTATAAAGTTATAAATATATATATATATATATATATATATTCACATAATCTCAAATATGCACGTTTATATTTTTAATAGGACTAAAAAAATGAATTATGAGGAAGAATGTTAAAAGATTTGATATATATTGATTTATTAGATTTACAGCAACCACATTAATAAAAAATCTTAACGAAATTAGGAGAATAGGTAGTTTTAAAGATTATAATTAGGAGAATGGGCTTTTTTTAATCATTGGCTAAAATGATACCTCTTATATGTGAAATACCAAAATTACTCTTAATTTAAATTTTATCTGAAAATATATAGAAAATAAGATATTCGATTGATAAGAAAAAAAAAAAAATGTTATTCTAGAAGAATAGCAGGGGATTCCACGGGTGATACTAGATTAGAGCTTGACGGTTTGTTGTGGATAGCATACCCCTTGGATACAATTATAAATATTCCTTTTTATCCCCCTTCGAGTAAATCTTAATCCGAGTTGCCGAGTGAATCTGTGACATTCTTCTTTTTATTCGAGTAGGACTCCTAAGTAATATCTTTCGAAGCTTTGTTTTGGCAATTTCATCGGTATTACTCTAAGATATAACTTGTCAAGACTTTGAGACATATTATGCAGAGTTAGTAACTATTACAAGAAATTCTAAATATTGGCCGAACTTTGCTACTCATCTAGAGATGTTTATTGGGTTTAAGGGAAGATTTTATCGTTTTTTTTTTTTTTTTTGATTCATCAATCAGTCGGATTGTTTAGCTCAATCTTCTCGTTCACGTTTTTTTATTTTATTTTTATTTGTAAACACTTCTTCTCATGTATGAGCCACTACGAATGAAATTATTTTTTTAATATAATTTTGTATTTAGTTGGAAAAAATAAAATAAAAATTATAGAACCATCATCTCGAAAATATGTTATGATTCCACATCGGAAACTAAAAAAGACCTAACATCATATATACAAAACATGAATTAATCCATATATTATACCAATTAATTTTGAGTTTAAAAACTCAATGAAACTTTATCCCCACACAGTCGTAACAAATTTGTACACAAAATCACGAGTCTATCATTACCAACGCGAGTCTTAAGTGTTAGGTCTCGCATTGAGCTGAGCTTAAAACCTCTAACTGAATCAAATATCAAAACCCGAAAACCATTTCTTTGAACCGTGATGATTTTGTATACAAATCGTATTTTGGATCCGAACAAATACTTTTTTTGTTAGAGCTTAAGAATTACTTCAATGTTTTTGCAACACAATCACATCAATGTTTTTGGTTGAAACATTCCTCATTCACGTGTATCAGCAACCTATAAAAGTTAGAAGTCAACTTAGAATTACATAATTTCTCTGACAAAAAAAAAACAATATATAGTTTATAAGTATCGTACAAGTTCATGCATGTACTTAGAAAGTACATATATGCATTATGGAGTGTGGCTTGCCTATCCTTACAATAATTTGAAAAACGCATATCCTATTATGCGTATCATAGAAAATGCCTAAAACGACAGAATAAAATATCTTAAACTAAAACCAATGGACTCGAATATAAGGGTGAAGACGAACGAAAAAGGGCGGCCGAAAATTATATATTTTCTTTTTAGAAGTTATAATTTGATGTTTTCGCTGTGCCTTAGGTTCAATATTTTTTGAAAAAGATGATTTACATTAATTGTATCATAATATTATCAACCATCTAGTCCCAGACTCATATAAATATACGGGTCTCGATTTCAAACATCAAGATTATAAAAATAATTTGATGTTTTTGGACTCCGTAAAATTGTTTTGCGATATATCATTTCTCAAATATATAATTTTAATATTTTTTTTATTTTTATTGGAGTTACATAACATTGTTTTGCTATAATTTCTCCACAACATATTTTCCTCTTTGTCATATAATTAAAATTCATATAGTTTTTTTATCAACAATTACAATTATATTTTTAATCCTACAATTTGATGGGCCCATAGAAAATTGTATTTATCTTCTTTTTCCCTAGGTGAAATCTTTATCTTTATCCAACAATTACTATCATGATTTATTTTATGTTTTTGTAAGTGATGACCTATTCATATATTGTATATGCATGGTGTCCCTTTGCCTAGAATTAGTCTAGAATTTTGCAGTGTAATCCAATATTTTCTCAACAAATTGCATGTTGACATTAATTAATTAGTAATGTCGACATTCATGACTTTGATTGAGAGTAGCTTCAAGTCTCCCTTATATAAGAGTAATTAACACAAAATATTCTTTCTATCAAACTCAAAAACTCCACAAAAACAATGAGAAAGATGACTAAAGCTCCTCTCGTTTTCTCTGCTGCCATCACCGTTTTCCTCCTCCTCTCCATCTCCCATTTCCCCGGAGCTCTTTCTCAATCCGACAAAGGTTGCAAAACCAAGTCAGACGACACATGTATCGACAAAAACAAAGCATTAGATCTCAAACTCATAGCAATCTTCACAATCCTCATCACAAGCCTAATCGGCGTTTGCCTTCCGTTCTTCGCCCGTTCCGTTCCCGCTTTCCAACCCGAGAAATCGCACTTCCTCATCGTCAAATCCTTCGCCTCCGGTATCATCCTCTCTACTGGTTTCATGCACGTCTTGCCTGATTCTTTCGCTATGCTATCTTCTCCTTGTCTTAACGATAACCCCTGGCACAAGTTTCCTTTCACTGGCTTTGTCGCCATGATCTCCGCTGTGTTCACACTCATGGTTGATTCTATTACCACCAGCGTCTTCACCAGGTCCGGCAGGAGGGACATGCGCGTTGCGGTTCGAACCGATACTGCTGACGTCGCGTCCAGTGAGACTCCTGACCAAGAGATGGGGCGCGTGCAGGTTCATGCGTCCCATCATGGTCATAGTCATGGGCATGGTCTTCATCATAATCTTCATGGAGATAATGATAAGGAGATTGGTTCTAATTTGCAGCTTCTGCGATATCGTGTTATTGCCATCGTTAGTATTCCTTCAAATTTCAAATCTCGTTTTTCTTTTTTAATTATAATGATAAAACTTAAAAGTCTTAACTTGATTTTTTTAATGTTTTTTTTTTTTTTTTGACAAAAGGAGAACGTGGGTTAATTTTATTTTTGCTGAATTGATATGTTCACCAATTTTCCTTTTTACCAGAAAAAAAAAGTAGTCAACGAGGACATGTCGACATCTGATAAGAAATAGTAAATAAATAGATTATTCAAATACGAAGGCTTTAATATGTCGTCGTTTACATAAATTTAATTTTATAGGGTCTTCTTTTGGTCAAAGTTAATTTTATAGATATATAAAGTTTATAAAACAGATAAGCTGAAATAGATCTCCCTCCATGATAATTTAAAATTAAAATTATAGTCGGTTTATTTTCTTTTCGATTTTGATTACGTTTTCCCCCAATATTAAAGAAAGTAATATTGAATGAGTTTATTTTCCTTCAGCCCGATTTCTAAATCCGTTTCTAATACTTCATATGTAACGTATATGTATCTTCGCACATAAATTAAAAAATCACTTATTTATTTGATTTTTTTCTAAATTAAATCATTTATAATCCACCTAAAAACAATTAATTCAACCAATAATAAAAAAAATTGCATAATACAAATAATCACAAAAAACAATAATTAATTTTGCATTGAAAGTTGAATATATTATATAAAATAAAACAAAAAAAAATCTCTAAAACATTATAGGGGAGAGAAAATGTTTTTGGTTCGAAACAAATTGCTTGGATTAATTTTTTCTATTAAAGCATTGCTTGGACTAAGCATCCTTAATTTGAATGGCCAAGAATTGAGAAACGATGGACAGTAAAGCTTGCGTAAATCATTCTTAAAATATGGTTGGAGCGGTCTTAGAAGATGGATCACTCTAACTAATCCATCATTCAAATTATATAACTTTCAATTATGATTTAATAAGTGAGTAATTGAAATGAACAAAAAAAAAAAAAATTGGATCAGGTATTGGAGCTAGGAATAGTGGTGCACTCGATCGTGATAGGACTATCAGTAGGAGCCACAAACAATACTTGCACCATCAAAGGTCTCATTGCTGCTCTTTGCTTCCACCAAATGTTCGAAGGCATGGGTCTTGGGGGTTGCATCCTCCAGGTGAATTTCTAAATTTGGTCCGGTCTACTCATGTCCATTACAGTTCTAAATTTGTTTTAGTCCGGTTCGGTTTTTCCAAAAATTGTGATTCCTGAATAAATCGACCAAAATAATTTGATGAGAATATGTGCAGGCAGAATATGGGTGGGTGAAAAAGACGGTGATGGCTTTCTTTTTCGCGGTGACAACGCCTTTTGGAGTGGCTTTAGGGATGGCATTATCTAAAACGTACAAAGAGAATAGTCCTGATTCGCTCATAACCGTTGGGCTACTTAACGCTTCTTCGGCTGGACTACTCATCTACATGGCTCTAGTCGACCTTTTAGCTGCCGACTTCATGGGTCAGAAGATGCAACGGAGCATCAAGCTCCAGATGAAGTCATACGCCGCTGTTTTGCTTGGTGCCGGTGGCATGGCCGTTATGGCCAAGTGGGCTTGATCTTCATCATAAGGACACATATTTTAGACATAATAAATGTAAATAAAACTATCATATCCAACTTATGTGACCAGTTTCTTAAAACATGAGTATTGGATTGTTATTAATTTTCATGGACTTCAAACTTAAAATCAATTAGCAATAAATGGATTTGCCTATATCCTTTATATATTACTTAGATCTCATTTTAACTTTTGATGTGGAATTGCTAACACAGTTCTTCAAAATGATCGCCTCTCCCAGTCCATCTTAAACTGAATTTAACTTTAAGTTCAGCAACATGCCCCCTAACAATAGACTTCTAACTCGGATTTTTTTTGCAATGAATAGATTAACTCATTTTTTTATTTATGTGGCATTTTAACATTCGATGTGAAATTTCCAACAGGTGTACACATCGTACACATTGAATGTGCACCAATCTCATGAGTGCCTTTCAATTTCTCGTTCGTTTCTTTATTTATCCACATGAATGGAGCTATTTAGAAACCAAACATGAACAAATTTAGACACAATGATATTCTACTCAAAATATATTCAAGGACTGTATTCTTGTTTGTTGAGTGTCGGGATGATTCATACTCAATGAGCAAGTTTTATCCATATAAAATTTCAACAACAAAAAAAAGTTTTATCCATACGACTCTTTGTGGTCATAGGTGTGCTGTAAACCCTAGTAGTAGGAGTGGAACATGAGTTCTGTACTAGATTTCGAGTGCCTTTGTCGGTTATTTTTCTATTATTTGTTACATAATGCATTGATATGTTTTTAGTGAAAGTATCACAATGTCACGTCATCAGCTATTTAAATAATTAACATGGAGCTTAGAAATGCATGGGACATCATTTAAATGGTTCAGATATGTTAAACATACATTCTTTTATAGTACATCTTGAAAAACTTCACGGGAACAATTTTAAAGATGACCAATTTTCTGGATACAAAAAACTTTTGTGGTGATCTATATATGCACTCTAAAGAATTCACAGTACCATATAAGTGGAGAGAAAACATAAAAAAAAAAAAAAAGTTTATGTATTATCAAGTCAATGAGTCTTTCGGATTTTTTAGAGAAGCGAATCGGCCACAAAATAGAACTAATAGATTCAAAAATAAGCGCGAAGAAGGGAGGCCGAGAAGTTACAATTGACCGTTGATGTTTTAGGACTCCGTAACATTTCTTTTTTTTTTGTTTTTCCATCTATATTTTGATTTTTATTAGAACCTTGGAATGAATTACAAAGCCAACACGGATATCGATACAATTTCCAAAAACAAAATCAGAAGAAACATGATTTCCCGGAAACTTAGCCATCGAAAACGAAATCTAGCAAAGCAACAATTACAGCACAAAGCCTAACATTTTTGTTTGTATCATCTCTCAAATATATATTTTTTATTTCTCTTTTATGTTACATAACATTGTTTTGCTATTATTTCGCCCACAACATATTTTTCTCTTTGACATATAACTACAACTAATTTTATTTAATCCTAAAAGTTGATGGGTAGTACGTAGTTCTCTTATTTTTGCCGACACTCACTTTGTTCGACAGAGGATCAAGTCTCCTTTATATAAGAGTAACACAAAATATTCTTTCGATCAAACTAAAAAAATTCCTAGGAAAAAAACAACAACGAGAGAGATGACTAAAGCTCCTCTCGTTTTCTCTTCCGCCATCACTGTCTTCCTCCTCTCCATCTCCCACTTCCCCGGTGTTCTCTCTCAGTCCGAGAAAGATTGCAAAACCGAATCCGAGAACATATGTACCGACGAAAACAAAGCATTGCATCTTAAACTCATAGCAATCTTCGCAATCCTCTTGACCAGCCTTGTCGGCGTTTGTCTCCCGTTCTTGGCTCGTTCCTTTTCCGCTTTCCAACCCGAGAAATCGCACTTCCTCATCGTCAAATCTTTTGCCTCCGGTATCATCCTCTCTACTGGTTTCATCCACGTTTTGCCTACTTCTTTCGATATGCTATCTTCTCCTTGTCTTAACGATAACCCCTGGCACAAGTTTTCATTCACTGGTTTTGTCGCCATGATCTCCGCTGTGTTCACACTCATGGTTGATTCTATCACCACGAGCGTCTTCACTAGGTGGGGCAGGAGGAACCCATGCGCAGCTGCTAATGTAGCGCCCGCTGAGACTCCTGACCAAGAGATGGGGCGCGTACAGTTTCACGCGTCCCATCATGGTCACGATGATCATGATCATAATGTTGATCATGAAGATAATGATAAGGAGCTAGGCTCTTATTTACAGCTTCTGCGGTATCGTGTTATTGCCATCGTTAGTATTATCTTCCTTCTTTTTAGTTACAAAGATAAAAAAAAATTCTAAACTTGATTGATCGCTTTTAAAAAAAAAAACTTACAAAGATAACTTCATATTAGTAGATTCTTCTAACAAAAGAAAACTCGTGTTTTAAGATTTTACTGGAATATTAACTGCTATAACTATTTTTTTCGTCGGCAACTATAACTATTAAAAAAAAAAAATTGAAGTAAGTCAACAACATATCTACATCTGAAATTAAATAATGAAATTAATTAATTATTCACATACTAAGGCTTTAATATGTCATTTTCATAAACTTAATTTGAGATCGACCTTGGCTAATAATACAATTATTATTTTAATTATCTTCAATATCTATTTTCAAAATTAGTTTATTATTCTGTTTTAGCTTTTTTCAAAAAAAAATTTGTTGCAAATATGAAAACTGAAATATATTTTTGTTCGATTTAATATGGTTTTGATTTTGCCACTTTAGTTTGGATTAAGTGTGCAAATAAATCTTGAAATTTGAAAGGTTGTATTTAAAAAAAAAAAAGATTTTAGTTAGTTTTCTGGATATTACAACAAAAATATTGAATTAATTTGTTTTCTAGGGTTCCGTTTTTAAATCCGTTTTTTATATGTTTATGTTTCGACACAAATCGGTTCAACCGGATCCAAGACCCTTAATTTGAACGCGGGAGAATTTAACAACTCTGAGCTATTTATTTAGCACTTCAAAACTGTTCTTAAAATGTAGTTGGAGCTATTTATTTAGCTCTTCGAAATTTGAATGTTTTCTTGTAGATATCAAAGCCTATATATAATATGATAACTGCTAATTATGATTTAGTAAGTGAGTGATATTGAAATGATTAAATGGAACAGGTATTGGAGTTAGGAATAGTGATGCACTCGATCGTGATAGGACTATCACTAGGAGCCACTAACAATACTTGCACCATCAAAGGTCTCATCGCTGCACTTTGTTTCCACCAAATGTTTGAAGGCATGGGTTTAGGCGGCTGCATCCTCCAAGCGGAGTACGGGTGGGTTAAAAAAGCGATGATGGCTTTTTTTTTCGCCGTGACAACGCCTTTTGGAGTGGCTCTAGGAATGGCATTATCTAAAACGTACAAAGAAAATAGCCCTAACTCGCTCATAACGGTTGGGTTGCTCAATGCTTCCTCGGCTGGACTACTCATCTACACGGCTCTAGTCGACCTTCTGGCCGCTGATTTTATGGGTCATAAAATGCAGAAGAGCATCAAGCTTCAGATGAAGTCATACGCCGTTGTTTTGCTTGGTGCTGGTGGCATGGCCGTCATGGCCAAGTGGGCTTGATGATGTTTAAGTGAGGGAGCTAGCTTATAGATAATATACCTTTGACTCTCTTTTTTGTTCTTGTTGTTGTAATGTTATATTATATTTCAACAAAAAAAAAGCACATTTACAATGAATGCAACTGGTCCGAAAGATTTTGATAAAAACTAAAACAAAGAGAATTTATATTCGGGAGCCAAACCATAACGAGAGGAAATCGTCATGGGTGGGATCTCCTAAAGTATTGAATATAGACAACACCATAACGTATTTAATATTAAAAACAATATAAAAATTATGAATTTTGAGTTTTAAAGACGATTTTTTTCCTTCACATATAAAGCACAACTAATTTAATGAAACTTGAAAAAATAATAAACCGCCAAACTAACTTTCCGTTGGATTGACTTTTAAAAAGCATTTCTTGACTAATAAAATCAAATTTTCAATCAAATCAAAAAGTTTATCGACATTTCAAAGAGACCATTGTACAAAATCAATAAGTTAATCGGCTGCACAAATAAATAAGGGTGTAAATATTTGGCATAATTAGAGTCAAAGAGTAAATTTATTTTAAATTACTCTCTTAATTATCCAATCATAAAAAAATAGGTGAAAAAAATTTTAGGTGAAAAAGGATAAAGGGTAGAGTAAATTATTCAGCTATATATATAATAGCAGAGGGAAATTCTCACTTATTCCCTCATTATTTTTTCTCTTTTTTTCTATTTCTTCATTTTTTTCTCTAATTTCCACCAATCACACTCTTAAGTTTATCGACTTTTCAAAAAGACTAATAAAAATGAATTCAAATTTATAGGCACTGAGAAGTAAGTACATTTGTTTATTATATAAATGCCAATATGATCAAACATTTTTACATATTTCTCACTTAACCTAACTCATCACCATCTCCAATGTATTTCTCTACTTTTGACTCTAAAATAGAGTAACTCTATAATAAAAGTGAGTTTCATTCCAATGTATTCCTCTATTTTTTACTCTAAAAAGAAATATTTTAAAGTATATTCTCTTTTTATTTTATTACAAAATATATTTTATATGTAAAATTTAAAAATTAACCCCATTTATTTTATTCTTGCAAAAAACTTCAATAAATTATAAATTTTTAAAAATAAATATTTATTATACAAATAAAATCACATTACATCAGATAAAAATAATAAAACATGATAGATTTTGGTTTAACCATCAATATTACTGTATTTTTCCACATGATCAATTAACGCATTTCGAAGTTAAAAATGAGTTTTTTATCTTTGATTTTCCTAAATCGACCTATAGACTTTTGGGACCAGATAGCATCATCCTCTGCTATTTCAACCTCTGAAGGTGGAGCTTCTCTTCCAACTTCAGTTGGTGCATCAAGATCACGCTCATGCTCGATTATCATATTATGCAAAATTATATATGTAGTCATTATATCATTTAACACATTCTTTTTCCAAAAACAAACTGGTCTTTTCACAATAGCAAAACGCGATTGGAGAACTCCGAATGCACGTTCTACATCTTGCCTACATGCTTCTTGTTGTGTAGCAAAATATTTTTTCTGTGGACCCCTTGGCTCATGAATAGTTTGGACTATGGTGGACCATTTTAGATATATACCATCAGCCAAATAATAATCCATATTATATTCCTTTCCTTGAAAGATATAATTAACATGAGGAGCAATACCTTGAGCGAGATTGGAGAAAAGATGGGAAGACTCCAGCATATTGATATCATTATTAGTGCTTGACATTCCAAAATACGCATGCCATATCCAAAGATCATAATCTGCCGCAGCTTCAAGAATTATACTATGTGATCCAAAATGAAAAGAAAACTTGTTGATCAAACAACATCGATTATCAATACTTTAGAAGTAGGAAATATGCAATTATTGGAGCAATTAAAGAAGACAAATGCACAAAGACAACATCATTTGGAGATTCAAGAAAAAAATTATGCTTTGAAAGAGCTGAAAGAAGAAGAAAAAAAAATTATTTTGTGATTTGAATCCATACAAGATCTAAATATTGTGCATATATTAAAGCTGAACAAATATGAATTTTTCGAAAGTAGGGTAATCAACAAAAAGATCATCAAACTCCTCCTCTATCTACTTCGTTTGGAAATTATTTTAATAATCTTGGTGGATCTAGAAACAATTTACTAGAGTATTAAATCGCTACTCTTTGTTGTGTTAATAAATATTTATTATGAAATGAATGTATAACTTTACATTTATCAGTTCATTTAGACAATGTACCATCATGAATTCATAAAAAATATCATTTCTTTAGTATTAAATCAATAGTATTGTCATACGTTACAACGTGTTATCGTGTTTACAAAATCACTACATATTGCTATAGACAAGCATCAAATTTACACTATTTTTTTTAATTCAAATCGATTATATGTATTAATATATGCATATATATATTATCTCCCATTATATATTTTAGTCTATTTCTGGCGAATCGATTGTCCAAAGACTTGTATTCTATTTCTGGCGAATGATAGATGTGATTGTGTATGTCATTGATCTCATTCCAAATCATAAATATATACAATTTTAGTTATGGAAAATGATTTTCTATGCTATTTTGATATCTCTAATAACAAAAATATTTCTCAATTTTTTGAATTTTTTTTTTAATTTAATAGTTTATATCTATTTGTTACAATTTTTATGGAATATATCTCACTACAAGAAAAATGAGTTATTGTGACGAAAAAATTCGTCACAATAACAAAAATCGCAGTAATATAGCTATTGTGATGGATTTGTGACATTTTCTAAACAGTCACAATACAATCGTCACAAATTTTCTTTTGTAACAAAAACGTCACAACGTTGTGACGAAATGATATAGTTGCTATTTTGTCACCAACAGTTGTGAAAAAAAAATAGCAAATCTGTCACGAATGGTGACTAAAATTAATGTCACAAAACCGTAATATTATGGAACTGTCACATCGTCTCAATTTTGTCACTCATTACGACGGTATTATAGTCTCAAAACGTCACAATTGCATACTAAAAAAATGTCGTTAATCCATCTTAATTTGTGATTTTTTAACTGTCTCAAATTTGTCACTTCTTATCATTGAAATTTGGTCACAAATTTGTCTAAATTTTTGTCACAAATTGTCTAAATTTTGTCACAAATTTTTCTTAAGTTGTTACTGATTTTTTATTTGAATTAGTCACGAGTCTCCACTAAACTATTGTCAAGATTATCCACTAATTTTTGTCACCACCATATTTATTGTATGATATATTACATTGTAGCTATTCATCATTATTTTATTACTTTAATTAACACATAAATTCATAAAATTATATAATAAAATAAACTAATAATTTGAGAATAATTAATAAAAACTGCACTTTTCTTAATAAAATAGTTCTCATAAATAAATAGGATCTAAAATTAAATTATAGAAAAAATAAAGTGAAAATCAATTAAGTAGCAACAATAGAAAACAGAAAACCAACGACAACTGAAAACAAACTAAAAATAACTAAGTAGCACAGACAAAAGATAATCAATTGGTATTTGGATAGAAACAGAATTCCTCCAAAGCTTCGAGTCATTTTTTGAAGAGTGCATTTTCTTCACGACTGTTTTGAAATTCAGTTTCAAGCTCCTCAATTTGACGAGTTAATGTTCCCACTTCTTCATTAGCTTGTGGGGAAATCGATGATCCCTCTAAAAGGTTAAACTTCACTTTGAAGTGATCCAAGTCCAAATATCCGACCTTGCTTCGATGTTCCAACAATCTACAAGAAAATACAAGTACATGATAAAACAAGTTAAAAGAAGAAATGTCAAGCTCAACAAACTCATAAAACAGAGTAAGTGTGCATAACTTAAACTAATCTAATAGAAGTGAATACTGAAATTAAGATCTACGATATAAACTTCAATTTATAATACTTGGATTCACGTAAACAAATGATTCCACTCAACCTAGGTTACCGAATATGTTTATAGTTAGATTAGCATGCACAAGTGCTCTTAATCTTAATGAATTAACAATAACAATAAAAGTTGAAGATAGAAAAATTACCTCTCTATAGATTTCATTTTTCTCTTCTAGGATAAGATTTTCAGTTGTCAAATTCTCTCCATTAGAAGACTCCATCAGTGACAAGCGTTCTTGAACACATTCATCATACTTTTCTACAATTACTCGGACTCTTTCATTGACAAATGATCCGTCAGATTTCTGATGTGGTTTTTTCAACACAACAATGAAAGAAGAGTCTTCATTGTTTGCTTCCTATACACAAAACATTAAACAAGGTAAAGAAAAGTACCAAAAAATTTTAAAGGGAAACATAAACACTGCCAAAAATAAAGAAATATGAACATTACCAAAACATCTTGAACTCATAAATTGTTCTAATCCTTGGCAAAATTCTTCTGAAACTTGATTCTTTGTATGATCTATTCTTTTTATACATCCAACGTCTTATAACTTTAATATTGTTATTCGTCGTTGACATTAAATTCAAGTACCCAATCGATCAACGAAAGTTGTTTTCTTTTTTCTTCTCAACACTTAATTACTTGAGAAAGCCTTTTTGTCTCCTTGTACTCAATGATTATCTCCCACGATCACACAATTTATTTATTTCGTTCGTCTCTCTCTTTATTTTCTTTCTAATGTTTCCCATGGATATACATATATATAAATATGATACAATTGCCACTTTCATTGATAATGCAAAAAGAAAATAATAAGGTATTCCTTACCTAATAAGAGAATTAGTCTTTATTCTAATTAAAAAATGTTAATAATGTTAACTATATATATATATATATATATAAATGGTAATATGACCGCATTCTTTTTTGCTTTGTAAATGGAATATCCTTTTTAATATTGCTACAGTTTTGTTAAAACATCGTCACAATATTGTAGCTAATTTGGGACTCGCAACTCTGTCCCAATTTCGTAACCAATTTGGGATGACATGTTTTGTCACAATATCGTAACAATGGTTACAGCTACTTTTTTAGTCGTAAATCCATTACTAACTGTGACAATTTTTTGTTACAATTTATTTCGTCACAATATTATGACGAAGCAACCACGAAAGTGTGATGCAAAAAAATTTAGTCACAATATCGTATCTAAACAGTCACAAATTTATGACATTTTTTTTTGTCACAAAATTTAGTCACAATAACTCATTTTTCTTGTAGTGTCTCAAAATGATTTATTCTCTTGAAACAAAAATATATAACTTGGTTTGAATAATGGTGGATATTAAAAATGGTTAGACTATTTACAATGGTATGTTGAACAAAAAATATAAACTGTTGAATCAGTTTAATGAGGTAGTTGAAAGTGGATGTTGAACGATGTGGCAAAAATTGTGTTGTTATTTTGCAACCGGTTGAATAAAAAAATTGGAGCAGCTTATTTTTGATATTTGGGATCCCACGCGCAGAGTAATCTTGATTGGCCACATGTTGTGCTGTTATTGGCTGCTGAGATTCTTGATATTTTTATCTCATCCTAATTATTTGGGATCAATTATTTCATAGTAAATTAATTTATTTTTAATATTTTATAAATAGAGACTTGTTTCATTTTGATTTGGACACATAAAAAAAACCCATTTTTTACTATAATTTTTCTATTAGCCTCCAATAAACTCTTGTTTATAGCTTTAAACATCTTTTATGGAAATAGATTCCAACAATAACCCTTTTAACACCCAAAATTATTTTTAAAAATTTATTTAACTCTAAATTATTTTAATTTAATTTCAATCGCTAATTGTTATTAATATGTAATTACAAAAACAAAAACATAAAAGAAAATAAGAATATGAATTTTTTTTTGTCAACAGCTTAATAAACTTAATTACCACGGTTCAGTTATCCAATCCGGTGGTGACGAGTTTACATATGAAACATCAAAATTAACTAATCTGGCACAATTCGCAAGTCTGTTGGCTTGAATTTAGGGTGCGCGGAATGAGCGATAGTGGAAAAAATGAAAAACTTCTCCTTTAGCTTCAGTAATTCGTCGAGGTGGATTCCAAACGCCGGCCACTCCGTCCGTGAAGACACCATCTTCACCAAATCAGAACAGTATGTTGCGAAAGCTACCTCCATCTTTTGATGTGCAATCAGGCATTGCATTGCCCAAACCAGAGCTTCAACCTCCGAGTGTAGTAACGAAATACTCCTTCTAAGACTCCGAGCTCCCATCAAAACTCCTGCATCTTTGTTCTGAAAAGCAGACCACCCAAGGCCTGAGAACGTATCTATCTCTTTCCACGAACCATCTATATAACATTTCAACCCCATATAGGCTGGAGATCCCGTTAAAAGTCCGGTATCGTGTGGTAGGGGAAGCTGCTCCTCGGACTGGGCTTTCTCCCATACCAAAGTCTCCGTTTCCGCATTTTGTAGTACAAGATGTGGATCCACATCCGATCTTCTAAAAACTTTATCATTGCGTGCTTTCCAGATATGCCATATAATCCATGGAAACCTCTGATTCTAAGTTCCAGGAGGCATTCGCCAATACAAAAATCCATGTTAGTAAAGATGGAAGATACTGGAAAACTCCAGTAGCCGTAGGAATTGACGACAATGCCCATGTTTGAAATACCGGGGGCATTCAAAAAGGACATGATTGATTGTCTCTTTCATTCCACAACGTGTAAATTGTGTATCGCATCATATTCCCCTATTTTTTAGATTTACACTGACTGATAGACAACCCGTAATAACTTGCCAAAGAAATTGTCTCAGCTTAGGCGGGAATTGAATTTCCACGACTGCGCTTGCAATGGTCGAATTTTATTAAACTAAACTATTATAGAGTGTAAAAGTTGAGTAAGTGTTAAATTATTAGATGGAAAAAAAAAAATAATGTGAAGTATTAAAATGTAAAAAGTAGGTGTTAAAAATCAAAATCATTGTACATAGTCTTATATCCAATTGATACGATGGGTCTTATTTTTTTGTTTGTTAAAGATACGATCAAATGTTAACAAATTACTAAATTTAGATTGAATATGTATATTATGTACTTTGTAAATGGATGGTACGTGCGATAAAGTTTTAAAATAATTAATACCGAATAGATGAATAAAATACGACCATTCACTGTATATGTAGTATATATTTAAACAATTATTATATGTTGCGATGTTACTATTCACAACCATGATTAACGCATCTTAAATAATACGTTGTGAAAATCTTGACCAAATCATCTCTGGTATATAAAAATTGAGTTTTCTCTCATATAGGGTTGACACCTAAGCACCCTCTATTTGACACATCAGATTTCACACACACAAAAAAAAGTTTAAAAGAAAATCGATACTACTAATTAATCATGCTTTGACTCCTCTTCTTCCTCCAAAATTGGTCAAAGTATAATTAATTTCTTATCCTAACAATGATGCATCTGTTCCCATAAAAGACCTATAATCTTCCTCTCTTTTTTCAATCGCTATTAAGCCTTTCAATCAGAGATGGCTTGAACGTGAAATTCAGTCTCCGACGTCCATCCGAGACGAGGAAAGTAAATAGGTATTGGAACCTCTTAAGGTTTTGAATTTTGGTTACATGTTTATTATTGTGCTGAATATAAAAAATGGACAACAATTTGAATACGGTAGGGTTTGCGTTGATTGAATTTTGGTCGTATTCCCGTTTTGAGGAGTTTCCCGTTTTTTTTTTTTTTTGCAATGACGAATTAATTGATACTCAAGAGTTTTGCAATGAGGATGTGGGTGTGATGCTAAGCTGAGGATTCTTAGATTCGGTTGAGAATTGTGATTAATTCGTGTTTTCTTTTCCTGAATTAACATGAACCATGTGCCTGGATTCATTGAGAAATGTGAAGAGTTGAAATCAAAGGTTGTTGATGATATCATCTGCTTTAGATGTGAGTCTGATTGTTTCTTATTCATGTTGATATAACATGTATGAGTTTGTGGAATTGATGTGTATTCTTCTCAAATCTGATCAAGATATTGAATTCGTTTGTTAGTTAAACATGTCAAAGCTCAAGGTTAATGATAGTTGATCGGGATAATATTAAATTGTAAAAAAGTTGCAGAGTTAAAAATCCATATAATTTGATTTAATACATGGAGTTCGTTGAAAGAAAAAAAAATCCACGTCTATATACGAGACACGAGTATCAACACAACCATTTTAAATCGGTTGTATTCAATGGTTTATGGTTGTCTTCTCCCGTACAAGATTTATGGTTTGTTTTTCGATATTTTTTTGAAATTATGTTAATCGAAATTAATTTTAATCTCTCTTTTTACAGCAAAATATTATATTATAATCTTCTACAATAACCGAGATGAACAATTTTATTGTTTTAAGCCATGGAAAATTTTATTGATTCCACACTACCACATTGTCAAAAATTAAAGTTCCCGAGAAAACATCTTCAAGAGTTCTTTAATAGTGCTGCTAGCTGATATGTTGTTTATACTTCACACATATATCCGCCCTTTAAATTTAAGAATCGACATACAATTTTTATACCTATAATTTATGAAAAACAAAGTATTTAAAATAATTTTGGTTGATATTGGTATTGGTTCAAGACCGACTTGATATTTAAATACTACACCCAAGTTTTTTGCCAAACTTTTCGATTTTGTATAACAGGGGTGATTAAAAGATTTTTCTAAAGATTTGGGTATCTATCTCGGTTATTATTAGGATGAATAATAACACGTAAAGATCGAAAACGTGTAATTCAAATATTGAAAAATTTTACTAGAAATATTTCCAATAAAATACGGGAAGACAGCCCGGGTAATAGGTCGGATTTGAAAATTTTTGGTTTCTAATCTTTCGCTAATTCGTGTTAAGATCAATTTCGGGACGGATATCTTATGTATTGGGGATAATTTTGAGCAACTTAGAAAAAAAAAGAAAATTTTGCATAATTTGTGAATTATTTTCAATAAATTTTAAAATTTAAATACCTAGACATGTAATTCAGATATTCCGACCTATATTCTACATGTTTTTTACCGTTGGAATAAACTACATAGTCCTAAACGGATAATTATTTGAACAAAATGGGTATGAGATGGAAAATTTGGGATATATACAAATTGGATCAAGAAATCCGTCCCGAGATGAACAACTCTAAATTTGTAAAATTAAAAATATATATATGAAAAAACCTCGTGTATATGCGGATATTTATCTAGTATATATAATTAGCGAGTTTTCCTTCCATCTAGGTGTCCACCTAAGCAAAACAAATAAGTTTACATTAAAGACTATTTGAGATATTCATTTAATTCATATTTATTTATATTAATCCTAATTTTGATGCATAAATCTATATTTATATACAATTTATAAACACATAAGAAATTAAGTTAAAATGAATACACGTTTTAAAGTTAACGTAATAATATTAATTTAATAAAAATAAAATAAAACAAGAGAAATTTCCAAAAAATGCCATTTTTAAAATGTCATTTTTCAAATATGCCACTAAATTATATCATATATTCAAAATATCATTTATGTTTGGGTTAACTATTTTATGTTAGGGTTTAATTTTTAGGGTTTATGGTTTGTTAGGGGTCAAATCTCTTTTTAAGGTTTATGATTTTATGGTTTAAAAAATCCTTAATAAGTGGCATTTTTGAAACTGGACAATTCATCTTGGCATTTTTGAAAATTGACACATCCAAAAATGGCATTTTTGAAATTTTTTCAACAAATAAAATAATAATGAACTTGATAGAAATTAATAACTTAAATAATCTATTAATAATAGTAATTACAAGAATATGATTTTTTTGATTGGTGAAAATTTGATTTAATTGTGAACAATAAGATGATTACCGACAAAAATGATGACAAAAGATATATTATTATAAAAAAAAATTAAATTTTTTAAACTTTTTAACGTTAATGGATAGAAAACAAAGTAATTCAAATAATGTAAAAAAAAAACAAGAATATTATATATTTGATTGTTACTCATGGAATATATATCTTTTAATCCAATAAAAAAGTGCATATAATTTATGAGCCATATGTGCGTACGTCGAGTAGTTATAATATATGGCTTATAAGTTATGATCCATCAAACTAATTAATTAGTTCGGCTATGTGAATTGAATATCAGTATTTTGTGGTTTAGTTATAACTTATAACTAAGTTTCTTTTCAATGTTGTAAAATTGTCCGATTGAAAAAAAATGTATGAAATTATTAAATCATTCGGACTAATTAAAATCAAATCATTCTTCAACTTGAATAATGGTTAATCATCGCGTTATTGATGATAAATATATTTATGGATAAAATAATGATGGATAATATAGTAAAAACTATTATTTTAGGTAAACGATAGTGTAATAAATTTTGTAAATGTATAGAATCATTTTTTGAGAAATTTGGAGATCTGAAGAAGACATCAAAGAGATTTCCCATCGTGAAACCGCTGAAACGCATCGGTTATCTTCTTAAGTGGAAGCTCATTGGTAATAAAAAGTTCCAATTTCACAACCTATAAATTAAAATTAAAATTAGTTTCACTTAAAAAAATTAATACCAATTAAAGAAAATGGTAGGATGATAATTAATACCCCTTTCATGCACTGTCGGGCAAAATTCGGAAGCTGAGATTTGGGCTTAAAGCCTCCAAAAACAGAACCAGTTATTGTACGTCCGTCGAAAAGCTTCATTGGATGGAGAGGCAATGTTCTTGGCGTTGCTCAAGTAACTTAATAAAAATCGTTCATTTCAAATAATATTAGTGAGAACTTACAGCGTGAGTCGATAAAAAAGTTTCGCGAAGAACATCAACGTTCCATGTGCATTCAAAGCTATAATCAACGCCTCCTCTCGTTATCTCTTGAATCATCTTTTGTATATTGATACATCACGGTTGTTAGAATCAATTAATACTTATTTTATTTAAAGTTACCGGTTTTTTTCGTTAAAAAATTGATATGGTACCTTATGTATTGGCTTAGTTAAATCTTTAGGGTTTATAAAGTCGGTTACTCCCATCAGTTTTCCTACAATAATGTTGAATTTGAATTATATGATAATGGTTAACTAAATATATATGCAGGGCCGGTCCAACGAAAATGATGCCCCGAAGCTATAAAAAAAAATGTGGCCTATTTTAAACAAGTTTGTTTTTCCATACTCGATTTGATTGTTTACCTAGAAATAATATAACAATTTTATAACTATGTGAGATTATAAGACATTAAAATTTTAAAAGAATCATGAAATATGAAACAACTTGCTTGATCAATTTGATGAAGAAGAAAGTAGAGCAGTAAACAACGACAATTTTTTGAAAATATGGTTTTAGAAAATTTACAATTGTTTAGGTTTTCTAATTAATATATTGTAGATTCTTTTTTTATATAATTCCAGTCACGTTTATAAAATTCTTCTACAATCATGGTTTCTGAAGAAATAAAAGAAAAAGTAAATTTTTTTGACAAATCACGTTTTTTTCTTTTTTTTGGTGGCCCATGTATCTTTAACTGTGTAACTAATCACGTTTTCTTTTTGTTAATTGAAAATAATATTTTAAAGAAATATGGGCCTCAGATTTTGTAGATTATTGCCATTACTAAGATAAAATGTGTGGCCCTATAAATGTTTTTATAAAATGGTGGCCCTAAGCCATTGCTTAGCCCGTTTGTGCTATGAGCTGGGGATGTATATATAGCATTACAATTTGATTTATTTTAGGAACCCTTATATATGTTTAATTTAAAGAGAAATTACTTTTTTCAAATTTAGAAAGATTATCATCTACACCGATGATTCTAAAACTCCTCTTACTCTATCTTTAGTTTTTATTCATAAATATATATATTATTTTGACTTCATATACATAAACAAAAATCAATTGATAATTTGGTTGCGCCAATGAATTAATTTAAATTAATTTTACAGGATTGTTTCTTCCTTAATTTTTGCAATGTTCCAAGCTGCTTCCACCCTTATTATTTGCAAAAAAAATGTCATAATGTTTACAAGAAAATATTTGGCTAATGTGATTTTTATTTCGTCTTAATTAAAAACCGTATTTTACCATTTGAAAAAGTGAACTTCTATACATGAGGTGCTTAGCGTAGCACGATAATAAACAATTTTGTTTCGAAAAAATAATTAAATGGTTTGAAAATAAGGCTGGCTAACCTATCTCCTCCATATTATTCTCTAGGTAGTCCCAAAAACTAGGGGTGGGACGGATCCGGATCCGTGGAAAAAGTATCCGGATCCGTGACTTCCGGATATCCGAACTTCGGGTATCCGATAAAAAAATAAGATATTTGCGGATATCCGAATCCGAAAATAATAATAAAATAATTAAATTAAAATACTAAAAAGTTAAAAAAAATTATAAATTTGAATTATAAATTAAATTTTTGAATAATTTTTTCCAAAATAAATATGATATATTAGAAAAGAACTAAAATCAATATATATATGTATATATTTTTATATAAAAATAACTTAATATATGTAAAACTATATATTTTTAATATATTTAATGCGCTCGGATCCGGATATCCGGACCTTGAAATTTTAATATCCGGATCCGTTTTTCACGGATCCGAGATTTTACTATCCGGATCCGGACGTCCCGAATATCCGTATTTCCGGAGCGGATAGGAACGGATACCGATCCCGGATAATAATTCTACCCCTACCAAAAACTCACTATATATATATATATATATATATATTTTTTTTTTTTTTTTTTTTTAAAGCCAATATAACATATCATTCCTTCTGCTAAAAACAGACATATCATTTCTATTCAAAACTCTCTCCAAAAAAAAATATATATATTCCTAATTATTCAAAAATATATGGACTCAAAATCATCAAATTCAATTGTTGGATATAAGTAATTAAGTAACTAACCAGTGGAGACCCCACAGCTCAAAAGACTCATGTGCTTAAGAGGAGTATTATGATCGATCTTGACAACGCAAGCCGAATCCAAGACGGTGTACTCAGTGAATGTCGAAGTGTTAAGGAAGTGATAAATGGATTGGATCTTGCTCGAACCACCGTCTTTGGTTGTGGTGGTTGAGAATCTCGTCCCTCCATCACTCACCATCACTCTCTTCATAAGAGCCACATGATATCTCTCACATAGATTACTCTCTTCTTTTTTACACACTCGGCATTCACCACATTCTCCATTAAAAACCGGAATCACATAGTCTTCTTCTTTCACATCTTTAACTCCTTCTCTAATACTTTCCACCATCCTATTAAAATCCCAGAATCACATAGAATGTGTCATAAGTATTAATTAGTGTCACGAATAGGTTTTAAAGGATAAATATTATGATACAAAATGGCATATACCCGACAGCTTTGTGGCCAAGTATCTTTGGAAATGCTCTTTCAACTTTGTTCTTTATATAAAAAATTATATTATGATTAGATTAAAATGTTAATGAAGACGCAAAAGGTCGATGTGGAATTCATAACAGTCGATTTTCTATAATTATTTTTGAATATATATATTTTACCAAGCCGTTCCAAGCTCCGAGATCGGTGTGACAAATTGAAGAGTAAAGAATTTTAACTCGGAGTTCCATTTTCTAAAGAGGATCGACGCATATATTTTGTAGCGGTTCTTTGGAACCCCATGCTACAGCAGCTACACATATACATACATCATTATGATAATCATCATCATCATCATAATTGTATAAAACAATTACATGGTGAGTAATTTACTTACCCTTGCAAATAATGATCTTTTCTTGCATCTTTGCCATGTTCTTGATTGTTTTTTTTTAAAATTATATTTGTCATTTAGAGTGGAACTATATATATAGAGAGGCTTGAAATATATTTATGTCTAAATATCTAAAATGAGTATCAATATCTCAAGACAGGTGGATTTGATCAGATTTTGATATCACCAATCTCTGTACATAAACCATTATAACTTTTATCTCATTCCACCCAATTTCCGGTTATAGTTAAAAACCAAATTAGTCGATGATGTCTTAATTTTGTTAGTTTTCCAACTAACTAATGTCTCATCCATTACTTAAAAAAAAGTATTTATCTTCACGTAAAATTTGTGAATCATTTTGTTCCTTCAAAATTTCTTCTCTACATCTCTGACTCTTTGAATGCCATTACGATCGCAACGACCACCATCATAGTGGCTGTAAGAACTTATCGATATAGGAACCGCCATAGGGACAAACTCATCTCCACACCAATCGCCAACGACATCTTATCAACAAACGATACTTATCAACGAAAAGAGATCAACGAAGATTCTTCAAAAAAAAAAAAAAAAACCGTTAGGATCGTGTCTCTTCACTTCGTATCTCTGAAATGTTGATGTTATTAACACCTTTGGCAACAACAAAAAAAAAGCACTTAATTTTTTTTTCAAAAAAATAAATAAATAAACAAGGTATTTTATTTAACACTGATTGAAAACACTGAAAACAAATTGGTTTCGTGGTTCGTTCGTGCTGATAATAAATCCATAAACCGAAGCGACGCCGGTTCGAAATCTGTATATAGCTATAAGAATTTAGGGTTCTTTTAAAATCACTCTCTTTTAACATAAATTTCAATTCGCCTCCTTCTCACTCTCTCAGAAATTCTCCACCGCCCAATGAAGCGACGACGCAAATCCAAAGCCAAGTTTCAAGATTCCGATCAATCAACGACGACCACGGCGGAGGAATTCTCCTTCTCTCTCACCAGAATCGCCGTCAGTCAAATTTGCCGATCCGTTGGTTACAGAGCCACCGAATCCTCCGCACTCGACCCTCTAACCCTAATCACCACCAATTTTTTGCAATCCCTCGCCGGACTCGCCGCGTCGTTCTCAAACAGCGCTAATCGTACGGAGGTTAACCTCTTCGATATCGTCAATGGTCTCCAAGATATCTCTTTATCTACTTCCGATTATTTTCCCGGCGGCTCCATGGTTCATAACACCGATTCGCACTGCCTGATCAAATCAGCTGTTCTACGTAACCTCTCCGATTTCGTAACCAACGCTCCTGAAATCCCTTTCGCGAAGCCGTTACCGAGGCGTGAAATCAACGGTGGAGAATTGACACGTATGGTTCACGCGCCGTCGAATCGATCGTCGGAGGTGAATTCCGTTCCAGCCTGGCTTCCGCCTTTCCCGGACTCTAGCCTCTACCTCGAAAGCTGTACAAAGGATAGATCCGATCACCTGTGGGAAAACTCCGATTCAGTTATCGGCCGTGAAACTTTGCCGGAGAGTTTGAAATCGGAGAGTTCTAGAGATAGAAGAGGCGGAAGTTTACCGCTGAGGAGAGCGAGAGTGAGATTCAAAGTGGAACGAGATTGGTGTAGTGGTGGTGACATGAGATTAGATCGGTGGCGGGATGATAACGATGGTGAATCTGGCCGTGAATTTGAGGGTAAGAAGAAGATTAGAGAAGAACACATCTACGGTATAGCTGCCGGCGAGTGGCCGATTTAGCATTTTCTGGTGACGAGAGAAAAAAACAAAACCGGAAAGGTCTAAGGTGGATTCGAACCAGGGACGCCGGAGGACTCCTGCTGGTGGCCAACTGATATTTTACCGTACGAGCTGCATCTCTGAAAGCACAGATGCATCAATTGTTTTATTATATTAATACAAAACTACCTTCTCTTAGGTGTTTGTTTTTTTGGAGGTCAAAATGCAAGATTATAAAGGATAACTATGTTTTGCACTAGTTGTAGTAACTTAAAACCGGATTTTTGCAATAGTTGTTTATCTCATTTGTGAGTATTTTTCTAACTTATTGTTACTAATTGGTGACGTTTTATCGTTGTGGTACAACGTGGACGATGTATCGTTTCTTGTGTAACTATTCAATCAAGCGGCAAAATAAAGAAATCATATTACAAGGAAAATGATATCACTATTTTTTTATTGTATTGTCATATTTTATCACTATTTTGCAATGCTTATAATTATAATGTCATTTTATACCATCAAAAATTTTGTACCACTTTGTATACCAGTTAGACTCAATTCACTAGTTGTCAATGCAAATAACATGTTCGTTTAATCATTAATGAAATGCATTTTTTTACTCAAAAAAGTATTGAAACTCTTCCGGAGATTTAGTTAAAGCTTTCACTTGATCCTTAATCATAATGTTAACTTGGTTGGTCTTGCGCGAGTCATTTTGTTCATGGTCAATGAATTCGCTGCAGAAACAAGAATTTTGTTACTGAATTAAAGATTGATATGATACTAAATTCTTAACGTGAAATATGGATTCTTTTTGAAAATCGATTGAGATAACCATTGTCTACTTATTTCTCAAATAAATAGGTCAATTGATGTTGCAATTTTTATGTTATCCATTGTTATATATATTTTGAGAAAAACATCATTTAACAAATATGTGATTTTTTAACAAATAAAAAATGTGAACTAAAATTTTTTTTTTTCTTTCTTTAACATCTATGTTTATTTATATAGAACCCAAAATTAGATAAAAATACATGAAATAATAAAATTACAAACCATTACATAATTAAAGTTACGAGAAAACAATAAAACAAAGGAAGTAATTTTTGACGATAATTTTTTCTGAGAAGACTTACTCGCTAACAGAGTTGATAATCTGTTAATTTCTTTCTTCATGTTTACCTTTGATCTAATGCGATCTTCAAATTTGGCTATCAACCATACGATGAAACTCCACAATATATGTCGCACTTTAAACACCAATTTCCTATGTTGTATAACATTGGCCAATTTCTAATTTAGATATAGAGATGTTTTTCGATTCTTTGGATAGAATTAAGATTTGTGACTGTCAATTTTCAACGATTCTACGAATATCGCCATACAGCAAAGAGGGTGCATCTTCGGCTCCAAACCGTCGTTTCTTCTATGATTCTTCCTTCGTTATTGCAATCAAATTTCTATTTCTGGCCTCTAAACCTTTGATAGTGTATTCCAATAACCATAAGTGAAAGGTCACATCATGTAATTTCTCCATCGGATTATTTTCCATTAGTAGAAGGAAGATGAAAGCCCGATTACGATACCGCCACACTAGTTTTGGGATAAAAACCCCTAAAACTTCTTTCAAAACCAATTTGATTGGCCATCAATCGTGGGCATGGAGACCACGTCGGAGATAACCAATGCGTAGTGGATGCAGACGATACAACATCTCACTTCGATCAATGCTTTAACAATCCCGATTCGAGATCGGAAAAAATATGAATTAAACCGCTAAAAAATCAACTCACAAAACATTCTTCGAATTGTCACCGGTTTGAGAATCATCAAAATTATGATTGCTATTTTTATTACGGAGAGGAGCGCTTGATTTTGATGAAGAAACAAACGCCGACTAAGGCAAGCGGTTGAGGACGACGAAATGCGTTTTAGACCACCCATAACTCTCTCACTTCAAAGCTTTAATCGTATTCTACTTTGCTTGATGAATCAAAAGATTCGACAATTGATTTTTGCTTTACCGCTGTTGGAAAGTCAAAATCGCTCTTCCGATCGCCCTCAGAGAGAGGGGCGTCATGATTTTATTTTCTATGTTGTAGATAAAACATGGGTATATTAGAAAAATATGCACATTTTTAAAAATAATTTGGAGAATAGGCAGTTCACTATTTATAATTAGTAAAATATGCACTTTTTACTATTAAACTAATACATACTTTCATCTCTAATGACACTATTTATGGTGTACACATAGTTCACACTGCACCATACACTGTTCACACTACATTGTATAGTACAATATTCACCGTTCACACCGCATCGTATACCATATACTGTTCACACATATCGTATACCATACACTGTTCACACCGCATCGTATACCATACAATGTATGCTAGTCAAGGTGGACACACTGTTCACACCGCTTTGTACACTGTTCACACAACTATATACACTGTTCACACCGTAACGTATATGATATATTGGTCACTATTCATGATGGACATACTGTTTACACCGCATCGTATAGCATATACTATTCACAATTCACACAGCATTGTATACTGTTCACACCGCTCCGTATGCAGTAATAGATCAGTGTGAACAGTACACGATGTTATGTGAACAATGTTTACTACCATACATTGTTCATTATTTAAGGTGGACACACGGTTTACACCGCTCTGTATACTGTTTACGCCGCATCGTATATGATACACTGTTCACTAATCATGGTGGACATATTCACGGTGAACATACTGTTTCACACCGTATGTATATTGTCCACTATTCACCATTCACACCGCATCGTATACCATATACTATTCACACATATCGTATATCATACACTGTTTACACCGCATCGTATACCATACACTGTATACTAGTTAAGGTGGACACACTGTTCACACCGCTTTGTACACTGTTCACACAACTATATACACTGTTCACACCGTAACGTATATGATACATTGGTCACTAATCATGGTGGATACTATTCATGATGGACATACTGTTGACACCACATCGTATAACATATACTATTCACAATTCACACAGAATTATATACTGTTCACACCGCTCCGTATGCAGTAATAGATCAGTGTGAACAGTACACGATGTTATGTGAACAATGTTTACTACCATACATTGTTCATTATTTAAGGTGGACACACTGTTTACACTATTTACGCCGCATCGTATATGATACACTGTTCACTAATCATGGTGGACATATTCACGGTGAACATACTGTTTCACACCGTATGTATATTGTCCACTATTCATGGTTCTCACCGCATCGTGTATTATTCACACCGCTCCGTTACAGTATACGGATCGGTGTGTGGTACACAATGTTGTGTAAACACTGTATTCCATGAATAGTGTCCACCGTAAACATTATTATCTACTGTGAACAGTTACTCTATCTCTATGTCTCTTTCTCACTTCTCTCTTACACAAATAGTCCTAAAATGCTAATTATAAATAGTGAACTGACTATTTCTCAAATTACATAAGTTAAAAGTGCATATTTCACCAATTTTCTCATAAAACAATGAGACATAAATTAATTTTGAGAAAATTTACTCAATTGGTACTTTTAAAAAGTATTATATGAAGAATAGACACTTTACTATTCAAAATTGGCAAACTAGACACTTTTTAAAAGTGTCTAAATATTTCACTAACAAATACCCCTATCCTTAAAAATATTTATCTTTGTGCCATTACTAACTCTAAACACATTATGCGTCTTCTCTCCCCTCATCTCCAAATTTCACTTCACAACAAAAAAAACAAAAATCTCTTCTTTTTGCTTCGTTTCATCGAACCACACTCACCGACATAGAGATTCCAAGCTCGACTATGGCGAAGAAAGCAAGGATTGTGAAAATCAACAATCGACTAGGATTTATATCTCTTTGTTTTCGCTTCTTCTTCTCCTCCGCCTCCGTCGCCTTCGACTCCATCTCCAAATTCTCCATCTTTGGTGTCCGGCGAGAGATTAGTGTCACTGGCGAGAGATGGTGATTTCGTGGAGGCAGGCGGCAAGAGAGATTAGTGTCAGCGGCGAGAGATGGTAATTTCATGGAGACGTCCAGCGAGAGATTAGTGTCAGCGGCGTAATTCATGGAGCCGTCCGGCGAGAGATGATTATTGCTCTAGAAAGAAGATGATGTAAATTCGAGGAATTTATTGCGGCCAAGTATATTGAGATTCAGATTCCTCAATTTCAATTTTTAGGATTTGAAAATGTTGAGGACTTTGGCTAGTTTTGAGCTTGTTCAAAGACTAAAGTTCGATTCTTTTCGAGTATCTTAATTTCATTTAGGGGTTTTGTATTAGTAGTAAACATGTGTAATCTTTGAATAAGTTTACTACCGATAAATATTCCATTCTATTTAAAAATCATATTTAATGAAAATGTCGATGTTTCTTCACTAACCTCATGTTATGAGAAACAAAGTTTTAACTTGTCATTATATGTGATTCATATAAGGACAAGTTGCTTACTAGACTACTGTGTACATTAACATGATTAATTCTAATTTTAGTTCTTCTTAATGAATATCTAGAAAAAGTAAAAATAAATAAATAAATAAAAAAAGTATGAGACAAACTCTCGATCCGCCGTGTCATAACTTTTCTCCCATCACCAACTTAGGTGTACACAGTGCACATATTTCTATACACCACTGTGTACACCGTTTACCACACTCATTTTATCTTAAATAATAATATACATGGTGGTGTACCGGTGGTCGGAAGTGTACACGATGACGGTGGCCGGACGGTGTACATAGTGGTGTACCGGTGGTCAGAAAATGTACACGATCACGGTGGTCGGACGGCATACATGGTAGTGTACCGGTGGTCAGATAGTGTACACGATTGTGTACCGGTGGTCGGAAGTGTACACGATGACGGTGGCCGGACGGTGTACATAGTGGTGTACCGGTGGTCGGAAAATGTACACGATCACGGTGGTCGGACGGCATACATGGTGGTGTACCGGTGATCAGATAGTGTACACGATGGTGTACCGGTGGTCGGATAGTTACACGGTGGTGTACCGGTGGTCAGATAGTGTACACGATGACGGTAGCCGGACGGTGTACATGGTGGTGTACCGGTGGTCGGACAGTGTACACGATGACGTGGTGGACGGTGGCCGGACGGTATACACGATGATGGTGGCCGGACAGTGTATATGGTGGTGTACCGATGGTCGGATAGTGTACACGATGACGGTGGCCGGACAGTGTACACGACGACGTAAGCCGAACATTGTACATGGTGGTGTACCGGTGATCAAAAAGTATACACGGCGACGGTAGCTGGACGGTGTACATAGTCGTGTACCGGTGGTCAGACAGTGTACACGACGACGGTATACATGGTAGTGTTCCGGTGATCGGACAGTGTACACGACGACAGTGGTGAGATGGTGTACATGGTGGTGAACCGTCCGACCACCGTGGACACGGTAAATTAGTACACTGCACGTTCACCATCACCATATACACTTGATAGTCCCAAACACCAAATGCCATTTTTTGTTTTTTCACCTAAACCTCTCTATTAATATAACAATAAAAATAAAAAAAAATATTTCTCTAATTTGCTATAGAAAATATCTATTTTTCATATAATTTTTTCAAAAGTACATGTTATCCTAACTTACCCATTAATTTTCTACTCAGATCCATTACCACAAGTGATATTATCACTTCTGCATAATCATCGAACACGGAAGTGATTAAATTTCTATCATTCTATACTGTCGAATAAAAAGAAAAGAAAAAAAATCCTACAATCCATACCTATAAATACACCTCTACAAGTTGGTGGATTAAAAATAAATATTAAAAACAGAAATGTCATGTGTTTTTCTTTTCACCAAATTTAATGTGTTTTAAGCCACTTGAGTTACTTGACTCTAGTGTGGCTTGGATAGACACATTTATGCCGTATTTTTATTTTCATAAAGATTGTAATTAATCTTGACCGTTGATGCATCAGAGAAACAATAGAGTACGTACACGTGGCATTCCACTCGGCCATCGAGTTTTAAGCACAGTTTTAATACCCCACTTAAGATTTATATAACAAAACAAGTCGCCTTCCTTCTCAATATTTACTTGAATTGCCACTGTTTTCGGAGTTTGTTTCTTCTCCGATCTCGGCGGTTTCTTCTTCTCCGGCGTAAACTCTTCTCTGAAACCTTACCCGGTAGTGTTTGACTGAGCTATTACTCGTGGCATCGGTATGATTGTTCTTCTTTTTTCTTTGCATTTCGTCCTTGTATGAATTCAGTAATCAATCCACTGGTTTTGGCTTTAATCTTCGTCGAACTTGAAAATTTCTACAGAATATGCCGGTGGTTTCTCTGACTAAGGTTGCTACTTCTCCGGCGGCGGCGGGAGATTTCACGGTTCGCGCTCCGTGCATTTATGGGAAACGACTCGTGTCGAATCGTGTTTCCTTCGGAAATTCGAGGCGCCGGAGTTGCGTAGGTTATTTCGTAAGAAGCGAATTGCAGAGTTCTCGTGTTCTAGGTTCCGTCACAGGTTTGAAATCCGGCGTTTGCTTTTTGTTGTTATCTGGGGAAATTGGTGATTGTTTTTGTAGATGTTGATTCGCATTTTTCTTACGAATTTCAAATTAGATTTATCGTTGGATAATTCCGTGGAGAATGGTCATCTTCCCAAAGGAGATTCGTGGGCTGTACACAAATTCGGAGGAACTTGTGTGGGAAACTCTGAGAGGATTAAAGATGTTGCCGATGTTGTAGTTAAGGATGATTCTGAGAGGAAGTTGGTGGTTGTATCAGCAATGGCGAAGGTCACTGATATGATGTATGATCTCATTCATAGAGCACAGTCTCGGGATGATTCTTACCTGTCTGCTTTGGATGCTGTTCTTGAAAAGCACCGATCAACGGCTCTTGAATTGCTTGATGGAGACGAACTCTCGAGTTTCTTGGCTCGGTTGCATGATGATATAAACAATCTCAAAGCAATGCTTCGTGCCATTTACATAGGTGCTGGTTTTATCATTTTGCAATGCTAAATGCTTTATATTTAGGAGGAGCTGTATATTCTTCTTCCGAAATCTCATTCTGCCTGTACAAACTCTTTTTATCTCTGCAGCTGGTCACGCAACAGAATCTTTCTCAGACTTTGTTGTGGGTCATGGAGAATTGTGGTCTGCTCAGATGTTAGCTGCTGTTGTGAGAAAGGTATGAAAGTCGTATATGATGTGCTGGGAGAAACTCCTAGAAGAAATGAACTAATCGTTCTTTTCTTTTTATCTTTCTCGAATGTTTGTTTCTGTTTTGCTCATAGAGCGGATTGGACTGCACGTGGATGGATGCTAGGGATGTGCTTGTTGTTAGTCCTACGGGCTCTGATCAAGTCGATCCTGACTTTGCGGAATCAGAAAAGAGACTGGAAAAATGGTTTTCTCAGAACTCGTCAAAGATTATTATCGCAACTGGCTTCATAGCCAGTACACCGCAGAACATTCCAACGACTCTCAAGAGGGATGGGAGTGACTTCTCTGCAGCTATAATGGGTGCTCTGTTTAGATCTCACCAACTCACAATCTGGACAGATGTTGATGGTGTGTACAGTGCAGATCCAAGGAAAGGTTTGTGCAAGCATTGCATATATCTAACTACTGGATAGCTAGGACTAGTTCTTAAGCCATGACAGACATTTGTTCTTTAGTTTCTTGTCTTTTGTTATGCTAACGAATATGTTTATATGCAGTTAGCGAAGCTGTTATACTGAAGACTCTTTCATATCAAGAAGCCTGGGAAATGGTAAATTTGCAACCTCTTAAACTTGTTTAATGCCTAATTTTCCATAATTAATGTCCATGTTCTTTTTCCTACGCAGTCTTACTTTGGGGCAAACGTTTTACATCCTCGAACCATCATTCCAGTGATGAAATATGACATCCCAATTGTAATAAGGAATATTTTCAACCTTTCTGCCCCTGGAACAATGATATGTCGGCAGATTGAAGATGAAGATGGATATAAATTAGATGCTCCTGTCAAAGGGTTTGCAACGATTGACAATTTGGCCCTTGTAAATGTAGAAGGGTGAGCTGATTGTGGATATTGTGTTACACACTCGGTGCTTATTGTGTTTCTTATACAAACTTTGCATTCTCTTTGCAGAACTGGAATGGCTGGTGTTCCTGGTACTGCCAGTGCCATTTTTTCTGCTGTCAAGGAAGTTGGAGCTAATGTGATTATGATCTCACAGGTATTTGAATCATCTAGTTCAGCTTTCTGGTATCTTTATCGGTTTTGGTTTTCCCTTGTCAATTGTGGGTTCTTAGTAGTATTACATAAATGCAGGCTAGTAGCGAGCATTCTGTGTGCTTTGCTGTACCTGAGAAGGAAGTTAAAGCCGTTTCTGAAGCATTGAACTCACGATTTCGTCAAGCTTTAACTGGTGGACGCCTTTCCCAGGTGCTCCTAAATCTCTCTCTGTTCTTCGAAAGATATCAAGTATCAACTAGCTATTCCTTCAACTTCCATTGTAGATGAGCGCATGTTCAGCACCTGTTTAGAAAACAGTAGGATCTTGTTTATGCATCGCCTATTAATCTCAAACTATGGTTTTATTGTTCTTTTCAGATTGAAATCGTCCCTAATTGTAGCATATTAGCAGCAGTTGGCCAGAAAATGGCGAGCACTCCTGGCGTTTCTGCCACTTTTTTCAATGCGTTGGCAAAGGTACATTAAGGGTAGTGTTTGCAAAGAAACACTGGAGTCATCCATTTCGTTTCCTTTTTTTTCTGCTAAGAAGCTCGGTTGTACATTGCCTTGTCCTAAATACCTGCAGGCCAATATCAACATCCGTGCTATAGCTCAAGGTTGTTCCGAGTT
Organism: Pseudoturritis turrita; assembly: GCA_900406555.1. NCBI lineage: Eukaryota > Viridiplantae > Streptophyta > Magnoliopsida > Brassicales > Brassicaceae > Pseudoturritis > Pseudoturritis turrita. The sequence goes on along the minus strand of OVBL01001060.1, from coordinate 514,392 downwards.
CAATATTACAGTAGTTATCAAGCGTGAAGATTGCATTAGGGCATTAAGAGCAGTGCACTCAAGATTTTACCTTACGAGAACTACGTTGGCAATGGGAATCATAGGACCGGGTTTAATTGGTGGAACCTTACTTGATCAGATTAGAGATCAGGTAAGTATCTGTGAGATTATAGTTACTACGCATCAAGGTTCAAGCTGACTCATCTTTAAATTTCTTTTCACAGGCTGCAGTCCTCAAAGACGAGTTTAAAATTGACTTGCGTGTTATAGGGATCACTGGCTCAAGTAAAATGTTGCTGAGTGAATCGTAAGTCGATGAACTTAATAGAGTGCCTTGTAGGTGAACTGCATTACTGCTTTTTCCTTACAAATCCATCATCTTTTAGGGGAATCGACTTATCAAGATGGAGAGAACTTATGAAAGAAGAGGGAGAGTCGGCTAACATGGAGAAGTTCACCCAATGTGTGAAGGGAAATCATTTCATTCCAAACTCTGTTATGGTTGATTGTACGGCTGATGCTGATATCGCAAGCTGTTACTACGACTGGTTGCTGCGAGGAATTCACGTGGTCACCCCGAACAAAAAGGCTAACTCAGGACCACTTGATCAGGTAAAGTGTTTGATTTCTGCTTAAAATGAATGTTGAATATAGGAAGCTGCAAATCCGTTCTTGTTGATTATATATCCATTGAGGTTCCATACTCTATGAACAGAGAGACTAGTTGGTAACATTCTCCTCTGTGAATGCAGTATCTAAAGATCAGAGATCTTCAAAGAAAATCGTACACACATTACTTCTATGAAGCAACCGTTGGAGCTGGTCTTCCAATTATCAGCACCTTACGTGGTCTTCTCGAAACAGGGGATAAAATACTGCGGATTGAGGGAATTTTCAGGTATCTCCTGTTTCAGCTTGCTACGGCAGCAACTTGTTAAGATACGACACAAGAATGGGCTGGCTTTGCCGTCTTTGCACCTTTGCACTAAAATTTTGCTTTGATGCCTTGCTGCAGTGGGACATTAAGCTACCTTTTCAACAATTTTGTCGGCACAAGAAGCTTCAGTGAAGTTGTAGCAGAAGCAAAGCAGGCAGGTTTCACAGAGCCAGATCCACGAGATGATCTATCTGGAACAGATGTTGCCAGAAAGGTATGGTTTTTCTGTCATCAAATCGAGCTCAACACACTTTGTTCGACCAGTTAAGTGATATTTAAACCTTCTCGTATCTGCTACTTCTGCAGGTGACAATTCTTGCCCGAGAATCAGGCTTAAAATTAGATCTTGACGGCCTCCCAGTCCAGAATCTTGTGCCAAAGCCTTTACAAGTAAGCATTTGTATAATCATACAAATAAACTCATAACCAATAAAGATAAATCCTTTCTGAAATTTCAGTGTTCTATTCTGTTGTTAATGACAGGCTTGCGCATCGGCGGAAGAGTTCATGCAGAAACTACCTCAGTTTGATGAAGAATTGTCCAAACAAAGACAAGAAGCTGAAGCAGCTGGAGAAGTAAGTAGTACCCCTCTTTGCAAAACTCATTTTAAACCAAAAATCGAAAAGAACTCATTCCAGATTGTTTTGCGCTGTGTCTGTTTTTAGGTCTTGAGATACGTAGGAGTTGTAGACGCGGTAGGGAAAAAAGGAACGGTCGAGTTGAAACGTTACAAGAAAGATCACCCGTTCGCTCAGCTCTCAGGCGCTGATAACATCATCGCTTTCACAACCACACGGTACAAAGAACAGCCTCTGATTGTCCGTGGACCTGGTGCTGGTGCTCAAGTCACAGCCGGTGGAATATTCAGTGACATCCTTCGCCTTGCATTCTACCTCGGCGCTCCATCTTAAATGCACAATCGTTTCCTAGGAACAAATCTAATGATCAAACCCTGTTTCTATAAGCTAGAATCTGTAATTTGGTTTTTGGAGATTTTGATTCTTATAGATGAAATCAAACTTCATGGAAATAATAAAATATCTTAGGAAAAAAATTAGATGGTATTATACAACACAAACATGAAAAATTTAGCTCAAGAAACATTTCTCAATCTATACTTTGGCAAAAATTTGTTCTACAGCTTGAAGACTATAAGTTGATACACTTTGTTTTGAAACTGGAACTAATCTGAGATCCAATGCGGTTTTTAACCTAAGGTCATCTGTCGAGGAACTAATAATACTCGTCATGGTTTTCTTTGCTTTGGATGAGAGGAACACCGTCTTCTCTCCATTTAATCCGCTCTTCACATATCGCAGCCACCACCTCTACGTAGAGTTTGTGTTCCTGAGCCCAAAATGAAAAGAAAAATAAAGAGCAAATGAAATCTTTTTGACTTGTTATATTTGATTCTGAAAAGTGTTTTTTTAGTAGTACCTCATGAAGAACCCTTTTGGCTAATTCCTCTGGAGTATCATTAGCACTGACGCGGACTGCGGTTTGAGCAAGTATCCGCCCTGTGTCGTACTCCTCATCGACAAAGTGAATCGTTGGACCTGAATATCTACGGAAAGAAAACTGCTAAATATTTTCTTGCGAATTAGAAAAAGAACAATCTAACATGAGATTGAGTGTTGCGGCTTTACCTAGCTCCAGATGCTAGAACAGCTTTATGCACTCTTATTCCATAAAGCCCTTTACCTCCAAAAGCCGGAAGAAGCGCAGGATGGATATTTAGAATTCGTTTAGGAAAAGCTTGGACCAGCTCGACCGGTATAAGTTTCAAATATCCAGCCAGAAGAACAAAGTCTACGCCATGTTTCCTGTTCATTACACAAACTGTCAAGACAGATTAAGAGTTTCGACAAGCGGTAACACAGTTCACATCAAGGGAGAAGGTACTACTAATAAAGATGGAGAGATGTCGCAACCTAAGGACATCCACGAGCTCTGTAGGAGAGAGTCCATCGGATGATTCTCGTTGCGCTTTTGGGAATACTAAAACAGGAATTCCATTACTTCTTGCATACTCAGCACCTCCACAATCTGTAATGTAACGTTCCAAAAACAAACACCAATCGAAACTCCAAATCAATGCACATTACACAAAAGAAACCTATTCAAACTCCTTCACATCATCAATTCAACAAAGATCCAAACAATAAGATTTCTGATCCTAAACATCAAAGAGACTACTAAAAAACACCAAAATCAACTTACTACGCAGAAGAAGAAGAAGAAAGTCAATACCTTTTTTGTTAGTGACCAACAAAACAACATCTCCTTTAACTAAACCACCACTACAACCCTCATGAATCTTCTTGAAATTCGATCCACCTCCCGACACAAACACAGCAAGCTTCTTCCTTCTTACTTCGTCTCTCGAACCATCGACCTCCACTTCCATTGGAGCAAACGAAGCAGCTTTTACGAGCGGTCCGATCCTCATCGAAAATCGGTCTACGGGATTTCGGAAGGAGAAGGAGAGAACATTCGGGGAAGGCGTAAACGGAGCAATCGAGGCTTCGCGGGTCCGTCGCGGCGGATTCGCCGGGAAATGGAATTGACTCGAGAACAAAACCCGCGAGAACAAAACCCGTGATTCCATTGCGAAGAAACGAAAATCCGACGTGTAATCGGCGGAGAGACGGAGGGTTTTGTCGGAACAAGTGCCTGGCTCCTCGGAGACCGGTCTTTCTTAACTTTTTTAAGTTTTGATTTTTAAAAATGGGATTTTTAGAGAACACCGTGCCGTCTCATCACAATCCTATCCTGTTGCGTGCCGTTTTTAGATGACTCACACGCTCCTAACCGTAAATCAATTTCCGGTTTATACCGGTTATCTCAATTACGAACGATCTCAAAAGGCCTATTTTGTATATATAGAAATCGGCCCATAAAGGCCCAATTAAAACGAGGCGGTTCATGAATGTTCTTCTTCTTCGCTCTCAATTTTCTCCTACGGTCTCTTTCTCTCTCACTCTCTCTCTGAGAAAATCGAGAGACTATTTTTGTTTTCTCGGGAAATTGTTCGTTGGGTGTTTCTTCTTCGCCATTTTTCTTCTCAGGTACCAGTTTCTTCTCACCTTTGGTTATACGATTTGGTATGTGTGTGGGTTGTTTATCTTTTCGATTCTTTAATTTGAAGCGAGATTATATCTTCGCAGCTATAGATTTTCCGAAAATTTCTTAGAAACGAGAGCTATGAAGGGCTCTCTTATGTTACCTTTTGAGATTCCGAAAAATGAGGAAAGATTTAGAATCTTATAATCAATCGTACGGGAAATCAATGTAACCTCGTGTAGATTTTTTCAAATCGTTGTAGATTGATTTTGTTGTGTTTTTGAGGTTTCGCGATTGCTAGAATCTGGACTTTTTTTTGTCATTTACAGAAACTATTTTTGTGAATTAGGGATTTTCATTGCTCCAATAGCTGAAGGTTGGTAAAGGGTCTGATTCTGTTGTTTGTGGAGTGAGAGATAATGAGCTCTCAAGTCAGGAGAGATCGAAGAGAAAGGTCAAGATTCACTCCTCAAACTTCTCAGCAAACATGGGTTCCAAGAGGAACCTCTGCTACCTCCGTGTTGGTAAACGAAACTGCGATCCCTGATAATACAAGCTTAAATTCTGAAAACCTTGATGCTGGTGCCGCGGGACTCCGTCCTGTTCATCAGCAAAGGCAGCATTATGATTCTCGACATCTGCCTAATAATCCGCACCAAAGAAGTAATGTCTCGGGTCCTCCTCCTTATAGCCGCCAAAGAAGGAATAGTGCTTCGAGACCTGTTCCAGATAACCGTCAGAGAGGTGGTTCTAGGGGTGGCTTGGCCCGGACTGTGGATGAGAGAACAGGGCCGGATAAAGAAAGGAGTGGGGATAAAGAGAATACTGTGTTGACAGACCCAAATCTGCCTCAACTTGTGCAAGAGATACAGGATAAGCTAATGAAGGGTTCTATTGAGTGTATGATTTGTTATGACATGGTTAGGCGGTCTGCTAATATATGGTCTTGCTCCAGCTGTTACTCCATTTTCCATCTGAATTGTATTAAGAAATGGGCCCGAGCACCGACTTCAATTGATTTGTTGGCGGATAAAACTCAAGGTAATAATTGGAGATGTCCAGGTTGTCAGTTTGTTCAGTTGACACCTTCAAAAGAGATTTTGTATCGATGCTTTTGTGGAAAGAGGAAAGACCCACCAACTGATCCATATTTGACTCCTCACTCTTGTGGAGATCCATGTGGGAAGCCGCTGGAGAAGGGGTATACAACACCTGAGATGGCGAAAGAAAATTATTGTCCTCATGTTTGTGTATTGCAGTGTCATCCCGGTCCATGCCCTCCATGTAAGGCGTTTGCCCCACCTCGTAGCTGTCCTTGTGGAAAGAAGATGATCAGAACTAGATGCTCTGAACGAAAATCTGATCTGACTTGTGAGCAGAGTTGCGATAAGCTTCTCAACTGTGGCCGTCATCGATGTGAAAGGGCATGTCATGTTGGGCTCTGTGATCCTTGTCAGGTACCAGTTGACGCCTCCTGCTTTTGCAAGAAAACGGTGGAGAATGTCATTTGCGGTGAAATGAATGTGAAGGGAGAGGTCAAAGCAGAAGATGGCGTGTTTTCATGCAATTTGAACTGTGAAAAGCAGCTTGAGTGTGGTAATCATTACTGCCGTGAGATCTGCCATCCTGGGCCTTGTGGGGACTGTGAGTTCCTGCCCAGTAGAATTAAGACTTGCTACTGTGGGACGACGGGTTTGGAAGAGGAGAGGCGAAGTTGCCTTGATCCGATTCCTTCTTGCTCAAACATTTGCAGCAAGCTTCTTCCTTGTGGGCTGCATAACTGCAAAGAGACATGTCATTCAGGTGATTGTTCGCCTTGTTTAGTCCAAGTCAGCCAGAAATGCCGGTGCGGGTCAACATCTCGGACTGTGGAATGCTACAAAACAGTTTCAGAGACGGGGAAGTTCATTTGCGCCAAACCATGTGGCCGTAAGAAAAACTGTGGGAGGCATAGGTGTAGTGAGCGTTGCTGCCCTCTCTTGAATCAGCCAAAGAATGATGTTATCTCTGGTGATTCCGATCCGCACCTCTGCCAAATACCTTGTGGAAAGAGACTAAGGTGCGGACAGCATTCCTGTGAAACTCTTTGTCACAGTGGCCACTGTCCTCCTTGTCTCGAGATGATTTTCACCGATCTTGCATGTGCCTGTGGAAAGACTTCGATACCTCCTCCATTGCCATGTGGCACACCTGTCCCGAGTTGTCAGCTTCCTTGCTCGGTTCCTCAGCCTTGTGGCCATTCTGCTACTCATGGTTGCCATTTCGGAGATTGCCTGCCTTGTTCAGTGCCTGTGGAGAAGAAATGCATTGGCGGTCATGTGGTTCTCAGGAATATACCTTGTGGGTTGAAAGACATTAGATGTAACAAAATTTGTGGAAAGACACGGCGTTGTGGCTTGCATGCTTGTGCCAGGACTTGTCACCCAGATCCTTGTGACAATAGCGGTACCGTATCTGAAACTGGTCTGCGTGTTACTTGTGGACAGAAGTGTGGTGCTCCTAGAAGAGACTGCAGACACACTTGTGCAGTACTGTGCCATCCTTCTGCGCCTTGTCCTGATCAGAGATGTGAATTTCCACTCATAATTACTTGCTCGTGTGGTCGCGTAACAGCTACTGTCCCTTGTGACGCTGGAGGAGGAAGTGCCAGTGGTTTTAACGGTGACTCTATCTATGAAACCTCCATTTTACAGAAGCTTCCGGTGCCGCTCCAACCTGTTGAGTCAAATGGAAATAGGATCCCTCTTGGGCAGAGAAAGCTTACTTGTGATGAAGAGTGTGCTAAGCTGGAGCGCAAACGGGTTCTTCAAGACGCATTCGATATCACTGTTCCAAATCTAGACGCTTTACATTTTGGTGAGAATTCTGCCATGACTGAGATCATTTCAGATCTTTATAGACGTGACCCGAAGTGGGTTCTAGCGGTTGAGGAGCGGTGCAAGTTTTTGGTACTCGGAAAGGCCAAAAGTAGCACAAGTAGTGCTCTAAAGCTCCATATCTTCTGTCCTATGGAAAAGGATAAAAGAGATACTGTTCGGTTGATAGCTGAGAGGTGGAAACTTGCTGTTAGCAACGCCGGATGGGAACCAAAACGCTTTACAGTGGTTTACGTTACACAGAAGTCGAAACCCCCGACAAGGATCATAGGAGTCAAAGGTGTTGTCTCAGCAGGTGGGCCACACGCATCGGCCTTTGATCCACTGGTCGATATGGATCCTCGTCTCGTGGTTTGTTTTCTTGATTTCCCGAGGGAAGCTAACATCAACTCTTTGGTTCTAAGATTTGGAGGCGAATGCGAGCTTGTTTGGTTGAATGACAAGAATGCATTAGCCGTGTTCCACGATCCAGCTCGAGCAGCCACTGCCATGAGAAGGCTTGATCACGGTTCTGTGTACCAAGGAGCGGTCGTCGTTGTACAGAACCCAGGACAATCTCTGTCACTCAGTAACGCATGGGGGGTACCGGGCGGTTCGGTTAGGGAATTTCAGAGAGGAAATCCTTGGAATAAGGCTGTGATTAAGGAATCTGATGAATCTTGGGGAACAGAGGATTCCCCCATCGGAGGATCTGTGTGGAAATCAACAAAGGATAACACTTTGATCACTCCTGTAGTCAACCGTTGGAGCGTTCTCGAGCCCAAGAAGGCTGTTTCGTTGGAGCAGCTGGTTCAGACCGAAGGGACAAGTAGTTCGAAAGCTGCCGGTAAACAACCGGAAGAGACCGAAGTGGTTGATGATTGGGAGAAAGTATGTGATTGAGAGAAGAAGATGAAAAAAACACGAATGAAGTTCGTCTCTGTGAGGTCTTATATTATTTTTTTGCTTTTTGAGTAATGGACTAAAATGGAGCTTTTGAGTAATTAGGTATTTCACTTCGAGCTCAAAAACAGAAGATCAGTTATTGAAATTGGTCAACTTCTTTTGAAGCTTTTTTTTTTTGTTAAAACACTTTCTCAAAACAGAGGATCAGCAGTTATTGAGATTGGCTTAAGCTGGTTTTTGCTGAGATAGGTCAACTTTCGGCCCAATGGGCTTTTTGTTATCCATCAAGAACAGTGTCGAGTGTTTTCAGAAACATACTTTGGTATTTGATTCTCATTCAGATTAAGAGCTACAAGTTGCGGATATATGCTCTGCCTTTTTATTACTTTGTCCCTCCAATTGAAGAAAAGTCGAAGAGAATCTACAGAAGAAGAAGAAGAAAAGTCTATATAAACCTCATTTGAGAGATGTGGTCTCTATTGAAAAAAAACAACAAAATTAAGAAGAAAATGTCTTCACAAAAGAGTCGCAAGAGTTCGCACCATGAGGCAGATTCCAAAACGGAACATGATGTGAGTTTTTTTTGTTTTTAATTTAAGAGTCTTTAATATTTTGCAACATTTTTTTTATAAGAAATAGCCAAACTCAAATTTTTAATCGGCTAGACAAACAAAAATGAAAGTGTTGGTCAAGTTTCCAAATAGATCTCTATCAAAAACAGCTATAAGAGATTTGAAACAAAAACCGCTCTCACTCTCATCCATGAACTTCAGAGAATAGCAGTTTTTATCAAACCAAAGTTGTGGTACTCCTCTGATTTCGACCTTCGTAGAACATAATGTAGAACCGAGAACGCATCTTCCACGTTGCCAAGATAACTTTGCCGTCCTGAGTTGTACCTTTTACGACCAATTCAGTCTCATGGACTAAATGTCTTTGACAAGGCTGCAAAACCATAGTCTTCTTCGACCATTTCTTCTTCCCGGCATCTTTCAATACCCATAAATCCACCAAACCCTCCGTCTTTAAGGTAGGTATGACTGAAAACAGCTATTTTTCCACCATACTCCAAAACACCCGCCTTCATCGTAGCTGCGGGCAGGGGTACAGCCCCGGCCTCATGAGGTACTGGGATGGTAGTCAACTCTTCAGACCTAATATCGAAAATCACAACCGCACAAGTGTACATATCAAGCCAAGCCATATAATGTACTACCGATCCATTGATAGACCGTCCTAGTCTGGACGGAGCATGAGGATGATAATATTCGAGCGGAACGACCTTTTTCCACGAACCTCCTCCAGCTTCTAGCAGGAAAACCCAATGCTCTGACTTTATATTAGCAAAAAATGCCGAACATATCACAATCGTGCAGGCTAGCTTGTACTGATCAGTAACATAATCGTGTCGGATATAGTACCGGGTAGTCTTCCTTTGACCTTGTTGAGCTCGGATTTTATGGCGGGTAAGGTCAAGAGTTGTCTGATCAAACTCTAGTTGAAAAATATTTATGTTGCTTGTGGTTTTCTTGTTAAATTGTGCAGACCAATAGAAAAGCATGGATTTTTCAACCGAATGGTCTTAACTTCGTTTGGGGAGGTGACTCGAGATATTGGGTTATCCCTAAAGAACCAAGGTACCCTTCCGGTTTATTATGACTAAACCGATAAACCAACTTTGGATTATCAATACCAAAAGTCTTAACCGGTTTACTGGATTGTTTGTTGGTTTTAGGATGCCTGCTGAATTGAAGATGGTGAGTTGGTTAGAAGTAACCGGTTCGTTTGAGAAGCTTGAACCCGGAAAAACATACCGAATCGGTTTTAAAATCTCGTTTAAACCGGACGCAACCGGTTGGGACGAAGCCCCAGTTTGCATGTCTGCTAAAATTGGAAAGAAAGGCAAGACGGTGTGGAAAAGAATCAAATCCGTTAACCAGAACTTTGGTAAACAGAAAGGCGGATCAGAACCGATCAATATACCTGACGAGTCCGATGGCCGGTTCGAAATCTCGGTTAGCCCCACAGCGGTTAACCAAGATACCAAGCTTCAGTTTGGTCTGTATGAGGCGTGGACTGGACGATGGAAGACCGGTTTGTTGATCCATGAGGCCTTTGTTCAAGAAGTGTAAGAGAATATGATCATCGTCGAGTTTCATAGTCCGAACACAAATCTTATACCTCAAATTTCATCTATTTGTTTCTAAATCAACGAGCTTTAGATCATAATAATGTAATTGAAAGATATAAGCCATAAAGCAAAATGATACCTCTCTTGAACAAGTCTTAAAGTTCTGTGTGATAATCCTCTGGTTTGAACCACAGCGAGAAATCGATTCCTTTCGTCTTCAAATTCTCAGTTGCGGGTGCGATTCTTTCCAGAAGCTACAACGGTTAAACCAGAAGAATCTCAGGCCGAATCTCTAAGCGTAACAGATTAAAAGCACTTACGAAAAGCATTAATAGTTCATGAAACCTTAGAGTGAAGAACCCCGTTGGACACCAAAACAGATCTATCGAACACGGAAAACTTCCCTCCATCCATTCGGGTCACAGCTCCTCCGGCTTCCTCAACTATCTGTGTCCAAGTTCAGACATGGATTAAGCTCTACAACATATGTAGTTTGGTAAAAAGAAAAACAAGAAGGATGAAGAGGATTACAAGAACACCAGCAGCCATGTCCCATGGCTTTAAGCGGTACTCCCAATATGATTCCGCAATCCCGAGTGCCACGTGACACATGTCAACCGCTGCAGCACCGAGCCTTCGCACTCCCCGACTCACATCAGTGAATTCTTTGAACAATTCCATGTTCGTACTCCACGCATCATCGTGTTCATACCCAAACCCTGTGATAAGAAGGGCTCTCTCAACCTACAGTCAAACCCGAATAGATGTGTCATTATACCAAAACCGTTGTGCACACCACACTGAAACTAAACTGGCTTCCAGATATGTTACTTACAGCGTCAGTTTCACTGACATGAATTTTTTGTCCATTACACAACGCTCCACCACCTAAGAAGTGAAAGAGTTACACAAATCTTAATACAGAACCAAACTAGATGAACATAAGATACATAAAGGCTGTCACATTGTACCTGCAGTGGCAGAAAAGGTTCGAGTGTTCCAGCACATCGGACCACCGACAAACTCTACCTACACGATGAAAATATTTTGTTTTACTTTTCTTATGGACCAAAGAATCAGCGAAGAGGAATTGTAATAAGTAATACCACAGAAGCAGCAGCGGGATTTCCACGATACAAAACACCAACAGAAACAGCAAAACTGGGATATCCATGAGCAAAATTTGTTGTTCCATCTATGCATAAAAGGAAGAGATTATTACTCAAATCTCAGAGATTATAAAGCTTATCTTAAGAGACCATAACATGAAGAGAAAGCAATGAAGCAAAACCTAGAGGATCAATGCACCAGAGGTAATCAGAAGACGTATCGCCGATAATACCACCTTCTTCACCAAGAATAAGATGATCACTGAAATTCTGTTTCACTACCTCCAAAATAGCAGCCTCGCTTGCTTTATCAGTGCTGCAAATTCAACATAAAGTTAAGCATTTTCGCCAAGACGAAAAACCGAAATCCTAATGCAACAAGCACATAACTTTACAAGCTCAAGATTCTTATGTTTATAGTCCTTACTCGGTTACTAAGTCACTGAGGCCTTTGTAAGTGATATTCCTTGGCTTATTCACAGCTTCCATTACAACCTACCAAACAAATCACAGAAAACCCACAAAAATTAAGTGAAAATGTATCAATTCAAGTTTACCATTGAACAAAAGTTTCTTTCAATAAGCAAAAATTGGGGGAAGATATTGTCTTCTTAAAGACATGAAATCCGAACCTCGGCTCCGGTTTTAGCGGCGGCTTCGACGACTTGGAGGAGCTGTGACGGCGATATAGTTCCGGTGGATCTGGCGCCGATTCTGGGATAACGCGTCTGATCAGAAACTTGAGACACAACGGCTTTTGTTTGGAGTCTCGTCGTCGACTTGAAGCTGTTAGACAAAATTCTCGAACACCCATGTCGGAGATTTCTGGTTAATAACGTCCGGCATGAAAACGGGTTTGTCAGCGAGAGAGATGATTTAGGGGGCAAGTGAGAGATTCTCATTGACATGTTTCCCGAGAAAATCAAAGCCCTTCCCATTCTTTTTCCCGGAAAATTTGTCTCGATTACCCAAAAAGTCGATATCTTTCGTCGAAGTTTTGGTTTTTAGCACTTATATCATGTGGTGAAGTGAGTGGATGGATAGAAAGACTAAAAAAAAGATATCATTTTTTAGAAGAAAAATATTACATGCAAAAGCATTGCAAAAATCACAGTATCATAGGGACAAAATGATATCTTTTAAAGGTGTTCTTAATAACATAAGTTTCTTCTTCATCCTCTTCCAAAACAATGTAGAAGCAAATGTTTCTGAAAATTCGAATATACCAATCAGAGACTTGAGAGATCCTTGAATTTGATTCTAACATCTTACACAAAACAGAAGCAGCCTCATTTCTGCATCCAAGTAATTGGAAAAGTAGAAGAAACAGCTGAGAACAACTTCCCAAGTAGCTATATCCAAATGAAATGATTGTAATCAGAAGCAGAATTCCAATAATCGGAATTGAATACCGGCCACAATGGGTTCTTGATTTCAACCCAATTCATTACATCAACCATCTAAGCTGTCTTTAAGGATTACTGAAGATAAACCAATTCAACCATTGCAGATGAAAGCTTCATTACGAATTCTTGATTTCAACCCCAATTCTTCACATCAACACCATCTAAAGGATTTACTGCAGGAACAACCAACTCACAAAGTCACAACCTTTGATCCTCTCCTCATCTACTCAAACTATTCCGCACATTCTTCTACCATTTTGGATGTCGCAAAAGCTGAGATACAAAAACTGAAGCATTGCAGCAGAAGAACATTTCATATCGAATTTGCATCCTTATTTCTTATGATCTCATCTCCAATCCTCAATTTCCAACAGATCAATAAAGAATCGGAATTTCAAATCCCTAAACCCTAATTCCCAAACACAGAGCTCACCAGATCCAAAAAAAGCTTTTGCAGAAAACAACAACAACGACAAAATCCTCAAAATCCTCTCTTTGGATTCGTTAACTAACGCTGCTGCTCAAATTGTCTCTGATGTCGAGAAAGACAGAGAGAAAGTGAGAGCTGAGCGTCTTCGCACTGTTTGCGCTTGAGGCTTGTTCCGCCGCTAGAGCAAAGCGACCTCACCGCCTCTGATTCCTCCGGACAAACCTCCGCCACCACGCACTCCGCAAACGCCCTGTTCAGATGTCTGCAACCGGATCTTCTTGCCGGTCCCTCCGGCATCCGACGGTGGCACTGTAACAAAGCTTCCTGCAACCGATCGCAAGATCTCATCGGAATCTCCCTGATTTTGCCGGCGACGAATTCGTCTGATTCATCGGAAACTCTTTCTTTCTTCAAAATTGCTTAAACTTAAAAACCCAAAATCATCAAAAGCCCATCTACTGTAACTGGAGTCAAAGCCCACTAAGTACATAATGTTTTTCTTTTTAAGGGTTTTTCCCATTTTGGGTTAAATAAAGTACTGACTTGTTGCACTATCATGGTTGTTACCATATTAGAAGTCTAGGAACGTTTAGTTTAGAAGGTAATCTTGATTCGCTATAAAAAAAGTTGGTGGTCGTTTGTTTGTGACTTAATTTGTTTCTTTGATTAGGTTAGATCGTCGAAAAGTTATAGAACTTGGTTGATGAGACTTGTACGTTTAGATCTCGAGTCTATGTCCATTTCTAATTATTCTGTTTTTAGCTTTGTTCGTTTTTGACATTAGTTTCAGCTTCGATTTTAGATTTGTTCCATTTGTTTCTTTTCTTTTGGATGTAGTCTCTGGAAATTTAGTATTTTTTCGCCGACTTAATTTCAGAGATCAGTTCCGACTTTGTATTACACTTTGCTTAATAATATATTCCAAATGATAAAAAAAAAAAATTCATTCATATTTCACAAATTTTTTTTACTGTTTCTAAATTTCTAATGATGAATACTACTTTTCATTTGTTGACCCCTCAAAAAAAAAAATAGTAATTTGTATTTCATATGGTATTTAGTACAATTTGCTAAATCTATTTCGAAAACAATATACCATATACAGTTTTTAGGAATTTTTGTAATGGCTAGAAAATCATGAATCGAAATTGAAACTAATCTCTGAAAACTATGAAATGAGAGTAAACATATGACATTCTAACACATGAAGGTATATTCTCATGATCCAAGTAATGTCCACCACTCTTTAAATTTTTGTGCTTACAGAAATACGAAATGTCAATTGGTTCGACTAAGAGTTGGTAAAATTGAGATGCGTAAACCCATTTCTTCCCCGGATGATAATCAAAAGGTAACTCTTCTCCCCCATTTCAAGCATTCTATCCCAAAACATAGCTAACCTTAAACGGCTTATGTCACTTTGAAATCTCTTTCAATGAATATCGTTTGAAAACATTGTAGTAATTAAGCTGTTCTTATGATGCGTCGCAATGTTCATTGTACCATTGAATCTTGTGTCTCGATGGCAAGACAGTACCAAGCTCAATAGCTAGCTCGGTCTATCTCAGAATCATAGCTTAACCGATTCTTTTTATTTCTATACATTTTTTCGCTGACACACCATTTGGATCATCCTTAGAAATTTAACAGCTAATGCAACACCAACTTGGTAGCTATTGTCTAAGATAATCCCATAAAAAAACTACAACTTTATAAATATGTTATAATTATTGTAAAATTTGAAACTGTTATGTTAGAATACTGAGCAAAACATAAAGAAAATATAAGTTAAACATAAAAAAATGATTAAAAAAAAAAAAAAATTGTAGGTTGAAATTTGAGACAATAAAATCAAATAATGATTCTTAATTCCCAACACTAAATTTTATAACATATATTCATTTATGATGAATTTCCTGTATCCATCCGAAATTTATTTTTGAAAAAATCCAACTAAATTTAAAACTTAAAAATTTGAAGATATCAAATTTTTGAGAAATATTTCTAAAGAATTCTTGATGAATTATCTGTATCCATCGGAAATCTATCATAACTTTTGATCGATACTCTAAATGCTCAAGAGTAAACACAATATTTATTATTTTACATATTTCTTATGGATTTTCGTATCCTTCGAACTTTAAAAAAAAAAAAAAAATCTGACAAAAAGGTAAAACTAAATAACTGAATTTTAATTTTTAATTTTGGGGAGACATTTCTAATAGAATTATCCATCGAAAATTTTAACTTCCCACCATTTATTTTAACAAAAACGTTTCTTTCCGCCACTCCCATCTCTGAAGGATTTCTCCTTCATCCGATACATTGTGGTGGCTGAAAGCTCCAAGATCTATATATATATATATATATATATATATATTTCGATAAAGATCTCTCTCTCTTTTTTTTTGTCCTCAAAATATCTATCTTTAATTTCGTTATTTGTCAAAAAAAATTTGTGGCTGGAACCAGAGCCACATTTGTAATTCTAATTTTAGGCCACATTTCTAGTCATAATGGTAGTTGAGTTGGTCAAGGGTTTTGTTGGTGGGTTTGCTATAAGACTTCTGTTCAAGTCTTCAAATGGTAGTTTTAACTTTCAAATCATGGATTTTTTGCAAAAGTCATGAAGTTATAAATTAAAAAAGGGCCACAATTTTCTAAATGGTCGTAGGTCTCGAATTATGTTGGCACTAATCGTAATAACTAACCAGTAACTTACAATGTTTATCCAAAAAAAAAAAAAATTAAATGTATCCATCATTCGGGAAGATCTAAAATCCTCCCGACAGTAATAGACATCACTCTTTTTTAATATCATTATTCTTATTTATTATTTTAAAAGTCAATTACATGTGGTGGTTATACGACTTAATCAACATAAAAAGTAGAAAAGGTTTGTGACGTTTTAGTCTTTGGTAAGGTTCCTTAAGAGAAGTGGTTACCGGTGTGACTACTTGCCATTGGCTTAGAGCAACCAATTAATTAATAAAAGAAGTTTTTTTTTTACAAGATGAGTGATCACGTTATGATTAGTCAAATATATAGGATACTCGCATTTCTTGCTAGTCATTTTTTCAAAAAATTATTATTATTGGTCATGGATGAGTTTGTTTAGAACATTTAATTGTCAATTCTCATACATATGTAATTGTACAATGTTATATTAAAATGTGAATATGTATAGATAAAATATTCTCTCATATCAAACGTTACAAGCTTGATAGTTGATACGAAAAGTGTATTTTATTTGAATTTTAAAATGCAGAAATTGAAAATGTATATGTTCAGGGGACATTCTGTCTGTTTCATGCAAGAAGTACTTCAGAAAACAACTGTGGAAAAGCTGACGTGGAACAAGATGGGCTGAACTGGACCAACAAATAACGGTAGTTGAGCTGGACCAACAAATAACGGTAGCTGAGCTGGATGACTTAGAAGATTCTAGATGCGTGGAGAATCAGCTTGTAGGCGATTCGCATTACAAAGATCCAAGTTGATCCCTTGGAGAAAATCAAGGATTGGATAACTACAAGAAGAGAGATTTGTCATTATCTCTATTTGGGTAGTTACTTAGGGTACAAGTGACCTCTCTATTGTGTATAAATAGAGAGTCATAGGTGTTTGTAAACATCAACCCCATGGTGATCTAGAGAAAATTCCTAGCAAAAGGGTTTGGGGTTCTTGTAAGAACACAAACACAAAGGGGGCTAAGGGTTTCTCTTGAGAGGTTCTTGGATCATGTATAGATCCTGGATCAAGTGAGGCTAGATTGGTTGTTTTAGGTGAAACTTGTAAGTGCATCTGAAAGATCTTCTAGTAATATATTCTTGTAAATAAATCATCTGTGTCAAATCCCGTGTTACTTTCTGTCTTACTCATAGTTCTCGCATTTACATATACCAAAAAGTTAGTTCAAAGAAATATCAATTTGCATAAACTGCTAGTAGGTCCACAATTATTTCGAGATTGGAATTGATCCTACTAATTTATTTTATTTTTTGCTACATCCATATTTATTTTTATCGTGGTTGCAGATCCTATGATAATTAGTATGAATTGCGATCTATCTCCAAACCCTAGTTTTTTTTTTTTTTAATTTACAAGTTCCGGATCTTTTGTTCATAATCTCTCTTGATGTTTGGAGTAACTCGTTGATAATACTGTGTTTAAGGCGTAATCACTTCTTCTAGGTAGAATTGAACTAGTGACTTTGAATATTCACTCCGAACCCTAGTTGTTACAAATCCAAAGCTCTTAATTTGGTTTGTATCTTTAATCTCAAACCCATATTGTAACTATTGACCGCTAGGCCATTTTTTTTATACACGTATTCTCAATCGAAATGGTAAATATTGTTCTTACTAACCCCTAAATCGTTTCAAATGATCAAAAGACATTAGAAACCATCTATGAATTAAAATTACATCCTTAAAAAGAAAGTATAAGGAAAGATAATCTTCATGATCTTAATACACAATATCCATCATGCGTCCTCCAAATTAAAGGTCTTGGAAATCAAAACTTGTGTAGATGATCAACGCAGAGAAGCTTCGTGAATTTCAATGTCGATCATTCATTACGCATGGCACAATCTATTTTAGAGAAGGCTTGAGCCGTAATCAATTGCAAATGTAGACTTTGATTTTTCTCTACTCGAACATTACAAATAATGATTTGCCAAAAGAAAAATAGTAATATATAGTAGGCGAGATTGTTCTTAGGTATATCTAGAACCAAGGATAATGCTTGTTTGTAACTCATTGGCTGAAGAAGAAGATTATGAAACCCAACTCAATCCAGAACAAAGATCGAAACAAATCCCAATTATTTGCATCCAAACAAAATTGGTTATTTTAGCTCTCATTGCATATTAAGCACAATGGATTACAATATTCCATGTTGAAAACCTGTATTTTAATTTGTAAAACATATATTATAAACATGCAAAAGCTAAACAAGCATCATACATATAAGGATACACGGATGCATAGCAAGCACTTAATTGGCCAATGTTCCATAAGTAAATTAATTACACGAAGTATTGTGTTTTCTAGTTAAATCAAGAGTTTAATATTTTTATTGATAATTTTTCTAAGCCTCCTATCAGCTAAATTATTACTAATATGGATAATTATGCGTCTTGTCACTAAACTAATAATCATAAATATATAGTGTATCTATATTTTATGATTGGAGTATAGGCACATGTAATCGCGTTCCTACCAACAAACATGAGCTTGTGGACATGTTCATATGTACAGTAACTAAATCATATACTCTGTTTGCGCCATTGTATGTATCTAAATATATCTAACTCGACAAATCTATATATGCGTATAATTCAGAGAATGAAGATGTGATACTCCAAAAAGAACACATAATTAGATTTACGAGGAAGTAAAAAAGAAAAGAAAAAAAGATTAGTAAATGTATCCTTACCTCGAATGATGAGTGTTGGAGTCATAAAAGTCAACGGGGATGGACTTTTCTCATGAAAATTAAGTTTCTCATATTTGCCATTGTTGGTGATTGAGTGAATGAAGCTGCAGGATGACCTGGTACTACTATATATATGCTTAATTACATACACACACACATATATACATACATATATACACACGTAATCGCACTCACGAATAAATTAACTCGTATAAATTTAACAAAAGAAATCCATTTATTCTATTTTTTTGTCAGCTATATTATATGTATGTATTTATTTATTTGAACAGATTCGAACTGCTATGTAGATAATTCCACACACAAAAAAATGCATGCATGTATAGCACTATACAAACTCATGCATGAATCCATATATATGTGTACCATACAAGTAGTCAAATAAAGAAAGAAACATCACTAATTATCAAAAATCGGAAAAACGCTTTATTTTTGTGGGAAAATTAGCATATATGTATATACATATATATATATATATATATATGTGTATGTGTATGCATAATCATATATATATATATATGTTGTATATATGTAGCGATTACCAGATCATGCTGGCAGCTTCAGCCTCTCAAAACCAACACAGATATATATCCATGTACAGGTATGCAAATCTTACATGAACCCTATAATTGAAATTGATCAATTATGGAAGAGAAATGACCCCTTTTGAAGTTTAGTTATCAAGATTTGAGTTTTTTGGAGGAGAGAGCAAAAACATATTAACAGGAAGAAAAGAGACGGGAAAAATGTCTCAGCTTGATAATCGTAATTAAGATTCTTCACACACAGACACACACATATATAATATATATATATATATATATATATTTACATAGTAATACACGTTACAAAGATGCTTGTTTGGATAAATGGACCACAAATGATTTACCAATAAAAAAAATAAAAAAATAAACCACAAATGTGTATTTATTTTTATTATATGGTCATTCTTTATTATCAACCATGTACAAATCGTAGAAATGATGAAGGGTGTGATTAGTAATTCTTACCGCTGAGGTAAAGTGTGTATGGTTAATATATATAGTTATCCATTACAAAAACAGAAAAAATTAGCACTAATAAAAGTGATATAACCAATCTATCTATACATTGTTATCTTTTACCATTTTTTGTATTATTTATAACTACTTCGTTATCACTCAAAACTCTATTTTATCGTTATAAAACTCATACCATTTTATGCCATCAATCCGATCTAAAAATTGTGTAGTTGAAGAGGTGAAATTTTGGTTGGAACAGTTAAAATAATTTTAAATTAGTTTAGCGGTAATGGTATACTCGGTTAGATTATTAACACCATAAATAACATTGTAAAACATGACTAGATGACTAGAATAAATTGAATAATAAATGCCAGAACCTATTTTCTTTATAACTTACAATATTTTCAATCTGATTCATATACATTTAAACCAAAAAAGAACCTATAAAAAACGAAGTTCATAGTGTGGGCACATCTAATCAAATCTAATGAACATCAAAATTTCCATTAAAATAAAACAAAATTTGGATTTTGATCATCAAATGTTTAATTTATCAAGAATGTCAACTGAATAAGGTAATTAACCATAAGTATACATAAATGATAAAACCATGAAAATTTATATAATTATATTAAAATACTTAGAAAAACAAAAAGGATGGATATGAAGAATAGAAGATAGGGTTTTGGGAATTAATGGCTGAGACAAATGAAAAGGATACGACCGAATCCGAAATCTTCATTGCACGCGTCTTCTGTCTTATTGCATCTCCTCTTTCTTTGTCCTAATTCTCGCACCATCTATACAACATGCATGTTCACACATACATACACAAATCTTATTATATATTCACATTTATATTTATAAATTAATAAGTCAAAACTTGGATTTCTCACACCAATATATACTTTTCTTTTATAATCAGGGGTGATCCAGAATTTTTACCACCTGATTAATTTATCAGGGTGAGTATAACCGTTGAATAGTCCATTTACCAGATTTTTTAATGAATCTAAAATATGACACCATTTCGACTGACCAAATGAAAATGGTAAAATAATTCCACGTTTAAAATGAATTGATCTCTGACCTAAACCTACGTGACGACTTTTTACCAAATGGAAACCACTAGCCAACTACCACCTTGATTTATATACTCAAATTGAAACGTTCAAAATAGAATTTTTTTTTAATATAAAGTTTATGTCTTTTGTAATCTCCGGTAGAAAATACAATTTTTTATTAATTAATTTTAGATTCACAAATGTACATGTTTCTGGATCAAAATTAGACAATCATGCATATTTTATACGCACAAAACACCGCGTTCGATTTTTGATTGTTATATACGAAAACATTCTTCTAATTTAATCAGAAAACTAACCATGTTCGGATACAATATATTTGTATACATTACTAATTAATGATATCTAAGTGTATTAAATGTGCTAAAATTAAAGTAGTAATATATAAAGATGTTGGTATGACAAGATTGGTTGGAAGATGGAGTTGTCTTGAGCTATAGTGTGTTGTCATTTGTCATCACCGGTGTCTTTGTGTTTTACATATAAATTTAGCATTCCGGTTGTACGTAAAATTATATATATAAAATTTTCCAATTTTGATTGACACATGCAATTTTCTTACAAACAAACTCGAAAAAGTTAAATTCTACTCTCTTTTTTTTGAGAAAGAAATTCTACATCTATTTAACTCAATTAAGATACGTTAGTTGTAACTTTTAAAAGAAGACATTAGCAGTATATCTTCATAAACATGTACATCACTTGTCTTCATAATAACTACAAGAAACAAAAAACAAGTATAATGCTATGAGTCTATAATCACTCCATTAATTGTTTGCCTTGTTTTTGTTGTTAAAATTGACGTAAATAATTTAATAATTGGGTCCATAGAAACGTGATTATGTTTTAATGTCTCCCATGATTGAAATCAGAAGAGATAATTAGACTATATTAAGTGTAACGAAAAAAAATCCCACTCGTCTTTTTTGGTTGACGTTTGTGAATAAGATTCGTTAACCAAACCAAATCAACGAAGTGATTATTCGTGTCCGTCAATCAGCATCTGCCACCTAGCAATTATACATTCGAGTATTTTATTATTATTCCGAAGTTGGTAGCTAAAAACAAACACAGCTTTTGTATTTTATTAAATATTATATTGAAATAAAAACTTATGCAAAATCAAAATATCAAAGAAATTTTTTAAGTCAAAACGAAGATTTTCATATTCTAATATAGGGATGGGTTATTGGTAGCTAGATATTTGTTATTAACAAAGCGATGGTGGTATGATAGTAAAAGATTTAGAGACATGGCATAAACTAAATATTCCTCTGCCTTGGATTTCTATATGAAACTTTATTTTAATTCCGCTGATCATTCAAAATGGTGTCACATTTTATGTTCACTAAAAAATTATGATGAGTAGGCTATTCAACGTCTATATTTATTTGAGAGATTATTCGAGTCTCAATCACCTTCTAGTTATAAAAAAATAGATATTCATTTATGAAATCTTAATTCTTAATAAAATCACGTGGTATTACTTGATAATTTTACAATTCTATTAAAATTTACTGTTATTAAAAAGTAGATTCTTTAATTCATTTTTTTTACACTAGATTCTTTACTTCCTAAACACAATTTTAAGAATATTATGGATATCCATTAGATTTATTCAAATTTGTTATAATTAACACAAATTCTCTATAAATTTAATAAATCTTTCAACTACACAAATCTTACAAAAGATTTTGAAAAGCTAGTATAGGTTTTCTCAAAAACATACAATTTTTTTCGGAAACTTGCTAATTTTTCCATTCTTCGGATAGTGGGCGTGTCGATACAAAATTAGCCCACTAGTAGATTCAAGGCGCGTAGTAATGCTTGGGCCTCTATAGCCTTAATTACAAGTGTAACATGTTTCTCACTCTTTACTTCTTCTTAGATTGAAATCTTCTATTCTACCAGATTTAAGACCGCGTATATACGGATTAATGATAAAATATTTTATTATTCGTATGAAAAAAATATCAAAAAGTAAAAAATAAAACCATATTACTTGTGAAAATAAATAAAATAAGATTGAGAACGTTCATGTAAAAACACTAATCGAAAAGCCTAACATTTACTTTTTATTTTTATTTTATTTTTTCAATTAAATTTTATCACATCTTTTCAAATAATTAGTTTTTTCTATTGCTATTTGAATTATGTTTATTTTTTATTATGTAACTACTCATGAATCTATTTTTTTTTTTAAATCTTGACGAATTGGATCTCAAATTTATATTTGAATTAGATTTACTCATCTTATAAAAAAATTTCAAAATCTTGTTGAATTTATTCTCATATTTATATTTTAATTTTTAAAAATTGTAATATTATATAACCCGTGAAAAAACTAAATGCAAAAAAATGTAAAACAAAATAAGAGCATCCTTCAAAATAAATAAAATAAGTTTCAGAACGTCCTTATAATTTAGAATTGCATAAAAGGAGCCAGTCACTGACGCCGCTCCTAGAATCTTAGGTTGCTTTCTTTTCGTTTAGGTAAAATAACCAAGGTTGCGAAAAGCTATGGACCCTCATAAATCCATCACTTATCAGACTGTGAATGCTAACAGTGTCGAATTGTTATTTAGTTATTTGGATTCTCTTATTTTTATTATAGTTTCAATCAAATTTGTCACAAATTTCCAAATAATTAGTTTTTTCTATTCCTATTTAAATTAAGTTTATTTTTTTAATTATGTAGCTATTCATATATCTATTCTTTCCAAAATCTTGACGAATTAGATTTTATATTTCTATTTGAATTAGTTTTACTGATCTTCTAAAATCATATTTGATCTTTTCTTTCTGAATCAACTTATTATTGTTCTTCTGATGAGAAACAAATTATAAGTACTTTTAATTTCTTATTTTCTATAATTTCACAATTTGATAAATTTTCAATATAATTTTTTTTCCTCAAACATCAATTTTGCATATTTTACCGCATCCACATAATGGTAAAGCTAAGACTTTGATAGATTGTATGGTTTTTGGATTTTTGTTTTAAAATTTTGGTATTTTGTATTTGGTTTTTGAGTTTTTGGTTTTTGATTTTTCTGTAGATTTTAGTTTTTCTAAGAACGTGAATGGTGATTTATTTGGTTTTATATATATACTTTTTAATCTTTTAACTTATAAGATATGTTTACATGTTTTTTTTTAGTTTTTGTTTAAAATTTTTAAAATATCTAAAATAAATATATATAAGTTATTATAATAAAATATTGGCCATGAATGTTTGTGATTTTTAAAATGATTTTTTTTTATTTTGTATATTTTTTAAAACTTGATTAGTTCTTTATTTAGTTTTTGGTTTTGTCTATAATTGTTCGTTTAAACTTGACTTATAAGTTAGGTTTTATTTTATTTTATTTTTGTTATGAGTTTAAAATTATTAAAATAGTAACTCACAAAATTTTGTGAGTAATACCAAAATATTACTAATAAAAAGATGTATATAGATTTATTTCATAAAATTCAAAATAAATAGTTAAATTTTGTAATTAAGTTAATTTTATTGATAAAATATTTTAATAAAGATTTTTATTAATATGAGTTATTATTTTCGTAATTTTTAATATCAGATTTTAGATGCTAAAATAATTATTTTTATCAACTCAAAATGATTTGGGGTATTTGTTATTTTATTTCTTTTTAATTGTGTTCTCATTAAAAAAACAATATTTGCAACAAAAAAAAACTATGGGCAATCATTAAGCAAAAACCACTAAAACATAGATTTTGGTTTTTGTTTAGAAATAGGCAGTTTTTTCCAAAAACTAGTTTTCCAAAATTTTAGGGAATCTATTTTTTTAAAATCTTTATTGGATAAAAAATTGTTTTTAGAAAAAAAAAAACCAAAAACTACTCTAAAAACTACAAACAATCAAAGCCTAAAATAAATTAAAAAAAACTCATAATATGCATTATATTTATATTAGTTTTTAAGTCTTTTTAATCTAATTCAAAAATATAATGATAATAGATTTTTTTAAATAAATAAAACTCTTTTGACACATAATTGATCTTGTTTTCTGGGTTTGAGTTATCATTGTTTTTGTGATGATATCTATGCCGTAAATAATAAAACAAAAAGTTGAGTTAAAAAAATCTTATTAACCTCACAAACATTAAATAGATTATTAATCTTATTCGTATTGTATTACACCTATCGAATAAAATAGTAGTCGATGTTTTTCAAATGAAAAAGCCGAAACAAAATTTATTTAAGAGATTATTGAAGTTATAAATTACTTGGTGAGAACATCGAAAGAGAACAAAATTGTTTAAATAAAGGTGAAAGATTGTAATCTTTGTTTCGACCAAAAAAAGAGAGATTATAATCCTTGAAGATTTGGGTATGTAAACCTAATTCTATTCAAACTCAAAAGATTTTTACACGTGTATTTAATATTCTAATGAGAAAACATGCTCAATTTCGTGCCTTATCTATTTATATTCAAAATCAAAATATATGTAAATGTGTATAGATGTAGCTTATCTACTAATTTTTTTATGAATTATTAATTATAAGCTAATTGGAAAATGTTGATATATGTTGCTTTTTATTATCTAATTGATAAATATAAATATATAAGAATTTTTTTTTAAATAAAATTTGTTTGACACATGTCAAAATGTTATTGGAAAAATAATTTTACACGTGACACGTGACACGATCGTATCAATTACAACGTTAGATGCATCAAATTTTATATAATAAGATATCGCATAGTCTCTCTTGCTTTGCCATGTTTGTATATTCGTAAGATAATATTTCACCGTAAATATAGCTAAAAACATGTATAAGTATGCTTCTTGGCTCACCAAATTAAAAGACACACAAAACCAGTTGATATAATAAGTTGATTACTTATCATCTTTGAAAGCTCTTCCCATGTTTCATACGATACAATATGATCGAATCATTTCGGGCGCAAATAGATGGTAAAATCCTCTTAATTCTATTTCTCCGACCAGCTAGAGAATCTCAAAGACTCCATCATACAAACTAACCACTTCTTTAACATACAAAGATAAAAAATTTATGGATAAAATGCAATTTCTCAGCGAAGATGATGCCTGCGAAACAAAACAACCTTAGTCGACGACTGATATGTCAGATGAATAGTGTAACGACCGAAAAATCGTTAATTCGAATTTACGTTTTCAAAAAGAAGCTATCTTTGAAGAACACAGACATATATATACCTTAATGTTTCCTTTGTTCCTTTACGGATTTTGCAGCGTATAGTTGGGAGCCCTAATTTCTGATGCGCCTCAAACCTATGACAACCCGAGAAGCCTGCAACAATGGAAAATTTATCATCTTTAAGCTTTTTTAAGAAACACAAAGATTTGATTACAAAAAGGGGAATTTAGAAAAGCACCATAGTAAGCTCCATCAACTTCAATCACATCGATCTGTCACACACACACACAATTAGATTCTTCAATTTTTATAATTTCTTCAAAATTAGTCTTTTTTTTTTAAATGTGATTCTGGGTTTGTTGAATATGAATCGAAGAAGTTTAAATCGAAGAAGAAGAGAGCGAGTTTTTAACCGGGACTTGAAGACCGATTTCGCTGATGCTATCCATGAGATCTTTCACTTTGTTCTGATCGTTGGATCTTGTTCGCATCAACGGTCTTCGTATCTTCTCCAATGGCAATTCCACGATCATCGGACCCACACCGCCGCCGCTAGATCCTCCTATCACCGGCGGCGAACCTGAATCGGATCAAATCAAAACACAGAGACAGCTTCCAGATTCAGCTTAAGTTTCAGATTACTTGTGAAGATTTTAGGGCTTCTGAGTGTTACCGTTTGATGAAGAAGCCGAAACGGAGAAGCTCCTCAAGCTGCTTGGTAATCTCAGCATCAAATTCGCCATTATCGCCGTCTCCTCTATTCTCTGTTTCTAAAAATTATATTAAAAAAAAGAAAAAACTTGTGAACGAAATGTCAAGACTCAATACGACGTCGTTTATCTCAAACCGGTCAAAGAAGAGTCTTTTCGAAACGTTTATCGAAGCAGAGGTTTCTTCAATGGCTGCCACTTCTTCCTCTATGCTGCTTCGGTAAAACTCTCTCTCTATCTACAAAGATATTTGGATTTTGGTTGTTGAATTGCTAATGGCGTCGAGGGTTTTCGTGTACAGTAATTTCTCTACGGCGTGTAGGGTTTCTCAGTCTGTTCGAGCGACTTCGAGAATCATCTTCTCCACTGGAGAATCGATTAGGGTTTTTCCTCGTATTCGTTCCCAAAGGTGAAAACTTTGTTAAATCTTTCGTCTTTATTTGGATAGTTGGAGTTGAGATGATTGGGTTTAATCTCTCGTCTCAGATCCATCTGTTCTACTCGTGCGGCGCACAACGAAGAAGCCGCCGCGAAAGCTGCGGCTGCTCTTGCTGACACCGGAGCTCCGACCATGTATGATTTTGATCTCTTGTTATGGGTCACATTAAGATATTTTTATCTGAATTGTGAAATGATGGAGTTGAAATCTGAGAATTTAGTAATCTTAATCGGAATAGCTCATATAGTTTATCTTTGTGGTTTTAGATTTGACAAGATTATAGCAAAAGAGATTTCATCAGACATTGTTTATGAAGATGAAAACGTTTTGGCATTTAGAGACATAAACCCACAAGCTCCTGTTCATGTTTTGGTTATCCCCAAGTTGAGAGATGGCTTGACCATGCTTGGGAAGGTGAGTCTGTTTTAGATTTTAACATTTAATCTGTTTCTGGTATTACTGACAGAAAAAAAACTATGTTGGTCTCTCTCGGGGTTGCACATTTGAAAGCAAAGGTGGAAAACGGATAGGATAATGTATTTCTTGATTATACTTTGGTCTGCTTTTGTAGATGTCATAGAATCTCATCTTGTGGCCAATATTATGGTGTTAACGACTAGCATTATGCCAGTGTTCTGATCAATATATGTAAATGATGCCTTATATTTTGCATGCGTGTGATCATAAACCGGTAATAAGAGGAACAAGTCATGTGAAAAGAGTTGAGTGTTTCTTTTGGTGGAAGAGATTAAGATCTTACCTGAACATATCTTCTCGTAAAACGCCATCGCAGGCTGAACCAAGACACGTAGAGGTTCTTGGCCAACTTCTGCACGCATCGAAGATTGTTGCAGAGAAAGAAGGCATCCTCGATGGGTTCCGTGTGGTTATCAACAACGGCGCTGAAGCCTGTAAGTCGTTTATTTTCTGTCCAACCAAACATCATCATCATCAGCATCGTACACTTAACTGAGTTAACTTCCTCTCATCCAGGCCAGTCTGTTTACCATCTTCATCTGCACGTCCTCGGGGGCCGACAGATGAAATGGCCACCAGGTTAAGAAGAAAGATTCATGTTAAACCAAAGAATTTACACAATCAACGAGCTCCAAAATTGTTAATGACTGTTCAAGAGGTTCAAAATCGTCAACTTTAATCGTTTTCTCTTACATGGTTTATGAGATTTTACCACTGTCTGATTTATCAAGTTGTGAGTTCTTAGAGACTAGAGAGTTTCCATTTTCCAATTGTAATCGAATTATTTCTCTCTATTAATTATTAAATATGATTTGAGAGTGTCCCTCTCCTCAAATCCATGTTTTCCAAAAGAATCTAAGTTGTTAACGACCAGTACAAAGTAATCTGCTCGATTGGGATATCCTTGAGGTCTCTAAGGTTGACACTGATATCAGAGCATTGGGTCTTTGTCCTAAAACCTGGAGTCTCTTTGGAAAAAGGTGGCTCCGGCTTCAGTCGACTTTCGTCCTCACGTTCCTCTCAAAAGGGACTGTCTATCAATGTGGGTTATATATTACCTCGCTTGGGTTGGTACATTACCCCGATTTTTAACGGTTTAAGTCAAATCCGGGTTTTATCTCAATCCAAACTCGTCTAGGTGTGTCTAAACATAAATTTATCTTACCAAAGGAAGAATGGATATGAATTATATTGGGTCCACATGTGAAAGCATTATTTTAAAATAGTGAAAATTTTGAAAAAAATTCAATGTTAAATGACACTAACTAAATTCAGATAAGGAAAACTCAGATTTTGTTGTCAATGTTTTTCAACCTTATTCTTTTCTTTTGAAATTTTTTCAATATTACTTTTGATACAACATAATTACTTTAACTTTTTTTAATTATTGTTTTGTTTTAAGGGTAAAAATTAGATTTTTTTTTATGGAAATAAATAATTATAATCATAACTTAGAAAAAGATACATTTCCATTAATGGTGGAAAAAATTAAAGATAAGAAAACAAATGGCACAACTCTATAAGAGACACATCTGATAGATCTCGTTTATATTAAAAGGTGTGAAATTCGTTAGGCATCATAAAAAAAAATGTTACAATCTAAGAAAATAGATATGGAGCCGGGTGAAGAAAATAATAGTGGACGCCGGAGATAGAAACGGCAGAGGAGAGCATCAGAGAGGATCAATTACGAGAAAAGCATCGAAAATATGTCAAGAGAAGAGAGAAAAACGCTTAGAATGGTGAATCGAATCCATCTAAGGGCATTGAATACAATCTCTCGCACTTCTTCTGATGTCTTTGACAACACTTCTCCTTATTACGACTGGCTTCGTTCTGGTTGGGTCGTCGAAAAGCGTCACATGTTGTTCAACCGATTCTATAGGGTAATTTTTTAGTTTTGATATATATTATGTGATATAAATTTAATTATCATCTTTTTAACTAAGTGATAGTAATTTAATTGTTATCCTTAAGCAGATCTAGGTTTTTGGTAAACACATTCTTTTTTTGCTATCACAAAACTCACTTAGTAATTGAAAATTTTAAAAAAATAGTTTATGTAATTATTATGTTCTAATATATTGAAAAAAATTATCTGATACAGTCGATTGGACAGCAAGCGACGCTCCTCGATAAACCAACCAGAACAAAACCAGTCGTAATGAGGAGAAGTCTTATCAAAAACAGCAGAAAATGTGTGAGGGATTGTGTTCAACGGCCATTTGTAGATGGATTTGATTTACCATTCCAAGCGTTTTTATCCCTTCACTTGTTCTCAATGCTTCTCTTGTAATTGATCTCATCTGATATTTTCCACTGCCGCTTTTATCTCCGCTTTTATCTCCGATGTCCATCGTTACTTTTTTCACCCTCTTCAATATACGTTCTCTTGGCTTGTAACACTTTATTCTTGATAATGCCTAGATAACGTTTTTTTATATAAACGAGATTTTTATCAACCTAGCTACTACATCTTAATTATAATTATGCTATTTGTTTTCTCAACTTTAATTTTCTTTTTGGGCCATATATGGAAACGTATCTGGAAAAGTTTTAAACGATATTTATTTATTTACAGAAACAAACTTTTAATGTTTACCCTTAAGACAAAATAAAAATGAATATATATTAAAAAATATTCTGTGTGGTTCCGTGTAGGTCATTTCTTTTCCGTCCAACCAAATATCATAATTGATATATCATGGTTTTCACCGGTTTTCAACCATGATATCCGTTGTTTTATCGAGTCAAAGTGTGTTTTTATAGTCTTTTATTTCTTTTATCTAGTCTTTACAGGTTTTAAGTCGTTTTGGAGGAAACACGGTATTTTGTGTACAATTGGACTTATGAAGATGTGGGATCATGATGAAGTTTTGGAAACCTGGTGTTATTTGAAAGGCTTCCCTTGATTGGATTGCGATGAAATTTGGATACAAGATAGTCACTTGAGTTAGCTTTCATTTGGAGGTGGTTTGAAGTCATTCCGATCAACGGTTATAAAGTTATGCCATTTTTAACGAAGATATATCAATCTGGCGAGCAGAAGAAGCATGTGCAGGAGATGAGACCACAAAGGAGAAAGATCAATCCATCCAAGTCTGGATCGATCCATCCAGACAAATCTGGCGCGCATGAATCTTCCAGACCAAGCCAGATCGATTCATCCAAATCTGGATCGATCCATCCAGACAAATCTGGCGAGCAAGAATTTTCCAGATCGAGCCAGATTGATCCATCTAATTCTGGATCGATCCATCTGCTTCCCAGACGAAAAAGGCAAATTCTGACTTTCTTTTTTAGCCCCAGAATCATCCAAACTCCATCAAATCTGACCCTAGACCTATATATACTTGTTTTAAGCCACTTTTGGAGAGGACACTTTTTCTACACAAGTTTTTACACACGCTTTATTTTCTATTAAAACTTTTGGGTTTTAGGAAGAACTTGGAGAGATTTAGAGCTTGTGGCTGATCTGATACTTTGCACTACTTTGAGAGAAGATTTCGAACCCCTGTTTCTATTTCTCTTTTCTGATTTATATGATATCTATCTTATTCATGTCTTTGATTTCAATTGATATGTGTGAGTAGATCTCTTGTTAGGTTTAGGAATTCTCATTAGAGATTTCATGGAATGATATATTGATTTATTGGTTAGGATTCAAACTCATATGTTCTTCACCTAGGTTGCACTTACAGCTAGTTCTGGATTGATCACCTAGAATCTCGATCTTAGGTTGTTAAATTGGCACGACAGTGTGATTTATAATCTGATCAAAACCTAGAGTGAGCAAATTAGATAATTGCAAAGGAATTTGGATTAGATAATTTGTGAATAAATCGAACTTGCGCTTAATGCTTGTTTAGACTTTAGGATTCGCAAAGGAATTTGGTTTCTTAAGTTTTAAACATAATTAATTCTCGCAACGAAAGTTGGTTTATTTTACATTAGTGATTTGAGGTCTGGAACTTGTTCGTAATTTGATTTTAACCAATTAATTGATCTTCATTACTTGATTTCCTGAGAAATTCCCTGGACCTGACGCTTTCCCCATCTGATAAACAAACCGTTTTAATTATTATTTGCATTGTTACTTAATTTATTTCATACTCGCTTAGCTAAATTCGAAACGAAAAAGTCTATCGTGAGGTTCTTGAGTCCTTGTGGATTCGACCCCTAAGTACTGCATCGGTCTCTTAATTTGAGAGAGTAACTCTAGGGATTTAATTTGAGCATATCAATAATCATACAACTAACTGAAGTTAACTTCCTCTCATCCAGGCCAATTTGTTTACCATCTTCATCTGCATGTCTTCAGGGGCCAACAGATGAAATGGCCTTCCGGTTAAGAAGAAAAGATTCATGTTAAACCAAAGAATTTACAATCAATGAGCTCCAAAATTGTTAAACGACTGTTCAAGAGGTTCAAAATCGTCAACTTTAATCGTTTTCTCTTACATGGTTTATGAGATTTTACCACTGTCTGATTTATCAAATTGTGAATTCCTAGAGATTAGAGAGTTTCCATTTTACAATTTTAATGGAATTATTTTTGTCTATTAATTATTAAAAAAATAATATGATTTAATAGTGTTCCTCTCCTCAAATCCATGTTTTCCAGAAGAATATAAGTTCTACTATTCCGAACACGACCCAGTTAACGACCAGTATAAAGTAATCTGCTCAACTGGGATATCCTTTGAGGTCTCTAAGGTTGACAATAATATCAGAACATTGGGTCTTTGTCCTAAAACTTGGAGTCTCTTTTGGAAAAAGGTGGCTCTGTCTTCAGTCGACTTATCACTACAAGAAAATATGCAGTTTTGCGAAGAGAAATTGCGACTACATAATGTGGTCTTAAATTTGCGAGTCGTTTGCTACGACTTTGCGACAATGGTCGCAAATTAGTCGTAAATTTGCTTGGAGAAAGTTCGTCGCAAATCAGTCGCAAAAAGCTTCCAGTTTGCGGCTAATTTGCGACGAAAAGAGTTGTCGTAGAAAATATGTCGCAAAATTGCGAGTGATTTGCTATTTTAATTTTTTTCCGTAGTAAATCCGTTGCAAAATTACGAGTGATTTGCTGCAAAAGATATTTTTAGCATTTGCGTCTAATTTGCGAGTATATTAGGCTGGTAAAGCACCACGTTTTTTATGATTTCTAACTGCTTTTTGCTACTAATATTATGGTCGCAAATGGGTAGCAAAGTACTAGGAATGGCCTTACAAATATTTTGGTCGTAGCAAATTAGTGACGAAAGTTGGTCGCAAAGTAGTAGCTAAAATTGTTGATTCTCTATTGATAGCAAACAATGGGGAGACGAAAATCATAACAACAACATCCCAAATCTACTCACAAAAGGATTTTACTCCGCAAAAACACTAAATAAATCCGATATTTTTTTGTGGAGAGGTCGATAATCGATCATGTCTTGACATCATGAGATATACACGGTTCGGGCATGGATGTACAGCCGCCGAGATCCAGATACCGGTAAAGTGACGAGTGAATTTAGAGATGGTCTAGATCAATTTTTCGTCTAAAACCTAAACCCGAAATCCTTTTTCTTCTTGTTTGATTCGATTAGTCGCAAATTAGGTCACAAAT
Organism: Pseudoturritis turrita; assembly: GCA_900406555.1. NCBI lineage: Eukaryota > Viridiplantae > Streptophyta > Magnoliopsida > Brassicales > Brassicaceae > Pseudoturritis > Pseudoturritis turrita. Next base: position 481,622 of record OVBL01001060.1, on the reverse strand, counting down.
ATTTGGCCAGTGTTGCGACTAATTTGTGACTCCACGTGGCAAAGGCGTCGCAAATCTTGGCAGTTTATTTTGCCGCCTGTTGAAAATTTGACCAAATTTGCGACGTCTTTGCAACGTGGCGTCGCAAATTAGTCGCAAAACGTGGTGGTAATTAAAAAAATTAACCTTTTTATGTTGTCGCGTGTTGAAAATTTGACCAGATTTGCGATGCGGTTGCCACGTGGCGTCGCAAATGAGTCGCAAATCTGGGCGGTAAATACGATTGGGTGAAAAAAATGATGCATTTTGCGACTATATTGCGACCCATTAAATTTCTATATAAGACAGCCGAAATCTCCTTGCACTTTGCTCATTTCCTCAACTTTCTCATCTCTCTATACTCCATCGCCTCTCTCTCTCTCTCTCTCTACAAAAGGTAAATCTGATTTTAAAAAAAAAATTATAATAGATTTATGTATGGAATACATTGGTGTAGTTTGTAGATATTTAAGTGGACAATTTTAACTTAAGCATGGAATTTTAGATTGAAGTGCAAAATATTTGTTTTGACATATAGTATTTTTTAATTATTACTAAACGTATTTTTTGATATAGAATTTCATTTTTAATATTTTATTACAGATGGATGATACGCATAATGAGTATACCGATTTTCTATCCGCCTCCAGTACACCTATACCACGACATGGTGGATCTCATTCACGACGTTGAGGTCCTACATCGACTCCTCCTATCCCAGATTTTGTTCCGGAGACGCAGCCACCACATCCTCCACCAACAGATGGAGATCATTATCAGCCACTTGTGGCTCCACAGTTCGAGCATGTGATGCTGGAGCAGGTTCTCGTTAGTTCCGAACGGACTGTTCTAACGAGATTGGATCCGCATCTTTCCCCGGAGACTTTGTGGTAAATATATAATTTTTTCATTTATTAATTAATAAACAATTTATTTAAAAAAATGTTTATAACATAATTTGTTTTTCAGGTTCGGGCATAATAAAGTTGGGCAGGCTGTTAGAAAATTGATAGAGCGGATTTCAAAACCCCACACCCTAGTTGGAGCAAGGTTCCTCAGGAGACGAGGGATAGGTGGTTTCAAACTTTTGCCGTAATTCTATTTCTATTAATAATTTAATTTATAATTTATACTAATTTAAATTTTGATTTTTATAGCAAAAATACAGATGGGATGTCGAGATCACGTGACAGGTCCGGGATGCCTTCGATGACAAGGCGATGCATCGCCTTACTGATTAGGTCGGCCGCTGGAAAAAGAAATGGAAGGAGAACCCCAGGCATGTGATGTCAGAGTGGTTCAACCCGACGGTTTGGGCCGATCTCGTTAACTACTGGCAGTTGCCGACTTCCGAAGAAACTAGTAGTAAGTGCCCGGCCACGTGTTACACCAAGGTTGACAGGGAGGAGATTTCGAGGCATGTCTCGTGCAGTTGTCATTTGTGGAACAAGCGCGCTGTATTGTAAGTTGATTTCAATTTATATAGTTAGAATTTAAAAAAAAAATTAAGTTAAAGTATCGTACAAATTAACATATTTTTACCATTTTTAGGCACAGGAGAAAGGTTCTCCGGCTACGATACCCGAGATTTGGGAGAATACCCACAGACACAAAGACGGGACGTGGGTTGATAGACAGGTGGAGTAGCTTCACGGCGATGTAACTGCCCGGGTCGAGGATATCACATCGCAATCTACTCTCGATGGTCAATCCGTCCAGATGACCCCAGTTGACATAAACCGCATCGCCTCTCCGGTAACAAAATTCTCAAACAAACTTTAATTACTAATTCATATATAATTATTTAAGTATTAATTTTTTTTTTTATTAAATTTTATTTTACAACTAGCTACCTGTACAACAAAGGAAATATTGCTTTTTTGGGATCTATTCTGAAGGATGACGAGGGAGTTCTTTTTTTGCCCGATTTCGACATACGCCACAAACCCGATTAGAGAGAAGAAGGTAGAGATCGCGGAACAAGAGATCAGATCGTTGAAGAAGCAGCACAACGCCTATGATATGATGTTTGAGTAACTTGGGGATACGAACCCGGCGATTCGGGAGATGCTGAGGAAAAAGAAACAAGCAGAAGATGGAACATCTGAAGGATGTTCTCAGGCTATCATGATATCGACGACTTGTAGTTTATTTTATTTCCGTTGTACTAAATACTCGGTTTTATTTAATATTAATTAAATTTTAAATTTTTTATTTTTTTATTTTATTTCCGAAAAACAAAAAAAAATTGGTTTCCAAAAACCAATTTAAATACTTTTGCAGCTGATTTGCGACATTACATGGGTAGCAAATGCCTCGCAATAACTCTTCGCAAAATTCTCCTTGCAAACTCCTAGCAAATGACTACTCGCAAACTCCTAGCCAATTTTTACTCGCAAATCCCTAGCAAATTTTTACTCGCAAATTCCTAGCAAATTTCTACATGCAAACTCCTCGCAAAATATAGTCGTAAACAAGTAACAAAACTTGGACTTGCAATCTCCTCACAAACTGTACTTCGTAGCAATCTCCTCGCAAATATATTTCGCCGCAAATGCCTTGCAAAACCACACTCCACGCAAATTCGTCGCAAATATTTTGCGAGGTCTTTGCGACCAAATTTCTCTCTTCGCATTTTTTGCGACGATTTTTCGTTTGCGACCTGCAAGTTGCGATGATTTTTATTTGGTCGCAAATGCCTCGCAAAGTGCCATTTGCGAGTCATTTGCGACCAAATCCAGAGTCACAAATTGGCTTATTTTTTGTAGTGTATGTCCTCACGTTCCTGTCAAACGAGTACTGTCTATGAATGGGGGTTATATACTTCCTCGCTTGGGTTGGTACATATAATTATGCGGTTATGAGTTTTGATATTAGATCTGAAGAGTTCAAAATGATCAAAGTACCTAGTAAGGATGGATATGGAGGGATCAAGAGGGTGAGTCTTATAGAGTATGGTGGAAAAGTAACTGTTATGACCTTAGACATCTTGAAGACAAGGGTTTGGTAGATTTATGGGTTGTGGAAGATGTCGGGAAAAAGGAATGGTCGAGGAAGACTCTGGTTTTGCAGCCTTCTCAGCTCCATTTGGTCAAGGTTTTATTGATACCATATGATTTGCTCTCTCCCTTTCACATTCTCTGTTATGATCTGCAAAGAAATGATATGAGAAAGATTGATATCAAAGGTATACCGGACCACTGGTTTAGTAAAAGAAGCAAACATATATTTTGTTGATGTTGTGTCTCCGGTTTGAATTTTTGAACCATTTTAATTAATATAATTTGTCGACAAAAAAATGCAAAACGGCATAAAATTAATATGACTCTACAAGAAAATAGTCAATAAGAGAGAATATTTTCGTTATATTAAGAAATGTATTTTACCAAAGAAATATATACACATCTAAATATAAATATATCTTACCAAAGGAAGAATGCATATGAATTATATGAGGTCAAAAGTGAAAACATTATTTTCAAATAGTGAAATTCAAAAAAAAAACAAAGCGGAATATGATATATATATATATATATATATATATATATATATATTCCTAATTATAAGTTGAAGTATTAATTTTTGTCTAATTAAATATCTATCAACAAGTAATCATTTTTTCAATTTAAAAGATATATTAATTCCCGGGGATCGAATCCCCTCCCCTACTAATGTGGTGATTAGGCTAATGGACCGGCCTGTTGTGGCCTGATGATGACAAAAAAAGTTACATTGATTCAATGTGAAATAACACTAACTAAATTCAAAAAAGGAAAACTCATAATTTTTTTGTCAATGTTTTTCAACCTTATTCTTTTCTTTTGAAACTTTTTCAAGATTACTTTTAATACAACATAATTACATTTACTATTTTATTTTTATTTTTATTTTGTTTTAAGGGTAAAAAATAGAATTTTTTTAATGGAAATAAATAATAATTATCATCTAACCTTTTCAAGATACATTTTCATTAGTGGTGCAAAAAACTTAAAGATAAAAAAAAAATGGCACAATTTTATAAGGGGCACATCTGATAGATCTCTTTTATATTAAAAAGACGTGAAACTCGTTAGACATCATGAAAAAAATATTACAATCTAAGAGAATAGATATTTAGAAGGGTGAAAGAAGTAACAGTGGACGCCAGAGATAGAAACGGCAGAGGAGAGGATTAGAGGGGATTAGTTAAGAGAGAAGCGTCGAGAATCTGTCAAGAAAAGGGGAAAAACGCTTGGAATGGTGAATCGAATCCGTCTAAGGGCATTGAACACAATCTCTCGCACTTTTTCTGATGTATTTGACAACACTTCTCCTTATTACGACTGGCTTTGTTTTGGTTGGATCGTCGAAAACTGTTGCATGCTATTAAGCCGACTCTACTAGGTAAATTTTTTAGTTTTGATATATATTATGTGATGAAAATTTAATTAACATCTTTTTAACAAGTGATAGTAATTTAGTTGTTATTCTTATGTAGAGGTTTTTGGTAAACGCATTCTCTTTTTTGCTATTCCAAAATTCACTTAGTAACTGCAAATTTTAAAAAATAGTTTATGTAATTATTTTGTGTGTTTAATATATATTGAAATTTTTTATCTTGTACAGTCGATTGGACAGCAGGCGATGCTCCTCGATGAGCCAACCAGAGCGAAACCAGTAGTAATGAGGAGAAGTCTTATCAAAGACAACAGAAAATGTGTGAGGGATGGTGTTCAATGGCCATATATAGATGGATTTGATTTACCATTCCAAGCATTTTTATCCCTTTGACAGATTTTCAATGCTTCTCTTGTAATTGATCTCATCTAATGCTCTCCTCAGCTACTTTTATCTCCGACGTCAAATGTTACTTCTTTCACCCTCCTCTATATCTATTCTCTTGACCTGTAACACTTTATTCTTGATAATGCTTAGATAACATTTTTTTTGTATAAACGAGATTTACAACCTAGCTACGTCTTAATTATAATTATGCTATTTGTTTTCTCAACTTTAATTTTCCTTTTTGGACCATATATGGAAATGTATCTGGGAAAGTTTTACACAATATTTATTTATTTATGTACAGAAACAAACTTTTAATGTTTACCCTTAAACAAAATTGTAAGAGTTTTTTTTATGCGGAAGCGTTAAACCGAACACATACCTTAGCCCGGTTTTGTGATGAAGATTGGTCGTATCTATCTGGAATGGATGTAGAGGTCGGGGATGAGATCACAGACGGAAATCAACCGCTTGCCACCGTTCAAGTGCCCTTCCGATTAATCTCTCGAAGCTTTCTATTTCTCTCTAGAACGTTTTTGTTCTCTCTTGCGGATTCGCTCTTGTATCGTAGTAACTGTAAAACAGTTACTTCGTATATCTAACGTCTCTCTGCAAAACGTCCCTTTTATAGACAAAGGCAAGAGAAGTTACAAAGAGATACACATGTCCTTTGCGAAGGGTCATGAGGATTAATTCCCATAACTACCGGTTAACTAAACCGGTCCGGTATGCTGCCAAATCATGGGCGCAAACCGACCATAAACCAACTCTCCCACTCGCACATGATATGGAGCATAACAAGCAGTAGATAAGTCTAAGAGTTTAAACTCGAGAATCATAACTTGGAAATCATACGACAAATGAACCGTGCGACCCCTACGAGTACACCTGCACTTGGGAGCTAGATTATGCACCTGTTATGGATACATTATTTGCTACGACCCAAAAAATTGTATTTTAGCATGTCTCGTTGTTCCCCAAACTCATTTGCATTTTACATCGGTCTCAACATATCTTATCCCTTAAGCATATGTTAGCCTTCTCTATACATCATGTGTTCACTATATCTTAACTTCGATTGAGTGATACAGTGGCTGGCCAGCAAACACATATGTAAAGACAATAGTTTCCCCTTCCGTTCTCATGCTCATCCGTTCCGAACCAATTGCTTTCCTAGCATGTACCATAAGGCTAATTATTCCATCACCATCGGAAAAAACACACTAAAGTAGCAACATTAGTTCATCCCTTCAAGAACATAGATGAAGGTTCAAGGGTAACTTGATAACCATAAGTAGGTTTATAGGAACTCACACTACGAGAGATAGGGATTAGTTAAGAATAATCACTCGCTTCCTATATAGTCGAAATAATAGCACATGTGGTATGACTCACATTTCATAGTGGTTAACTCTTCCATCAAGAGCATATGTCAACCGGATAAACCAAACACCACTATGTAGATCAAGATACTATTAGCTTGCTTTCTAGCGCCTAATTGTATATTTATCCAGCTTTGCCAAGTATTCATGATTCTGGGTCAATCATGATCGATATCTTCAAGAAAGTATATCTCATCTTAACCTTTTGTTAAGGCAACATTAATAAGTATTACGAGGCAAGCTCCCACTAGCGCCAAACTCATCACATCTCATCTAAGCTTTTCACTAAGAAAACAAAGGCGATTGTTCATGTGAGTGAACCAATCTCTAACTTTGGTGACATTTCTTAAATATTTATGTGTAAGTATATATAAAAAATTGACCATTGTAAATGGTGGTTTGAATATCTTTAATATATTAAAAATATTAATTAAACAATGTCAAATGGCAAAGCTCCATTAGTATATACATCAAATTCTACGCAAACCTAGAACTCGAACATGAGCAAGATAAACATCTCTAGGAATAGGCTTAGTAAATGGATCAGCAACCATCCTATGCGTAGAAATATACTTTAGGATCACCTCTTTCTTTGCCACAATGTCTCTCACAAAATGATGTTTGATTTCAATGTGTTTGGTCCTACCATGATACTTCGGATCCTTCACATAAGCAATACAAGCTTGGCTATCGCAATGGATAGTCACGGGACATGAAGCTTCCTTAGTAACTTGTAAGCTCTGTAAGAACCTCCGTAGCCATACAGCTTCTTGAACTGATGCTGAACATGCGATAAACTCAGCTTCCATCGTGGATAAAGCTGTACACGTTTGTTTCTTGCTACTCCAAGTAATGGCACCATCACTTAGCAAGAAAGCATATCCCGAAGTTGATCTACGCTCATCCAAATCGCCAGCCCAGTCGGCATCTGTATATCCCGTCAAGCGTAAATCACTCCCTTGATAACACAAAGAATAGTCCATAGTTCCTTTCAAGTATCTGAGGATCCTCTTCACCGCCATCCAGTGTTTCTTCCCGGGGTTTGACTGGTAACGACTTACCAAGCCAACAGCGTAACAAATATCCGGCCGGGTACACATCATCGCATACATCAAGCTTCCCACTGCACTAGAGTATGAGACTCCTTCCATCTCTCTTTTCTCATTATTGGTTTGAGGGCACATATTAAGGCTTAGACCTTCACCTTTTGCGATTGGAGTATCAATGGGATTACAATCATGCATCTTAAACCTTTCTAAGATTGTTCGAATGTATGACTCTTGAGAAAGAGCTAACAATTTCCTCGATCGGTCACGGTGTATCTTAACACCAAGTACATAATCAGCTTCTCCCATATCCTTCATCTCAAAATGAGATGATAACCATTGCTTAATGGTTATAAGAAATTCCATATCGTTCCCAGCCAACAAGATGTCGTCAACATATAGAGATAGAATTACAAAGGATTGTCCAATGGTCTTGACATAGACACAATGGTCTTCACTAATCATCGTAAACTCATAAGATATTATAGCTCGATGAAAACGAAGGTACCATTGCCTAGAAGATTGTTTTAGACCATATATTGAACGTCGGAACTTGCAAACTTTATGCTTTTGATCTTCAACAATGAAACCAACAGGTTGTTCCATGTAAATTTCTTCTTCTAGCTCCCCGTTAAGAAATGCAGTCTTAATGTCCATTTGATGTAATTCTAAATCCAATCCAGCAACTATGGCTAGAATAAGGCGAATTGAGGCAAACCTCACCACTGGTGAAAATGTTTCCTCATAGTCTATACCCTTTTGTTGAGTATATCCTTTCGCTACCAAGCGAGCCTTATACCTATCAATGGATGCATCCGCCTTTCGTTTGATCTTGAAAACCCATTTGTTTCCGATCGCTCGACGTCCTGGCGGAAGATCAACCAAGTCCCATACTTGATTTACCTTCATAGATTCTAGTTCTTCTCCTATTGCAACATTCCATTCATCTGAGTTTGGAGAAGAGAGAGCTTCATGAACTGATCTAGGTTCTAAGTCATCATACGGAGCAACCATGAAAGCTTCCCCTTTGATTTCAAAACGACGTTTAGGAACTTTTCCACGGTCACTTCTACGCACCTCAAACTCATGTGATTCCTTTCTAGAAGAATCATTAACCAACGTCTCTCTCCCACTAAGTTGGGATGGTTCACGTGAACTTTCACCAACTTCCACAGATTTGTTATTAGGAGAAAAATTATTTGGGTCAACCATCTCTTGAAGATGGAATTCTCTATCAATCTCTCCCCTTCGAGGAAAATCATTTTCCAAGAACGTAACATCTCGGGATTCGATTTCTGTTACACTACCATCCGATTGTTCGCCGATAAGCACATAACCCTTAGATTGCTCAGAGTATCTTATAAAGATACATTTCTTCCCTCTCGGACCCAATTTTCCATGAGGGTGTGAAGTATCGCGAACAAATGCAGCAGACCCCCAAGGTCTTAGATGCATTAAATCGGGTTTTCTTCCCTTCCATAATTCATAAGGGGTAGAAGTAACAGATTTGGAGGGCACAAGGTTAAGTACATAGGCAGCAGTCAATAATGCATCTCCCCAATACGAAACAGGGAGGTTAGCTTGCGCCATCATAGATCTAACCATTTCAAGAAGTGTTCGATTCCTTCTTTCTGCTACACCGTTTTGTTGCGGTGTGTAAGGTGTAGTCAATTGTCTGACAATACCCTTTTCATCACACAGTTCTTTAAACTGTTCGGATAGATATTCACGACCTCGATCTGTTCTCAAACACTTGATCGTCTTCTCCAACTGATTTTCGACCAAAGTGGTATAACGTCTAAAGCACTCCAATGCTTCTGACTTATGAGAAATTAGGTACACATACCCGAATCGAGTAAAATCATCTATAAAAGTGATGAAATATGAAGCTCCATGCCTCGCCCTCACATTCATCAGACCACAAATGTCTGAATGAATTAATTGCAATGGAAATTCAGCTCTGGTTGCTTTCCCAAATGGTTTCCTTTTCGCTTTTCCAGCTAAACATGGTTCACATGTGTCAAGATCAACTCGGACGAGTGAGCCTAGAAGACCTTCTCTAGCCAATCTATTCATTCGATCGACACCAATGTGACCAAGTCTAGCATGCCACACATTCAATTCAAAATCAATGGATCTTGTGACATATGAAAAACAACGATCAACATTACTACTAGTAACGTTTGTAGTACAATCAAGAACAATGAAACCATCACAAACATAACCAGAACCAAAGAACACAGACCCTAGAGAAATGTTTAAACACATATCATGGAAATTTAAAACAAATCCTAACTTAAGTAAAGTTAATACTGAGACAAGGTCTCGACGAATTTCAGGAGCATATAAGACGTCATGTAAGATAAGGGTCCTCCCGCCACGCATCTGTAGTTGGCATGTGCCAATACCCAGTATTGCAACTTTGGAGTTATTCCCCACGTACAGCCATCTTACACCTTTAGGAATTCGCCGGTATTCCATAAATGCTTCTCGACTTCTAGCTACGTGGTCTGTTGCTCCTGAGTCTACAATCCACAAAGGATGAGATTCTACTACAAGCATCGCACAACTAGAAACATAAGCATACTTATATTTAGGGTTCAAGGATAATACCTTCTTTGCCTCGGTGCATTCACGAGCAAAGTGACCCAGTGAGCCACAGTTGTAGCATTTCATTTTGGTCTTATCCTTTTTGCCTCCACGTTTGCCACGCTTGGCATACTTCTTTTGCCTCTTAGGATCTGTTTGATCGAGAGCCTTGTTTCCCTTGTTACCTTTCTTGCGTTTCAAACCTGAGCTCGAACTCGCAACGTTGGCCTCATTAAAGGGTTTCGCTGCTTCTAGGCGCTCATCCTCTAATTCAAGATGACGTGATATGTCTTCAAAAGTTTTTACATTGTCATTATGCGTCATCTGAATCTTCATATGATCCCAACTTTCTGGTAACGAGCGGAGAACCGCTTGCACTTGCTGTTCATCAGACATAATCTGACCAGCAGTCTTGAGTTCTCTAATCATGTTTGCCATGACTCTAAGATGCTGCCTCATCGATTGATTTGGGCGTTTCTTGTAGTCATTAAACCTTTGATTAAGTCTCCTAAGTTTGGTTGCCGATGTGGCACCAAACTTTTCCTTCAAGGCCTCCCACATGCCTTTTGCAGTGTCGTACTCTTCAAACTCACACATGAGATCATCTTGCATACAACTCAGCAACGTGACGCGAGCGATGCTATTCTTTCTTTTCCAGACAGCATATGCCTCTTGATCTCTTCTGTGTTGAGCTGTAGCACCCTGCTCAGGCTCTTCCATGAGATGGAAAAGAGTTTCTTTCACCTCTTGCTCCTCGAGAACATACTGAACTTTACGATACCAAATATCGTAATTATCACCATCCAGTTTGTCTCCTCGATTAAGCTCAGCAATAATATTTTTACAAGCAGACGCCATATCTGCTTAAACATTTAGAGACATTAATTTCTTTCCATACTTCCAACACATAACTCATAATTTTGCAATGAACACAAACTGATCCGAAATAACTGGATACTTGATACGGGATCGAAAGTTCACTGTGTTCCTAATCATCACCCATACCACAATCTAATTATATCAAACTAATTTGTTCCACGCAAAATTTTAAGTCCTAAACATATTAGAACTCCCACTGGATCAATGTATTTTCTAACATGAATCAACAAATGAAACATAATTTACAAAGATCTCTGACACAAATGTTTCTGCAACATTTCGGCCGAAACTTTCGACCCCTATATCTTTCTGAATACTTAACCAAATCATTCTTTCTATATGTCATCTAAAAGATAATTTCAATATCTACACACAGACATCAAAATCACGCAATTATCTTCATTTTACAGAAAGATATGGGTATAACAATATTTCGGGTTTATTTACAATTTTCCAGAAACGTGAAGAACACTAATACTAAGTTTCAATTCATACAATCTAGGATGTGCGGATATATAATTTTCAATTTATATAACAACCGATTTATGTAGTTCATGCAATTCATCATGAATGAGTGAGACTCGCACATTAATCTTTCTCAGTCACGACTACTAAGAACATAAAATGCCAGAACCAAATCCAATTGCTCTGATACCATTGTAAGAGTTTTTTTATGCGGAAGCGTTAAACCGAACACATACCTTAGCCCGGTTTTGTGATGAAGATTGGTCGTATCTATCTGGAATGGATGTAGAGGTCGGGGATGAGATCACAGACGGAAATCAACCGCTTGCCACCGTTCAAGTGCCCTTCCGATTAATCTCTCGAAGCTTTCTATTTCTCTCTAGTACGTTTTTGTTCTCTCTTGCGGATTCGCTCTTGTATCGTAGTAACTGTAAAACAGTTACTTCGTATATCTAACGTCTCTCTGCAAAACGTCCCTTTTATAGACAAAGGCAAGAGAAGTTACAAAGAGATACACATGTCCTTTGCGAAGGGTCATGAGGATTAATTCCCATAACTACCGGTTAACTAAACCGGTCCGGTATGCTGCCAAATCATGGGCGCAAACCGACCATAAACCAACAAAAATAAAAATGAATACTTATTAAGAAAATATTTCGTGTGGTTCGTGTAAGTCGTTTCTTTTCCGTCCAACCAAAAATCATACAATTAACTGAAGTTAACTTCCTCTCATCCGGCAAATCTGTTTACCATCTTCATCTGCACGTCCTTCGGGCCCGACAGATGAAATGGCCACCCGGTTATGAAGAAAAGATTCATGTAAAACCAAAGAATTTACAATCAACGAGCTCCAAACTTGTTATTTGTTAATGACTGTTCAAGAGGTTCGAAATCATCAACTTTAATCGTTTCCTCTTACATGGTTTATGAGAATATACCATCGTCTGATTTATCAAGTTGTGAGTTCCTAGAGACTAGTGAATTTCCATTTTCCAATTGTAATCAATTATTTTTGTCTATTAATTATTAAAAAAAATTATATGATTTGAGAGTGTCCCTTTCCTCAAATCTATGTTTTTCAGAAGAATCGAAGTTCTACTATTATTCTCTTTTATGAGGTATACCGGACCACTGATTTAGGAAGAAAACAAACATATGTTTTGACCTAATGTTTATGAATCAAAGATTAGCGAACAAATTGAAGAAAAACCTCTCTGGAGTGATATTAGAGAACCAAACCACCTTCATTTCGGGAAGAATAATCACAAATGTCATCATTGCTCTCGAGTTCTTCCATGCCTTAAAATAAGAAAACGGCAAACAAATTCATATATGGCTCTGAAAACATATATCAAAAAGGCGTATGGCCGTTTGGGATGGAGATTTCTAGAGGAAAAAAATGAAACATATAGGCTTTAATCAGAAATGGATTGAGTGGATTATGATGTGTGTCGAGAGTCATTTTTGTTGTTGTTGATTAATGGATCACCTAAAGGACTAATTAAACCAGAAAGAAGTATAAGACATGGTGATCCAATCCTTTATCCCCATATACTTATTTATATTACGTGCAGAGGTCTCACATATTATTTGCGGATGATTCTTTGTTCTTCACATTAGCAAATGCTAAATCGTATAGACTAGTAAAGAATATCTTATCCAAATATGAAGCGGTGTCCCAACTATTAATCTTCCAAAACCTGCTATCATTTTTGGAAGTAAAGTCAAGTATGAGATTTAAAAGACAAATGATGAATATTTTGGGAATACATAATGAGGGAGGAAGAGGTAAATATGTAGGTATTCTAGAATTGTTTGGACAAAAGAAGATTGAAGTGTTTCAATATATCATTGACAATGTCAAAGAAAGAACACAAAGCTGGAGCAAAAAATTTCTCTCGCAAGGAGGTAAAAATTGTTTGCTTAAATTGGTAGTCCTGTAATGCCGGTTTATTTTATGATGGTATTCCAAAAGAAATATTTGAAGAGATTAATGGCATTTTAGCTAGATTTTAGTGGAGTCATGGAGAAAAAAAAAAGAGATGCATTGGTTTACTTGGAACAGACAGAGTTTACCGAAAATGGGTGGTTTAGGATTTCGTGATCTTGAAAACTTCAACCTTGCTCTTTTTGGTAAACAGGTCTGGAGATTATTACAAAATCATGAATGTTTAATGACTTCAGTACTTAAAGGAAGATATTATGGTGATAGGAATGTTTGCAATGCTAATATGGACACAAAAGCATCTTATGGGTGGAAATCAGTTCGACAAAATAGGGATTTGTTAAAACAAGTCTCAAATTCAAATTTGTTATTGGAGATGAAACTTTGATTAATGTATGGCCAGATATGTGGTTTCCTTTACATCCACCAAGATCACCATTTCCTCAATAGTGGAAAATGCTATGGTTGGTGATTGCTTTAATGAAACTCAATCTAGATGGAATGAAGAAAAAGCGAGAAAACTAGTTACATAGGAAGATGCAAACAAAATTATGTCAAAAAGATTATGTTCAAAGGCCTCAAGAGATTCCTAGGATGGTATTTTTTGTGGAGAATGTTATTGAGAGCTCTTGCAACAGGAGAATCTTTAGTGAGGAGACATATCAGCCATCGCTAAGTTTGTCGAAGATGGTTTCAAGAGGGTGAGACAACAAAACATGTTCTTTGATTGTGATTATGCACAAGCTACCTGGAGGGGTTAAGGCTTTCCAAATCCGATTTTAATTGATTCATCAGCAACATTTGAGACAAAAATAGAGGCGAGTTTTCTCTATAACTCAAATTCATTGTTTCCCCAATATTAGCAACTACAACTCTGGATCTTATGGAGGCTATGGAAGAGTGGCAATGTGCTAATTTTTCAGCAAAAGAGTATACTTTGGAGGAAAAATCTGAATTTTGCAAAGAATAATGCAAAAGAGTATCTATATACACAAGAATATACCACAAGAAACTCAAAGGCCTATGATACGTGAACACTTCCCAGAAACGAGATAAGAAGCATAACATAGACAAGACCGTCCAGGGAATGGATAAAATGCAACTATGATAAATCTTTCGTCAATAAAGAATTACCAAGCAAATCAGGTTGGATTATTTGAGATGAAAGAAGAATATATTTAGGCTCGGTCAAGCAAAATGAGAGAAAGTGATGAATGCTTTTGGATGCGAATTTCAGGTTCTTATAATAGCTATGCAGAATTGTTGGGGTAAAAGTTACGAAAAGTCATCTTTAAAAGAGATAACAAATGATATATATATATATATATAAATCAATGGAAACAGCCTTAATTTTTGAGTTTTGAATTGGGTTCATGAAGTTAGATATAGGAGAAGTCGGGTTGAGGAAACTCGTTTCGAATTGATCGGAAAAAATATCAACAGACCGGCGGATATTTTAGCAAAACAAGAAATTCCAAATGATTTTCTCTTCTTCTTTCATTTTTATGTCCCTCATGTAATAGCCCAAATTTACACTGTGATTTTACCTTAGGTTCTTATTAATAAAGCAGATGTTGTAAAAAAAAAGGCTTGTAAATAAGAAAATTGTCGAACAAAAATATTTAAAATCACCGTATTATTATTTTTTCAAAACGAATCAAACTGCAAATAGCCCCGGTAATATATTTATTGACTGGATCGATAGTACTAAATAGATAGTGTCATATAGAAACTTAATAGGTTGTTAGATCCTATAATAGCCACAAAACTTCTTCATTTTCTAACAATTACATTTCAAATGACTTTCAAAATTTTAGTTACAACTACACATATTTCAAAAACTCTTCTAACAAAATTAAAATGACATAAAATTAATAAGACACCAGAAGAAAACAACATATTTCTTGCGGTAAGACTAGATTTTGATCAACGCCAAGTGCGAGATTAAATGATTAAATAGGTTAACGAATATTTAATCATATATAACAAAACATATGATTTCTAATATCTATAAACGTACAAAATAATATATATTGTGCATAAATATAATAAAATTAAATACTTTTGATCAAGCATATGTTAATACTATTAGTTTTAATATTTTTATGTGTAAAATTGATTAAAAATATGCAAATGTCATTTATTTCAATATCTTTTAAGTGTAAAATTAATCTTCATTTTTCCGTCTAAATTGATCTTCATAATAATAAAAAACTTGTTAATATATCATAAAATTTTAAAAATAGATATGACAAGTCTAAAATCCTATATATATTAATAGAGGAGACATTCAAAAAAAAAATCATAGGTGTCAAGCAATGAGTAAATTAAAGAACACATCATTTAATTTTAACCAATCAGAATATTTCAATTAAAAATATATGTCATGGTAGAAATCTCTACATATTCTCATTAATTTGATAATATAAGCTCATTAATACATGTTTTACAAATTTAAACCCAACTAAATGTAATATTTTAGACTTACCATATCATCTATTTTTTATTTTGTCTGATATATTAACAAACTTTTTTTTATTATATTTATAACAATATTATATGTTGTGTATATATGTATTTAGATTAGTATACTACAAATATTTTTATTATGATGCAGTCTATTATACATATTTAATCACATTTGCAAGTATTTATACAATTCATGATTGGAAAATATTTTTTTATTCGTTTGTTATGTCCCACAAATTCATATAAATCTAAAATTTATCTGATTTATCGTATGCTCTATAATTTACACGAATAATAAAGATCAATTTTACACTTAAAATATATTGAAATAAATAACATTTACATATGTTTTGATCAATTTTAGACATAAAATATTAAAACTAATGACATTAACAGATGCTTTATCAAAAATATTCAATTTTATTATATTTATGCACAATACATATCATTTTTGTACGTTTATAGATGTTAGAATTCATATGTTTTGTCATACACATTTAAATATTAAAATTTTATATATGTTAAAATCGATTAGTCAATCTATTATTATATTAATTGAGCTTAAATTTGTAAAACATGTATTAAAAATTAATGATAATATGTAGAAATTTTCACAATGGCATATATTTTTAATTGAAATGTTCTGATTGGTTAAAATTAAATGATGTGTCCCTTAAATTTCTCATTGAGTGACACATTCGATTTTTCTCTATAATGTCTCCTCTATTAATATATATAGGATATTTGGATCACAATGCAAATAAGTTTTCCTATTTTTAACAAGTTGAAACTTACATCGAAAATGTTCAAAAAATGAAACAAGACACATAAAAAGAGGAACATGAAATTTAACATTAGAGAAGGCTTGTAGATAGAAAAATAAGACCACAATACATACTTAAAAAAAACAAAATAACCTCCAAATAACGCGGATAATATTTATAAAGAATGAAATGTCGTACTAAATAGATAGTGTCATATAGATACTTTTAAGACCATCTCCAATGTATTTTCTTATTTTTGATTCTAAAATAGAGAAACTCTATAATAGAGGTGGATTTCACTCCAATGTATTTCTCTATTTTTAACTCTAAAAAGGAATATTCTAAAGTATATTCTCCTTTTATTTTATTACAAAACACTTTTTATTTGTAAAATTTACAAATCACCCCATTTATTTTATTTTTGTAAAAACTTCACTAAACCATAATTTTTAAAAAATTAAACATTTATTATTCAAATAAAATCACATTACATAAGATAAAAATAATAAAACATGGTAAATTTTGATTTAACCATCAAAAACATTAGTGTATTTTATATTTTATTTTATACTTCATAAATATTCATTAAATTATAAATAACTTAATATATCAACTTTATTTATACTTAATGAATATTCATGTCTATTTATACTAATTATAAATAACTTAATATATCAACTTTATTTATACTTAATGAATATTCATGTCTATTTATACTTAACAAATATTATTTAACTTATCATAATATTCACTAAATCTCATAATTCTTTTTTTTTTCAATCATAAATTTTAAAAAAAAAATCAAAGGACTATTTTGTAAATAAAAAAGTCTGACTCTAAAATACTCTATATATAGAAGAAGAAATAGCATTTTCTTATTTTAGAGGTGAAAATAGAGGTGGGTTGGAAAAGATTTTCTCCTAAAATAGAGTTTGGAGGTGAAAATAGGGGTGTGTTGGAGATGTCCTAACACGTTGTTAGATCTTATAATAACAATGTTTCAAAATCGGACCGGACAACGATTCAGCATAAATGGTTGGTAGGATTGGTCCAACCAGTCGAACCGGATTTTTGAATATTTTAAATTTTGAGTTAAATAAAACATATATTTTAGAATAAGAAAAACATAGAATATTACATTTAAAGAAACACGAAATGTACTAAATTTTTTTTCTTATATCATTTGATCTCTCGGCAAAATGAAAGGACAACAAAAACAATATATTGAATCATTTAAATATATAGAATTTTTTTTAAAAATATAAAAATGAATGCTAAAATATTAAATATGATTTATTCTCTAAAACCCAACGTCAAAAATAATAATCATTAGGTACATTTTATATGTTGATCACGCTGTCATTATCAAAAGAAAAACACTATGAGAAAAATAGATAACAAAATCTTTATTTAAAAAATAAATTGTTTTCTCTATTAGAATTAGAATATATAAACAAATTTGAAAAATAGAAATACGGTGATTTTGAATTATGGTTTAAATTTTGACTAAAAAAAAAAATAATTAATCAAAATTATGACATAAATTTTATGAACTGGATTTGGTATCAAACCGATTTTCCCGGTTTTTGGTTGATTTTTAACGGTTTAAGTCAAATCCGAGTTTCTCTCAATCTAAATTCGGCTAGGTGTGTCCGACCGACCGATCCGGTCCGATTTTCAAAATATTGTATAATAGCCACAAAACTTACTCATCTCTATCTATTACATTTCAAATGACTTTCAAATATTTACGTACAACTAAACATATTCATAAAAGTTTCTAAAAGATGCAAAACGGCAAAGGAAACATCATAAGATAATAATCTGGCACCTTGGGCTAGACTATCATTATCATTTTAAATAATAAAATTTGTTGAAAAAAAAAAATGTAAAATGGTATAAAATTAATAAGACTCTATAAGAAAATAGGTGCATTATATTTGACACATTTTTTAGAATTTTTCGTTTAAATAAGACACTTTGTGGAGAAGATGCACTTTTTCACTGTTCACGCATATTGTTTGCCAAACTGTTTCTTATTTATTGTTAAAAATGCGCGTGGACACTTTTTCGTAGACAAATTGTCATGTATATTGATGCATTCATATTTTAACATCCTTAGCATACATTTTTCTTAACTTTTATAGTCATTAGACTTGCATTTTGCATATTTTTCCTAATTTTTAGTCTCATATAGAATATGTTAAGTCCTAGAGTACTAGGCTTCATATTATGCAGTTGCATTGCATTTTTAGTCTTTTTCAGGTACAATGAAGGCTAAGGAGTTGGAGGAACCAAATGAAGTTAGAAGAGCATGAAGGAGAGTGAAGAAAACACAAGAATACAAAAATATGCAGATGCAGTCCGAACAGCTCAAAGATCATATCTGTTGAAGGCCTTTCTATGATCGGATTAATCTGAAATTTGGTGGAGAGATAGGAAATTGAGTTAGCTTCACGTGGGCGTTAGATTCAACTCATTCCGAGTTGTGGTGCAAAAGTTATGTGCAATTTAGTGAAGGCATATTCTGCTGGAAACTGCCATCGGGTACCTCCCATCGGGCAGGACAGACCAGAACACCCCGCTGGCAAAAACCAGAGTCCTATACCCAGAATTCTCATGTACTAAAATTTGCTGGAAACTGCCATCGGGTACCTCCCATCGGCCAGAACATACCAGAACAGCCCGATGGCAAAAACCAGAACTTTTATTTTGCCTGCAATTTTTCAGATTCGACCCGGTTTGTCCCGGGTCGACCCGGTTCCGTTTTTATGTACTATAAATATGCTCTTAGACATAAGAAAACCTAAGTTTTGATCTGATATTTTCCTCTTTTATGCTACAACTCTTCCTTATAATATTTGGCTTGGATCTTTGCTCTTTTCACCAAATTTAGTGAAGTTTTCTTCATCTATCTCTATCTCAACTTTCATTATGTCTTTATATATGTTTATTTTTGTGTTTTGCATCATGATTAATGAGTAGTTTTTCTATGGGTTTTTGGGCTTAGTAGATTATGGATGCTTGATGGATGATTAGTGATGTCTAGGCTTAGATTCTTATGATTTCTAAAGTTTAGGGTGTTCTTAATGCTAGTTTTGACATGATCAATCAAAATCTAGAACATGGACATTTCATGCCCGGAAGGTGTTCGATGAAATGTCTAGAAAATCCTAACTTTGCTTTTCATTCTTAACCAATGGGAATTGATGCTTAAGGTGATTAGTGGCTTATTGAACTTATGTTTAATGATTATTGATCATTTGATTGCAATTGGAAAATTAGCTTAATTGAATGGTTAATAAATGGATTAGTACCATGAGAGTGGATTAGTCTATTTGTGTGATTCATGTCATAGAATTGAGTTTGAATTGTTAGTCCTAGCATCATTAGTTAGTCATTGATCATCCTAAGTCAAATGCTTTGCCCAAAGCTCATGCTTTCATATATTTGATCAAGTTCTTGTTTGTTGACCTTTATTGACTCTTGCATTTTGATTTTGTTTATGTTCAAATTATCTTGTTTTGATCTTGAGTAGTGTTTATTTACTTATTTGGTTTGGTTTGCTTTTCATTTGCATTATAATTTCTTTTGTTTCACTTAGTTTCGAAATTAGGACTTTTAAAAGAAAACCGAAAATACAACCTCGAATTGCTTTAGCTTATTCAAATACTTGGATTCTTAGTGTAGCTATTCCAATCTCCTTTGGTTCGACCCTATGCTATGTTACAACAACTAGAGTGTGTTGTTAGCTAAGTCTAGGTACAAATACAATTTGACACACATCATATATACACGTGTTTTATGAAAAAAATATAAACATGGACACGTTATAAAAAAATGTGTGGACAAAAATTGATGGACAAGAAATCGTAGACGTGTTATTAGGGTCTAATAGACAGATTATCCATGGACAGATTATCGTGGACATGAAAATATTTTTGAAATTGACAAAATAACAAGTATAATTTAATCATTTTTACTATAAATAAAAACGCATTTGTTAAGGTACACATATATTAACTTTTCTATAATAATTAAAATTATAGTTTCATAAACAAATCACGAAGAAATAAAAAAAGTATATCAACAAATGATTTATCAAAAATCAAAACAAAATACATACTAAAACCTATAATTAATAAAATTTCAGAAACAAATCAATAAGAACAAACAAATTCAAAATTAGAACATAATATCATGAAAATATCATCATTGATAAGTTATTGATTTTGACTTATAGACCATTAGTATCATAAACAAATTGTCTATTATACTCTAATAACACGTCTACAGTTTCTTGTCCATCAACTTTTGTCCACGCATTTTTTTATAACGTGTCCATGTTTATATTTTTCCATAAAATATGTGTATATCCATGACAACTTGTGCACAAAAAAATTGTTCACACGCGTTTTTAAAATGAATTAAGGGCAATTTGGACAAATAACATGCGTAAAACTGTAAAAAAGTGGAGAAAAAGTGCATCTTTCCTAAAAAGTGTCCATCTTAAAATAAAAACCCCAAAAATGTCCCATTGTGTAATTATTCCTAAGAAAATAGTCAATTAGACACCAATATGTTCGTTATATTAAAAAATATATTTTACCAAAGGAATATATATATATATATATATATATATATATATCTAAATATAAATATATCTTACCAAAGGAAGAATGCATATGAATAATATGGGATCCACGTGTGAAAACATTATTTTCAATTAGTAAAAATTTTGAAAAAAAAACTAATATGAAATAATACTAACTAAATTCAGAAAAGGAAAACTCAAAATTTTTTGTCAATGTTTTTCAACCTTATTTTTTTCTTTTGAAATTTTTTCAATATTACTTTTAATACAACATAATTACTTTAACTTTTTTATTTTTATTTTGTTTTATTGATAAAAATTAGAATTTTTTTAATGAAAATAAATAATTATTATCATCTAACTTTTTGAAGATACGTTTCTATTAGTGGTGCAAAAAAAGTTAAAGATCAGAAAAACATCATCAAAATAATGTTATAATCTAAGAGAATAAATATGGAAGAGGGTGAAAGAAATAATAGTTGACGCCAGAGATAAAAGTGATAGAAGAGAGCTTCGAAGAGGATCAATTACGAAAGAAGCATCGAAAATCTGTCAATATGAAGGAGAAAGACGCTTGGAATGGTGAATTAGATTTTTCTAAGGCCATTGAACACAATCTTTGGCATTTCTTCTGTTGTCTTTGACAACACTTCTCCTCATTACGACTGCTTTCGTTCTGGTTGATTCGTCGAAGAGCGTCGCATGATGTTCAACTGACTCTAAGGTAGTTTTTTTGGTTTTGAAATATATATTATGTGATAAAAAATTAATTAAATTCTTTTTAACTAATTGATAGTAGTTTAGTTGTTATCCTTATGTGGATTTTGAGATTTTGCTAGAGAGATCCTCTTTTTTTGCTACCGTAAATTCACATAGAAATTGAAAATAGTATATATAATCTTTTTTTTTTAATATATATTGAAACAAAAAAAAGTTATCCGGCAAAGTTGATTTGGACATGATGTAGCGCTCTTCGCGAGCCAACCAGAGCAAAACCAGTCGTAATGAGCAGAAAAAGTGTCAGGAATTGTGTTCAGTGGCCTTAGACAAATTCAATTCACCATTCCAAGCATCTTTATCCATTTTCTTGACAGATTTTCAACTCTTCTCTCAAAATCGATCTCATCTGATGCTCTCCTTTGCGGCTTTTATCTACGGAGTAGACTACTTCCTTCACCTTTCTCCATATCTAATCTCTTGGCTTGTAACACTTTGTTTTTCATAATACCTAGATAACGTTTTTAATATAAAACGAGAGTTATCAACTTAGCTATTATGACTTAATTATAATTTTGCAATTTGTTTCTCAACTTTAATTTTTTTTTTGGATCATATATATGGAAAAGTATCCTGAAAATTTTTACACGCCAAAAACAAACTTGTGATTTGTATTCTTAAAACAAAATAAAATGAATATCTATTAAGAAAATAGTTTATGTAATTATTTTATCTTTTAATATTAAAATATTTCAAAAGAAAGTAACAAAATTTATAAACCTTGACCAAAATTCTGTGTTTTCTTTTTGGGAATTTAGTTACTGATATTTTACGTTGAATTAGTAATCATTTTCTGATTTAAAAGCTATAATAATTCAACATAAAATATGACTGAGTAAATTCAGAAAAGGAAAACACTGAATTTTGGCTAATATTTATAAATATTTTTTCTTTTGAATTATTTTAATATTAAAAGTTAAAATAAATACATAAACTATTTTCTTAATACATATTCATTTTTATTTTGTTTTAAGAATATAAATTAGAAGTTATTTTTGGCGTGTAAAAATTTTCAAAATACATTTCCATATATATGGTCCAAAAAGGAAAATTAAAGCTAGAAACAAATGGCACAATTATAATTAAGACGTAATAGCTAAGTTGATAACTCTCGTTTTATATTTAAAAAAACGTTATCTAGGTATCATTAAAAATAAAGTGTTACAAGCCAAGAGATTAGATATGAAGAAGGGTGAAAGAAGTAACAGTGAACGTCGTAGATAGAACCTGCAAAGGAGAAAAAAGTATTGAAAATCTGTCTTTGATAGAAAAGAACATGAACAATTAGTTTTTAATTAATAAAATGATTTAAAAAAACATCGTGATAAAAGAAAACGATTAAAATTTAACAGAAAAACGATTAAAAGGTTAGAAGAAAAAAGAAAATAATTCCTAAGAAAACCAAATAAAAGTTCTTGAAAATTCGGTAAATTATGTTGGCACATGTGTGCGTGTAAAACCGGTTCTCACAAAAATACGTATCGTATATAAATGTAATAGACAGATGTCGTTTAAATAATTAATTGTATGTGCATAGATAAGTGTGTGGTCAAGCAATTTGGAGAGAAGATTCGAGTTGGAGCTCAAAACGAAGGAGTTGGTTAGGAGTGATTTGAGATTTGAGATTTCGGATTCTCTAAAAATTAGGATATATGGAGCATTCAGATTTGGATAAAGATAATAAAATTTTGTTTGTGAAAACGAAACCGGATCTAAATAGTAAAATTTAAAGTTTAGATATCTAGATTCAAATCCGAATGCATTAAATATATTAAAAACATATATTTTTATATATATTAAGTTGTTGTTATATATTGATTTTCGTTTTTTTCTAATATATCAGATTTATTTTAAAAATATTATTTAAAATTTTAATTTATAAAAAAAAAAAAGTTTTTCATATTTTAATTTAGTTGTTTTAATTATTTTTATTATTATTTTCGAATCCAGATCCGGATATCCGCAGATACTCTAATTTTTTGTCGAATACCCGAAATTCGTGTATTCAAAAACCACACATTTGGATCTGGATATTTTTACCACGGATCCGACGAATCCGGATCCGTCTCAGCCGTAGAGATGGTTATTGGATCCAAAATAATACAATGGACAAAGTGAAGAAATTTGAGAACAGTAAGAATCCAAAAATATATATTATATTACCGTAGTCAGATTTGGATGACGAAATGAGTTGAATTGAGATTAAGTTTTCTCTCTTTAAATTTTTTAAACATTTGGAGTGTGTCGTTTAATATGTTCAAAAATTTCAAGATAAAACTATTTTGGTTTATGTTGTCTCACAATACCTGAAATCAACATCTAAGGAATCTTAATACCGTATTGCACGTTCATACACAAACCTAAAAAAAAAAAAAAAAAAAGATTGTTATTTACTTTTTGCTGCGTGATTTGAATGTTTTCAACGAAAAGATGACGACTTGATTATATAGGCAGAATTGTTCAACGGAGCAATAAAGAGGAAACAAGAGAATTGATTTTCTTCTTAAATTTGTAAATTAAATTTTGTTACAAAATTCAATATCAAGGAGAATATATTTTGTTGACTTAATCAACACAGTAAGACCAACAAAATTAGGCCAAAAAGAGTAATATTTTGGGTCAAATACTCATTTACCAAATCTTAAATCGTATAGTATAAAACCCGAGTCTGACTCGTATGGTTGGGTATTTCTTTTTTTAAATACATTAAAATGTACTCATGGTTTTAAACTTGGTTACAAGTTTTCCACTTTATAGACAAGAGGGATTATACATACCTCTAACTTTTAAGGTTGTGATTTGACATTTGGTCAAATTTTTAAGTTTTCCAAGTTACCCACTTTAAATCTCTATTTCTCATTCAACTTAACTCCGGTTTTGACATGTGATAACATTATGTTATAGTGTTCATTGCGAAAAATCTACCGCACTCATAATCCAAATCATTTTGTCAACAAAATTTGCCGGAAAGTTGACATGTACTTGTTTAAAACGGGTTTCAACAATGGTTGTAGTCTCATAGGTTAAAAGACTCAAACTATGTCCTCTGTACAATCGAAGATTCATTTTAAAGTTTTCTATCACTCTCATCATTGATCCTATAAATTTAACTTTCTTAAACTCGTCTTAAGCTTCCGAAAACATGCGACACTATCCACAATGCGATGTTATGGAGGAATCACCGTCAAACAATGAATATGTCTTTGAAATTGCTAGAAATATGGTAGCAAATTTAAGACGAATCATATGTGGTTCAAGATGTCCCAAAATGGCTTAAGATTGCTCAGTTTTATGGTTTTGTTTTACTTGGGACAAAAGCCTAAAAATACACGAATTCAACTATATAAATCTTAAATATACACAAACTACCAAACTACTACATAAACTTAAATCAATACACCAATTCATTAAAAAATTCTCTTAAATACATAAACTAGTAATTTATTGTTATTAACAAAAGTTTGCCTAACGGAGTTAAATCTTTCCGCTGAGAATATCTAATTTATTAAAAAAAATAAACAAATATATATATATATATATATAATTTATTTTGTTTTATTTTTAAACTAAATCTGGAAATATTTTATAAATAAATAAATATTAGAATTGGAAATCTTCGGCAACGGATGGTAAGTTTTATCTTTCACCATACGATTCGATGCCAGAGATTTCCAATTCTAATATTTATTTATGTTAAATAAAATAAATATTTTAACAGAGATACAGTAAAAACTTTATAAATTAATAATGTTGGATTTTTATATTAATTTATAGAATTATTAATTTATCGATATAAGAAAAAAAAATACATAATTTTCTAAATTGTTCTTTACTTGAAATTTTTATTTTATTTTAAGCTATATTCTTCTTAATTTATTCTTTTGTTTGAAAGTTCTTTTGCTTTTTTTTTTACAAGTTTAAATGCGTTCCCTATTATTTTAGCAAGAATTCTTTTTTTCTTTTGACTTCTTGATTGTTTTCGTGTATACGAGCTCTATAAATAGAGATTCGTCTTTTAAATTGATTAAACTAAAAAGTCTTTGCTTTTTTCTTTTATTTGTGTTTACTACATCCAATAATGATTAAGCTACAAAGAAATTTTAATTTTAAGAAAAAAATTCAAATCATATATATGTCTTAGTTATGTTTGTATCAATTTTTATATACTAAATATTAATTTATGATATTAATGAGACCACATATTTACATAAGAGTTTTTCAAAACTTGTTATTTTATTATTTTATTATTTTATTGAATTGAGTTATATTTTGAATCGGCCCAATTCAAAACCGAAAATACTTATTAATTTATCGTGTTTATAATTTATAGAGTATTAATTTATGAAATTTCTAGTGTATATAACTCTTCTGTTAAGTAAATATTTATAAAAAGAAAAAGTGACCAGTTTATGTATTTTGAAGAATATTTTATAAGTTTGTGAATTAATTGGAAGAAAATTTAAATTCATGTAATATATATTTTGTTTGTGTATATTTAAGATTTATGTAGTTGAGTTCGTGTATTTTTATGCTTTTGTCCCTTTATACTTTGCTCTGTTTGGTGACTCTTCCCTTTTTCATTATCTTTAATAAATGAATTTTCAGAGGGGAATAAATAATAATTTATGGCCATGAAAACATCACCAATTAAACTCACTTTTGAATAAACATATTAACATTTGTAAAATTCAATTTTAAACAAGACATAAACAATTTATTAGGGGTAGGCTTAATTCACGTTCCTTCCTGTCTCGTCTCGTTTTGTCCCATTTTCAGTTCCGGATTTCCGTTTTATTTGAGAATGCATTTACATATGATACAACCTTTCGATTTCTGTTTGGAAATGAAACAGGACAAGATGAAAACGAGAATTCCAAAAATCATATTCAGGTTAAATTATATGCTAAATAATATTATATAAATAAGTGAATATATATCTTATAGTAATAGAAAATAGCACACAATAATTTTATAATTTCGAAAAATATATTTCGTGTTGGTTTCATGTTTCTCTATTATTTTTGTATTACCTCTAGATTTATTTTTTGGTTAAATATTATTTGCCAATTTTACATGAATTTGCATTCAAATCCAAATTATTTGACCTTTAGTGTTCAAGGTTTTTATATATACATATATGATTGAGCAATTATATTTTTGTATTTATATTTTTACATATGAAAAAAATACTTATTAACGATATTTTTAATTTGAGATTAGTTGCTCTAATATAACATTTTCAGATCAAGTTTTATCATTATTAAAAAAAATACTATAAATGCCTAACATCAATTCTTTAAACATATTATTATATAAAGCTTGATCCGTCAAACATCGTAATTAACATGATCGGGACACGTGTCCAAAATATTTCTAATTAAATTTTGATACATGTCAAACAAATTTTCTTTTAGATAAAAACTTATATGTTTGTACTTATCAATTATATATTTTATAAATAGAAATAGATAAGGCAAAAAATCAAGTACTTTTTTCATTGGAATATTCTAATATAAATGTAAAAATATTTTGAGTTTGAATAGATTTAGATTTGCATACCCAAATCTTCAAGTATTATAATATTTCACCTTTATTTAAACACTTTTATGCTCTCTCCATCTTCTCACCAAGCAATTTAAAACTTAAATAATATCTTCCAAAAAATTTGTGTCGGCTTTTTCATTAGGAAAACAACGATTATTATCGTATTCAATAGGTATGATAGAATACGACGATCTATTTAAGTTTTAGGAGATTAATAAGATTTTTTCTAACTCAACTTTTTGTTTTATTGTTTACAGCATATATATCGTCACATAAACAATGACTACTCCAGCCCAAAAAATAAACATCATTATTTAAGAGATTTTGATACATGTAGAAAACTATTGTCGAATTAGTTTAGCCACGTGCCCAAAAAAATTATCAATCTAAAAAATCAAAATATTATTATTTGTAAAAGAGTAAAAGCCAACGTCCAACTAAATTTAGTTACGTGTCAAAAGAGATTTTATCTATTTTTAAAAATCTAATATCATTATTTTTAAAATAGTAAAAATCAACGTAATTCAAATAGAAATAGGAAAAACTAATTAGTCGGAAATATGTAATAAAAGTGAATTAAAAATCAAATAATATGAGAAAAAATAGAAAAGAATCAAAGTAGATAAATAATTGGTAGACTTCTCTATCATTGGTTGCGTGTCAATGTTCTCGATCTAATTTTATTTATTTTTATTGCGTGATCTAATTTACTTTCCCACTTTTTTGTTTGGTTTCTTTTTTGACGATTTATAAATTATTAAAAAAGTAAAAGTATCTCATTTTGCAAAGTTTGATTCATCTACTTTGTAATTAATCTTATCGAGACATGTGTGAGTCAATCGATCAGATTTATACATGTGTAAAATAATTCTTTTTAATTAGATTTAGCCACATGTCAAAAGATTTATCTATTTAAAAATAATAATATTTTTATTTGTAAAATAGTAAAAAGTAAACCTAATTTAAATAGGATTAGAAAGATTTAATATTTGGAAATATGTGATATAATTTAATTGAAAATCAACTAATATAAC
Source organism: Pseudoturritis turrita (assembly GCA_900406555.1). Lineage (NCBI taxonomy): Eukaryota > Viridiplantae > Streptophyta > Magnoliopsida > Brassicales > Brassicaceae > Pseudoturritis > Pseudoturritis turrita. Next base: position 453,352 of record OVBL01001060.1, on the reverse strand, counting down.
AAATAAAATACGAGAATAAAATAGATAAATATTTGATAGACTTTTCTATAAGTGGTTTCGTATTGACGTTCTCAATCTTATTTATTCACTTCATGGAGTGACCTAATTTTGTTTTCCGTTTTTTCGTATTTGATATTTTTTAACGGGTTATAAAATATTAAAAGAGTAAAAATAGTTCAAATATAAATATGAGAGTAAAATTAAATTCATCAACATTTAAAAAAAAAGATATTTAAGCAGTAAAATAGTAAAAAGTATACTTAATTTAAATAGGAATAAGAAAAATTAAAAATTAAAAAATATGTAATAAAATTTAACTGTAAATCAAATAACAAAAGCATCAAAATTAATAAATAAATGTTATGCTTCTCAATCAGTGATTTTGCAGCAACGTTCTTACATTTATTTTAAAGGGTAATCTGATTTTATTTTTCATAATTAAATATTTTAATTTTTCATAAATTTGTAAAATGTTAAATAATGTCTTATTTCCGTTCCTGCAAAGTCGTATCCCAAATTCATATTGTCCCGGTTCAGGTAACCCAAAAAAAAGTCTAACCGATTCGGGTAGCTAGAATAGTTATTTAATTTTGTTTCCGGTTTAGAATCGAAGCATAGGGTTTTTAAAAGGGTTTCTCTTCTCCGTCGTTGTGCAACCCGGAGCAAAATTTACGGCGGCGAAGAAAATGCCTCGAATCACCACCAACGAGACCTACGGTTGTCCTCCGATCCGTGCTTTAACCTTTGACTCTCTCGGCTTAATCAAAGGTGCCCACATCTCTCTTGGCTCTTGGTGGGGAATTATATAGAAGTTGTTTTGAGGGATTTTTGGGTTTTGGATTTTGGATTTGATGTGCAGTGATTGAAGCTCGTGGTAAAGAGAGAGGTACTCCGACTGTAGTGAATACATGGGGAGAGATGAAACCATCCAGATGTGTTCTTGCCTCTTCCATGGATGACAGTTTAAGGAATCCGGTAAAGTTTCATACTTTTTTTGTTTCTTTCTTAGTAATCAGTTTCAGCTTGATGCTTATTAAACTAGCTGTTCGTTAGCTTTTAAGGTTTGGACTTGTAATTCTTGGTTCTGTAGATAATGAGCCAAATTTGATGTTTCCATTGTATTTTTCGACATAATCAGAGAGTTAGTAGTTTGAGTTAGTATTTTTCTTTGTTAGAGTTATAGTGATCAATACTTGTGTAAAACCATGTATGATCTGGTGAATGTATTTGCAAATTTCGAGTGTTTCATGGGGCAGCCTTACTCTGGGATTTCTCTTGTGAATTCTGATTTTGTCGTCTGAGTGATTTTTTTTCTTTTTCTTCCAATTGCAGCTTTTGGCTGTTGCAAGAAAAGATGGCAATGTAAGTTTTTCTTACTCTAAAGCTATGTGCAATATCTTTCTCTCCACAGCTGAGCTTAACATTTATCCAATCTTTTTATCCGTTTATATTCTTTCCATAGGTTGAGGTGCTTAATCCTTGTAATGGTGATGTTCACTTTGCATACTCTGTATTTGGTGATGACGGTTGTTCACCTGAGGATGACGGAATTTCTGGCTTGCACTTATTCAGAAAACAAAAAGATGATCAGGCAGAAAGGTACTGAAACCGTTTCTTCGACATTCGCCAGTGAATTTTGTTTTGTATGCTGTGTTGCCATCGACGTTTCTCAACTAAACTTGGTGTTATTAGATCTTGCACATTGCTTACATGCACGAAAAAGGGAGATGTGAGCCTCAGATCAGTTAAATTTCCAGATGCACATGCTGATTCCACGGACAATGCTGCTCCCAAAACTTGGAAAGCATGTAGTTCTGGTGAATTATTGGTTGGTAAAGTAGATGGGAGCGAAAACTTCGGCTTATTTGGAGGGTTAGTAGTTAAGAACTGAATCGATGTGCTTTTATATGTGGATCCTTTCGTTATATCCCGGTTTGGTTGTCACCATATTGAAATGAATGTCTAATGCAGGAAACGTGTTGAAGTCAATATATGGGATCTTGAACAATGTACTAAGATCTGGAGCGCGAAATCCGTAAGCTCATTTCTTGTCTTTATCTCTTTCGAAGCCTCTCAATTTCTTTGATGAACTAACTAGCCTATAATGTCTGTTCTAACCAATCTCTGTTTGGTGCAGCCTCCTAAAGACAATCTCGGGATCTTCACGCCCACCTGGTTCACTTGTGCTGCATTCTTGAGCAACGATGACCACCGTAAATTTGTCACGGGAACCAAGTCTCACCAGGTTAAACCTGAAGTTTCTTTTGCCCCTTTGGGTCACCAGATTGTAATTGCTTTGTCCTGATTACTCTCGTTTTGCTTGTGCCCGAGGCAGGTTCGTCTTTATGATGTGTCTGCTCAGCGTAGACCAGTCCTGTCCTTTGATTTCCGTGAGACCGCCATTACAGCAATCACTGAAGACCCAGATGGTCATACAATCTATGTCGGGAATGCTTCTGCTGACCTCGCTTCCTTTGATATACGAACAGGTTCACTGATTCTTCTCTCTACAAATGCATCATAAACTATGTTGCTGTATCAAACAAGTAATCAATCAATTCTGTTGCAGGAAAGCTGTTGGGAAGCTTTTTAGGGAAGTGTTCTGGAAGCATAAGATCTGTTGTTAGACATCCACATCATCAAGTGATAGCTTCTTGCGGTGAGCTTCATTGTCATAACTTGAACCTCCATATGCATTTCAACAATCTCATGATTGTCTGTTGGTTTTTTTATACTGTTCAGGGTTGGACCGATATTTACGGGTTTATGACGTAAAGACGCGCCAGCTCATCTCTGCGGTAAAGTCTTCCACATGATACTAATGCTTTCTGTGAAGTTAAAGAGTCTTATTCATTAATCAATGCTTGGTTGTAGGTTTTCTTGAAGCAACATCTTACAGGTCTTGTATTTGACTCGGGCTTTAGTGGAGAAGGTTAGTTTTTGTCTTTCCCTGTTGACAATTTCTGTTACTATATTTGTAAGATGATTTTTTATGGTTGAAGCAGATACAGCTGTAGCAAACACAGTGGTTGAGGCTGCAACAGAAGAGAAGATGTCGATCATCGATGAGGAGGAGAATGAAGAGGAAACAGAGAAGGCTCCCGTGAAAACAAAGAAGTCGAAGAAAGAGAAACGCAGTAGAGAAAAAGTCTCTGAAGGTGAAGAGGAAGACGAGCTAAGCAGCAAGAAGACACGAGAGCACAAGAAGAAGAAAACCAAGAAAGTGAAACACAATCAAGAAGACTAGTTTTTTTGGCTTTTGAATACATTCTTAAACCTTTGCTCTGATCTGGGCTACTACAGTTTTGAACAAACAAACTATTTAAGAAAAAGAAAAAAAACAGTTTGTATGTTTTCTATAAATGACTAGTTTTGATAAAATGAAGCCTCTCTAAACAACAATCTTGTAATATTCAACTCGGAGAAACCAAATATCAACTATTCCTAGCCAAGAAATGCAAGATCGACATAAAGAATGTTAGAAACTAGAGCTTAAATGTGTGACAAAATCATGAGCAACTAGGAGCATTTTCCACTCCATAAATCACTATTTTTGCATACTATCTCTTCCGCATTTTCAATTAAACCGAATCTAAACTCCCTTCTAGTTTAACTTTCTAAGATTGAGAGATTTCCCCACTATTTTGACTTGAAATAGCAAATTACCAAGTCGTAACAGATTTATATAATATGTCAAATTAGATAGACCTACTTTTTCAAAAAAAATATATATATGTAAATAGTGAAGAGTAAAAGAGATGCATAAGAATTAAAAAAACTGTGTTTTTTATACTGGACCAGTTCTAAATCCATAGAGAAGTTGGGAGTTTTTTTGGTTTTATATTCCCTTTTGGTAATAATGAAAAATATATCACTTTAACCCATTAAGAGTTAAAAGTGGGTTAAAAATATATCACTTTATACGAAAAAGGTATATTTTCCTATGAAGTTAATAGTTTCTGATTATTTATACACAATCTACACGAGAGCACAAAAAAAGAAAACTAGTTTTAAATTTGAATTTACCACATGATATTTATAAATACGGTCAATTCCAACAAATCTGTAAACGAAGTTAGTTTTTCGTTAATGGATGCTGACATGGATTACATGCAAACAGATTGGTTCCGATTTGAAATTATAGATTTTTGTTTTTAATTGGTTAGTGCATAAAATGACGTCGTTTTATGATTTGGGGGGAAAATAAAAAATTAGAAAAATTAGGATTCTTATTTCTTGTTTTCATGGAACGTTTCTTTTAATCTAAGATCATCATGAGGCCATTTCATGATCTATGTGACACATTTTGATATCTTATTCATAAAAACAATTTCAAACATTTTCGAGTACCACAACAAATCAAGAGACCAAAATTCCAGAATAATCAACAATTCAAGACACAAATTAATTTTTTTTTTTTTGGGAAACTAATCTAATCGCTTTTTTGGCCCACCGGTCTCTCGTCTTCTTGACATAGTTCTTAAAATGGAAGTTGAAGAAGAGAGCCAAAAGAAAAGCATTAAACGCAGCGTTGAAACACCATCCCCAAATCCCAGAACAACCCGACCCGAATAAATGCTCTCGGAGCATCCAACCCGATAACCCGAAGCTGAAAACATACTGAACAATCTGACAATCCGTCACCAACCTCTTCCACTTCGGTCTCGATCCGACGGCGCAGAGAAAGTAGTAACTGTACATGATGACGTGGACCGTCGAGTTCGTCACCAGCTCAACCGGAAACATCGATTGTCGGGTCCGGAGCCAGAGGTAACACATGACCACAACCGTTGCGTGGTGGTACACGCGGAAAAACGAGAGCCGTTGGATCGATTTTCCGAGTACGATGAGGATCGTGTCTCCGAACTCAAGGATCTTCGAGAGGTAGAAGACTTGAGCCCAGAAGAAAAGCGGTTCGGTTGGTTTTGCGTCTACAGGAAACAGATCGCGTGGAGGAAACGCGCCCATAAACAAAGTCAAGAACTCTAATTTTTCAGAAATTTTCTAAAATCATAAAACAATTTTATTTTATGCACTAACCAATTAAAAAAATATATATCATTTTAAATTGGAAAGTTTGCCATCTGTAATTCAACATCCATTATCGGAAAACTAACAGTATTTAAGAATTTGTTGGAATTGATCGTATTTATAAAAATCATGTGATAAATTTAAATTTAAAGCTAATTCCTATATCTTTTGATATATCTCAGTAAATCATATATGAATAATCATAAACTATTAAATTTATAGGAAAATATATCGTTTTTTTCACTTTATACCTTCAAATCGGGAAGGGAACATATAGGTAGTTTTAAAAACATTTAAAATGTGAAGTACGTAATCAAAGGTAGATTTTAAAAAGAAAGTGTAAAAAGATGAAAGTCTTGCTAAAAAATCAACGCTTTAAGAGTTAAGCCTGCTTCCACTTTTGCGTCTCAGCATCATGCAGAAAAAATTGTGCTCATAGACTTTGACCCATTAGGCCATTACATCTTTTTCCATAGAATAAAGCAAATAATACTACTTATGACGTGTCCTTAATTCATTAAGTGGTCAAATAACTAATTTTACGGATAACTCAACTTCAAAATTAATAAAATATTTAGTTAATCAAACCGAAACCATAAAATTTTACATAGATAAAATTTAAAAAGCGGATTAAAAACTATAAACCAAACAGTTTATTTTACCACTTAAACTACGATAAACATGACAAATAAGAAAAAATCGAAATCGTGATGGCAAACTCTATTAATGATTGGAGAATGCGAACAATCCTAGATCTAATACTGTTTTTACTAGCTCTAATCAATATGTTTGGAAAACAATAGCTAATTGTTGATGCAACACTTTTTAATCTATCTTCTAAATCAAAGTTTTCAACTTCACATAAAAAAAATAAAAAAATTGCATCTTTGTCCCTTGACATCAGCAGATCTTGATAAAAGAAAACCAAATTCGATTCTATGTGGACGTATATTATAAGATTAATATAACTATTAGATCGGACATGAATAATACTTTTTTAGTATAGAGTTAATTGGATTAATAACTAAAAAAATTATTCTTCTATAATCTAACTAAAATTCCATGTGGCATCATCCTCACTATTCATTTTAAGAATTTTGGTTAGATTTTTTTTTTTTTTGAGCTATAAAACAAAGGGTGAATTTGGTGCATGACCAAAAAAAAATAAAAAATTAGCAATATAACCAAAATGGGCTTATGTGAAGCAATAATAGCTACAAGATCAAGAGTCATTTGGTTAGTTAGTGTATTATAGTTTTTTTATTGGTTATTTTAGCCAATTCCTCTAAAACAAATTGACCCTTTATTATATGAGGAAATTTGGAAAAATGCTTTTTTGTGTTTATAAATTTGAAAAATACACTTTTAAAAAAAAAAAAATACACTTTTGAGATATTAAATTTACTAAAATAACTTTAATAAAACTGAATAAATATATATATATATATATATATTTGTATATTTTTTGAAAAATAAAATTAATTTTCTGATATGATAATATATATTTGTATTATTATCTCCGCAATTTTTGTACTCCATTTCTTATTAAAAGTTACATGTAAACAAAACAAACACGTCAAAACTTAGTATATACAAATATTTATTTTATTTGTATATATGTGTATATGCTCAAACATATACAAATATTTATTTTTGTACTTCGTCTCGGGTAGCTGCTACACAAACAAAACCAAAATCGGATAATTCTATATGCCCTAATACGAAATTTTAAACTCAACGAAACAGATTTTTAACTAAGAACTAAATATAATATACAAAATCTAACATAAAGAAACACCTTTTGTAAGAGAAAACAGCAGAAACAAAATTACATAAACTTAAAACAAAATTGGCAGCAACAAAATTACTTAAACTAAAAATTGACCTCAGAAAATCAGCAACAACAAAATTACAAAAATTCAGAAAGTTCGAGATCATCATTAAGAAGATGTCAAAAGATACCAAATATTGTTCTTTTCGAATACTGTTATCAATTTATAAGAAAAACATCAACACTATGAATACATACAAAATACAGTGAATGCAGAGCAATAGAAACTTATCATAACAAGGTCAACGTTATGAATACATACAAAGTTACGAACTAAAACAGAGCAATAGAAATCTATCGAAAAATATGTAAAAACTATTTATGTAAAAATAAAAAAATACCTTGCAAATTGTAGTATCAAAGAGGTGGTTGACTCTACTTGAAAAATTTGATACTGATTAAAATTTTGTAGAAGATAAAGTTATATATTTCAATAGATTTATCTAATGGTAAATTTTAAATTTTAAATCAATAAAACAATTTTATCTCAAATAAAAAGAAAAATATTATTAATAATTATATTTACAAATTAATTATTATTTGTTATAATATGCAATTTTTTTTAATAAAATCAGGATAAAACAGTCTTTTCAAGTATTTAAAAAGTTAGTTTTCAAAAAAGAAAAAAAAAGAATGTATTTTTCAAATTCCCAAACATAAATAAGATATTTTTCAAAAAACATTTATTATGTTAACTATTCCCTCTGTTTCATATTAGTTGATATTTAAAATTTTTATACAAAGATTAAGAAAGTATTTAATTTTCTATTTTTTTCAAAATAAAACATGTTTTTTCACCAATTCCAAAATGATTCAACCAATAAAAACAATATGTAGAATTCAAACAGTAAAAAATCAAAAATACAATTAATTTTTGCATAGAAACTTGAAAACATCATTTAAAATAAAATAAAATAAAATCCCTAAAACATTAAATAAAATAAACAGGAGGTAGTATTTTCTAAATGACAAAAAAAAAAAAAAAAAAAAAAATTGGTACAAACGGGTCATAAAAAACTTAAAACGTGTTTTGAGAGTTTCGTAGAAGTTTCCAAGAAAGTCATTTTCGTCAATTTTATTCATCCTCTTGGTATTCAAAAAAAAATAATATAATCTTCTTTCTCAGATTTCGAAATTGACCCGTCGTTGTTTCTTCATCTCTCCTCTGTTTTTTGTCGGCGACTTCAAAATCTCTTCCGATCAAACCCACACAAAAAAGAAATTTCCGACCAAAATCAAGAATCCGCCATGGATCTCCAACCAGAAGAGCTTCAGTTCTTGTCGATTCCTCAACTGTTCCAAGAATCAATCTCAATCAAGAAACGATCTCCAAGAACCTTCTACCTCATAACCCTAACCCTAATTTTCCCTCTCTCCTTCGCCATCCTCGCTCACTCTCTCTTCACTCAGCCGATCCTCGCCAAGCTCGACACTTCCGACCCACCAAACTCGGATCGGTCTCGTCACGACTGGACCGTTCTCTTAATCTTCCAATTCAGCTACTTAATCTTCCTCTTCGCCTTCTCTCTCCTCTCAACCGCCGCCGTAGTCTTCACCGTCGCTTCTCTCTACACCGGAAAACCAGTCTCCTTCTCCTCAACCATTTCCGCTATTCCCAAAGTCTTCAAAAGACTATTCATCACTTTCCTTTGGGTTGCTCTCTTGATGTTTGCTTATAACGCAGTGTTCTTCGTTTTCCTAGTGATCCTCCTCGTAGCTCTTGATTTGAACAGTGTAGGTTTAGCGATTATCGCCTTAATCGTGATCTCTGTGCTCTATTTCGGTGTTCATGTCTATTTCACAGCTTTATGGCATCTAGGTAGTGTGATTTCTGTTCTTGAACCGGTTTACGGAATCGCCGCCATGAAAAAAGCTTATGAGCTTCTTAAAGGGAAGACAAAGATGGCTATGGTGTTGGTTTTCGTTTACTTGCTGATTTGTGGATTGATTGGAGTTGTTTTCGGATCGGTTGTGGTTCATGGTGGAGGAAAGTTTGGGACTTTGACTAGGACTTTGGTTGGTGGATTGCTTGTTGGTGTTCTTGTGATGGTTAATCTTGTGGGTTTGTTGATTCAGAGTGTGTTTTATTACGTTTGTAAGAGTTATCATCATCAGAACATCGATAAGACGGCTTTGTATGATCATCTTGGTGGGTATCTTGGAGAATATGTGCCTCTTAAAAGCAACATCCAATTGGAGAATTTAGACATTTGAAGAACAGGGGATGTAGCATTGGAGATGATGAAGAAGAAGATGCAATTTGTAATCTGAATAATATAGTTGTAATGTGATGTGTAATGTATAGACTCAACACTCTCTGTTGTTATTTGATTAATCAATGATTTGAAGTATTTTGAGTTTGTTCATTTTGTTGTCCTTGAAGATTTGTTTGATTCTTCTAAGGTTGATGATGATTATCTGTGATAATAAAGTCTTTTCTTATGAGAGATTTTGCTTAGATGTTTATAAACCTGAGGAAAATGTTGGTTCTTAGACCGCTAATTAGCAAACCTACACTAAACGATTTTGGGTAGTAGGAGCAACTTGGAACCTACACTAAGTTTGGGTAGTAGGAGCAACTTTTTATACATGTGTTTATTTTGCAGTGTTATGCTTAATAAGTTTGAATTTGTTTGTGAGGGATGTTTGGCTATACACTAAACTGTATCGCAACCGAATTTGTGAAACCTTATTGGGAAAAATTAAACGATTTATATCCATACAAATCATTATGCAACCAATTTGAAAGAAAAAAAAAAGCTATCATATGTTGGTTCCATTATGGTTTACAAGCAAAATCAAAGAAAATTTTGATGATCCAGATTCATCGGTATCTCAGGGATTAAGAGCATCAGTTGCAACTTGCAAATAAATAAACTATATGGACTTAATTCTGATGATTCAGCTTCAGGGAGAGATTGCGATCGAATCAGAGAAAAATTTGTCGGAAAAGAGAGAAAAAATCATCGAGAGATAGAATACCCTACATTATCTTTTTTCAAATTGGACTTAAAGACACAAAAATGAGCTAAACTCTAATTAATTTTGCATTTAGACATGTCCATTGACCATGCAGTCCGGTCCGCTTTTAACCGTATACTAATTTAGACTCGACCAATTAAGCCACTTCGTATTTAGACATGTCCATGTCCACGACAAACTGATGTGGACTGGACCTCATCCTCACAGTGTCGTCCAATTGCCAGCTATAAATTCCATACCATATAAACCAAAGCGAATCTTGAACAAAAACTTTAAACCAAAAAAAAAAAAATTTTACAGGATGAATATCAGATTAGCATTAGGTCCGATTGGTAAAATAAAATTGGTTATGATTGGTAAACTTACGTATTCTTGGAATTGCGGAAAATGATTTTTTTTTTTTTTAGAATAAGGTTAATGAATAAGCTGTGAAACGAAGTTATTAGAAATGTGTGATTAGATAATTTATGCGTATTGTATAAATGGGATATAACACAGTTTTGTATATAATATATATATATATATAAATAAATGAATGAATGAGCTATGTTACAAAAGAAAAAATTAATGTAAAATTTTCCAATTAAGATTAGAAAAATACAAAAATGACCAAGTGTGTACTAAGCTAGTGATCCAAATCAAGCCATTTTAACCGTCTCTGACTTTGGCCTTTGGTGTAATTCTTTAAATTAACCAATCTGAACCGCAATAAAATCTTGTTAACAGGAACCAGTTAAGAAAAGAGTATCTAAGATATGCCGTCGAACATTCTAGTCTATCTCTTTCAGGGAAAAATTGTGAGTGTGGAAGTTGAGACAAAGATCTTCTAATGTCTGAAGTTAATATATAAAAATAATTTTTAATTAATTAAAAACAATAATAAAACAAAATTCAAGTGAGAAACAAATACTAAGGGCCAAAAAAAAAATGTTATAGGAAGAGAGAAATGATTTATTAATAAACTATTAAAAAAATTAATAGAAGCGAAATGATAAATCAGTATTAATCGAAAAAGATGGAGCATGGTCAATAAATAGAGAAAAACATGAAAAAAATTTGAATCATTGGGGGGTGGGGGGCAAAACTCTTTGTGATCTTGGGGTTGGGGACAATTTAGAAAGAATTCAACCAAAAATGCTAAGTGAATTTAATAATTCGCATCTAATGTACAAAAAGAGTACAAAAATAATTTGATAAGGCATGGGGCAATTGCCCCACTACTCCCATGCAAAAATTCTATTAAAAAAAAATTATTGCTTCATCTAGTATTTTAATAGATCATTTAGTTAGAAGTTTACTAGATTGAAAATTTATGACATTAAAAAAACAATATATAGATTAGAGAAACTATTAGAAGCCTCTGAAACATACACTTACTAAAACAAGATTTTTCGTTGGTCTTACCTTCACCAAGTGTTTTTCTCTCAACGAAAGCGGAATCTTATCTTCTAGTTCGAGATGCTTAGGAAAGAGGATTTATGCTCTAATAATATATTATCAACGGATAGTCATGAAATTTCCTAGTTAACCAAAATATAAAATGCCGAAAATTTGAAAATATTGCTACAAGCGGTTTATATAATTAACCGAACTTTAATTGGGCTTTGCATTTTGGAAGTGCGTCCATATCTTTCTTATTATTTCCGGTTCGAAGGCCCAACAAGAATATCTTGTTTCGCTTTAGAATTTTCGTCAAGAGGCCGTTTCGTAATTTTTTTTTTCCATCTGTTTATAATATTAAAAGACTGAGTTTGAAATACATAGATATAAACTACAATTCCGCAAAAGAAGAGCCACAATCCCGCAAAAGAGGAGCCATTATCCCGCAAAAGGGGAACCAATTATTTTACCGAAAAACACAACATAGATGTCTAGAAAAATGATATACCACAAAAAAAACCACGGGTAAGATCCTCGCTAAGACAAACGGAAAGCGCGGAAATAGCCGTAGACGCGGAACTACAAAGTTCAGAAGTCGACGCCGAGAAAGGGTGAATCCGCGAAGTAGAGACCCAAATACGACGATAAGCCCGAACAAATAACCACGGTCATGAACCTTAATTCTTACCCACCTAATCTTCACCGTAAAAAGTCTAAATCGAGATTTTTGCATCCCCACACAAGATTAGCCTTACAAGAAATGACTATGGAAGACCTAAGGTGAAAACTTATTATTGACTAAGCTAAAGGCGGTGGAATGAATAATTTTTTTAAAAGATCCAAAGATATAAACAAAGGCTAATCGAAGATTACCCACCCTAAACGAACAACTATGCGCACACACACCACAAGAAAACGAGGTCAACCCATATTTCTAATTAGCGGAATCTACGAATACTAGACATCCAACCAAACACATAACCTAGCCACACAATCCAAACCTAAAAGTCTGGAAACTGAAGCACCTAAGCCGCTAGCAGCAAACCATTCCAATGGACTCAAAAGAGACAGAGCCGAGACAAAGGAGAAAAGAGGAGTACCGATCTTTCACACACTTAACCTAGAAGCCAGAACAGAAGGAACACGAACAAGCTTGTCCTTCAACAAGGCCTAGGCGAGTCCTGATCACATCCCAACCATAGAGGCCAAGCTCCGACCACCACACACTAGAAGAAGGTTCCAAATCCGGCAAGGAGTCCAGATCGGATTCTGAGGAAGCATCGCAGATCCGACAAAACCAAAATCCTCGCCTCGACAAACTGATCCGACCCTGGATCTGCCTCTTTTCGAGACCTAGACGAATAAGAAATTTCAACTTCACAGCACCAAGACCTCTCAAACCGAAGCCAAAACCCAGCTCTTGGAGAACCACCGCGAAGAGCCGAGAAACCTAAAAGACGAAAAAGAAGACAAAAGGACAGTGGATCCGGTGTCGGTGCTAAGGAAGCCACTGACACCGGATCCAAGGAACCCGATACTGTAGTATCGATGAAAGTTGAGAGAGAAAAACTAAGTTTTTTTTTTCGACCGTTTCGTAATTTTAATTCGCAGAAAATAATAAAATCATGATTTGCTAATTTATTAAAATTTCTCTGAGCTAATTTTATTTGAGGATTGCAATTTGCAACTTTGCAACTTCTTATTATTTTCTTGTCAAACATGTTGACTTATTTTCATGCGTCGAATTCTCTTGAAAGTTAAATAATTAAGGACAAGATAGATTGTGATTTGTGAGATTGACATATATATATATATATATATATGGACGTTAGATTCAACTAACATTGCATGATCATATAAAACCAAAAAAAAAAGAAAACATTGCATGATCATTTGATCGGTATTTATACAAGGAAGACAAATAGTTGGCGTACGATTCCAATTAAACCCAATCACCCATTTATTCTGAATAAAACATTTTTTGTCAACAAAATAAATTGACTATTAGAATATATATATATATATATATATATATATATATATATATATATTGTATATAATCTTTGACCTGTAGTTTTTTATGGGCCAGGCTACATGAGCATGTAAATTAGTATCCTCCCACAAAAGTTCAAACCCAACAGATAAAGTTTCATCTTCGATCTGGCCACTAGACCAAAAGAGGTCTTTATTAAAATATAAAATTTGCTTTTACATCTCACACATTAGCATAAAAACCGTGGATTAAATATACATGAAGAACACTAAAGTCACTAATAAATGGTACCGAAGCAGAAATCTCGATCACAAAATACAAATTTTTTTTTTGGGGTTAGGTTTAGATCCAAAATTTGGAAACTGAAAAATGAAGCTTAAGAAAATGGTTATGAAATAATGTAGACTCTTATAGATACTCTTTGAACGTGTGGAGATATATAATTCAATGCATGTGGGTCAAGCCTACCTCATATATAGACGTATATTAATTTGTAACGTTTATCTCTCTCTCTCTCTCTCTCTCTCTCTCTCTCTCTCTCTCTCTCTCTCTCTCTCTCTCTCTCTCTCTCTCTCTCTCTCTCTCTCTCTCTCTCTCTCTCTCTCTCTCTCTCTCTCTCTCTCTCTCTCTCTCTCTCTCTCTCTCTCTCTCTCTCTCTCTTGTTGACTATGATCATTTGTATTATACCATCCGTGGCTGGCCATGATTAAACAATTAATTTAACTCTTTAGGTGCTTAATTAATGCAATGGTCTATGAATTGATTCTATAAAGAAGATAAACACTCAAGGAATTGCAAAATTATTAATATGAAAAGAGAAATGATAAGAGAACGTTGGACAGTTTTATATTTTGAAAATAATTATTTAAAATTTATGAAATATCTATTGTGTGACTAAATGGTGAAAACTCATTTGATTTCAAAAAATTATTTGGAAAGAATGTTGAGTATTTGTTCTGATCAAATTTTTATTTGAGACGGATAGTTTACGTTTTAATAAATATTATCTGGATCAAAAGAAATTATAGGTCTAAAGGTTTCAATTTCTTTGTTAACAAAAAAAACAAAAGATATATATATATATAGTGTACAGTAGCGGAGCCAGAATTTTTATTTACGAAGTCATATATATTTAATTATTTTTAGTGAATTAAATATTAATATTAAGTGATATATTCAAAGTATAAATTGTTGCTTAAATGGTTTTGATAACATTTAAATTTTGTTACCTAAAATAAAACTAAATAATTTATTTTTTCTTAATATAATATACATAGTTTTTAAAATGCTACACTTTTCAAAATAAAAGATACTCGTTGTTCACTTTTTTATTTTCAGTTGTATTAAATAGTTTTTATTCTCAAAATAATTTTTTAATCAAAATGTATAGTATATTGTGGAGATTGATTAATTATTGTGTTTATCTTGATTTGTGACATTTTAAAAAAAAAATATGTTAAGAACAATTTTAAAAAGAATGCAAATAAAATAAAACAGGATATGTTTAAATGAGAAAAGAAATTAATAAGAAAAATGTTATAGATTTTTAGCCATTTTGAAAGAAAAAACGATACAAAAATGGAAAGGGAATTAAGGTAAAATGAAAATGTATGGGGTTAAAGGCATGAATCGATCGCATGGGGTCATCATGAACACTTTAAACTAAAACATCTAATAATCATTATGAAACTTACCTCAAAATTAAAAATTTATAAATGTTATGGGTCAACTGACCCCCTCCCTTTACATTACTTCCGCCACTGATTGTGTGGATATAATCGTGTAAGTTGGATGAATCTCGTAACCCTATTTCTAATAAAATTTTGAAAAATCTTTGTACTACTGCGTATAAATAAGTTTTAGGCGAATTTTATAGCGTCATATTAATATTAAAGATAACGATTTGGTTCGCCTAAGCAAATTTTGAAAAGCACACGCCTCTCTAAGAAGGTGTAGACAGAACCTAAAATTTGTTCGAAACTAGATAGCCCATACCAACTCTACATAGTCATGGTTGTCTTGTGATGAACCCTAACAGTCAGTAAACGAGTAAGTAGTTCGGACAACTAGATAAAAATATACACCACATAATTCACCTTAAAAAAGACAATTGTCAATCCAATTTTGTGACCAGGGACTTAGATTAAAGAGCAGAGTGTTCGTTCCGTTGTGCTTGCGCCGTCTTGGGTTTGTCTATCTTTTGAATAACCCGAAAATTCAGGATCCGATTCATGACCTAGTATCTACCTCCATGCTTTAGCAATTCTTACAAAAACTGTCACCTTTTTCATAATAGGGGAACCAACAATTCTTGCTAAAAAAAATAACTGTCTCCTTTTCACATTAGAGGAATCATAAATTTCGAATTTCTTAGAATACCGACCTGTTTTTGGACAAAGGTAGAATCCACAAACATGAAACCGAAGATGTAAAGCCTATAAACTTAAAATCATGATATTGTTTTTTTGGTATTTTAAATTTCAAAACCATCCTAAAATATATTGGAATCATTAGAAATGTGGTTTGTAAATATTTGAAAAAAATAAACACAATATGTTGGGGTGATTTTACACCCCCAATAATAAGTTGCTACGTACGTCAGCGTAAACCCTTTTTCGGAGCAGTGTAAACTTGTCCAGGGTGTCTTCGACATACTAGGCCGACCGTATAGCCCTATCTACTGCCGTCCGAAAAAAGCGCCAATAACCCTGCAGAAAATATGGATGATGTGACTAGATAGGAAGTCTCGGCCGAGGTAGAGACAAAAGTGAATGAGATTCCTCTATAAATACTCCATAAAGGACTTTCGAGAGGAGAGAGGTTGGGCAGGAGACACAGACAGGGCCGAAAGCAAGGAGAAGGAAGAAGAGATCGAAGCCGGGACAAGTGACATGATACACATCAAAGGAACGAGGCATCTAAAGAAGGAGATATCTCCGGGACATCTTCCTGAGAGTATCTCAGGCAAACCGCTGTGTAGGAAGAGAGTTCAAACCTCATTCTACATAGAGATATTTCTCTTCTTCCATTCTCTTTCACCTTAGAAACATCAGACGGTGGTCCCGATTTTCGGACGTGGTCCCAGATGAAATTCACACATATTTCCTGAATAAACTTACTCTCTAGTGTTAGTCTGACTTGCACGTCAGAGAATCTTTGGAAAGGAAATCCTTTCTCGTTCTTTCGAAGATCTTCCTGATGATGTTACCTGCATAAGTTCTGATATGATCCCCAGAGGATTACTACAATCATTTCTCTGAAACCAGCCAGGTGGGCGGATGCGTCTCTCATCCTCAGATGACGGAACTCTTTTCCGGTAATATTCGGCTATTTCTAGAGGATACCTCAAAATCAATGCAAGAGATCTACGACATCGTACGGAGGATTCGAAATTCGACTCGAACACAATAATACTATATTTTGATCAATTATAATGAAAAATTTCGAACGGATTCTCAATTTTTTTCACTATAATATTTTATGCTAATTTATATATACTATAACCGATATATTTTGAAGTATTCTTTCAATTTCTTTATTAAATATAAGATGTAATAATTTAATTGGACAGAAAGCGTCAACAAATGGTGCGATGAAGTACATTTTTTTACAGATCACGAACACTAATTAATTATATATCAAGAACGTTGTTCAAATCCAAACATAGTGTATTGTTTAGTGAATCATAAATTTTCGGCGAAAGATTAATTGGTTGAATAATGTCACTTTAGTCTAAACCTAGGTGGGACAAATAATAATTGGAAGATAATCATCCTTTTAAGCACGCGTTGATAGGGAATATTCCAAGGATCCAATTTTTGGATATACTGTATAGCTTACAATGTGTGGTTCGTATATGGTCCTATAATCAGTACACCATATTTGAAAAACAAAAGGGCTAAATACCATCAAATAGAAACAAACACAAACGTACAAGCCAATAAACAATCGTGATCGTAACGTAAAAAGTATAATGAATTTAAACGTAAGATAAAATGTAATTAAACTTAAAGGCCGATAAACATATCTGCTTACCCAATATTTAATGAATTTTAATCTAAAAATAAGACGATATAAGGCACCAAGAGAATATATTTGATATCAAATTGATTCGTTTCATACTATCATGCATAGTAATATAGCACGATGCTATGAAATGGAAAGTTTACGAGAGTCCACCAGCAACAGTTCATGTAATTAGGTTTCGGTCTAATCGATTATGTTATGCATTTATTATTCAGAAGACTAAACCTAATCTTCTTAAAGACATAATTAGCTATCTATATATAAATGTTAATGTCCTCTAAATTACGTTTAAGGTTAATGTCCTGTAAAATTAGTCAGTATATAACCACAACTTTAGACACAGCTCAGCATTGTAAACGGATTTTCACAGAACGTCAAGTAAGTTTCTTAATTTAAAGGCACGTTTCTTTCTGAATGATTCCTTTAACATATTTTATCTTTTTCTGTTTGTTTTTTCCTTATTATTTTTTGTTGTCGATAAAAGACAAACTTAAGTAAATATTTGGGTCCCTTTTTTTCAGACTTTTTATATATGTTTGTGTTATGTTATTACGTTTGTCTCTTTGCTTCATGCTACACATGGCCCGTGATGCACGTGTGGTTTCTAAGTACCAAAACTACCAACACGTCATAGCGGTTTGTAACTTCGTATTATTACGTTATTAATAGATACATATGATTAGGAGGATTCTTAAATCAATATAATAATATATTCAAAGTTGTCAAAATAAATATAATCTTCATAAGTATTAGGCACGTGACCAGAAAACCAGCTTTCAAATTTAGTTAAAATGGTTTTTTCGCCTGATTTAAATTTCCATAAAATAAGATAACTATTTTTACAGAGACTTATTCGTCGGACCAATTTACAAGAATATGCGTGAAATTGATTTAGTTCAATCTTAGATCACATTCCTTTAAACTGGAGTAAATACAACTCTAGAAGATTTAGAAAATTAATGTGTTATCCGAATGGTGCCGGTTGGTGCTTTTATCTAGGTAATAATTCCTTTGTATGGGGTTTGAAAGGATCACGAAGATATTTATCTTTTTTACATGAATTGGAGGCATTACTTTGGGTTACTGAAAATTTTACTGTTATTGTCTTTGTGTTATTGTCTTTGAATCAGATTGTTCAGAATTTTTGAAAATGTTAGATTCGATTGATGATTGGCCAGCTTTTTTTTTCAGAATTAGCTAAATCGATTTTAAAAAAAAATATTTGCTGATTTTTTAATTCGTTTGATTTCTCGTTATTACAACGTCTATATGAATTGTTTTGCGAAAAGGACACGAGCACGAAATTTTTTTCCTATATATAAGTAATTTGGTTCCGTATTAACTCTTTATGAGATAAGTTTGTTCACACCAAATATTTCAATGGAATTTTTGTTGGCAAAAAAAAATATAAATAATTGACTTTTTTTTTTAGATTGCCATTTATATTTGGGTGATTTGCAAAAATAACCAAAAAAAAAATCTACAATCTAACTAATTGGTTAGAGAGAGATAGAAAGAGATAGAGAAAGAAAATTGTGGAATTTGGTTAGTTTGTAAATTTTTATTTTTTTTTGGTTATTGGACATATATAATTTTCCTTTATATTTTTGTTTTTCAAATTAACCAAAAAAATATTAAAGTTTAAAAAATACCACAAAAAAATTTAAAAAAATTTAAACATT
Organism: Pseudoturritis turrita; assembly: GCA_900406555.1. Lineage (NCBI taxonomy): Eukaryota > Viridiplantae > Streptophyta > Magnoliopsida > Brassicales > Brassicaceae > Pseudoturritis > Pseudoturritis turrita. The sequence continues at coordinate 434,427 of OVBL01001060.1, read as the reverse complement.
TAATTAAGAAGGTATTCTACATCTGATATATATTCTTTTTTAATTAGACGTTTAAGAACTCCTCAACTTTTATTTTTGGAATTTTTTTTCACTACGATATTGAAATAAAGGGTGATGTGTTTTAGATTCCATAAATTTTATAATTTATTTCCAAAGTATTTTGTTTTTATATTTTTTTTTAATTATAATAAATAAAACCTTAATGAAAAATGAACGCCCAGTAGCTATTATGTAAATCGTGTATGATCATGCATTACTACTGTTGATTTTAGAAAAATTAAACCTACAATACAATATCATTTTATTATATCTTCTCTTTTTTCAAATTTCTGTTTCAAAGCTAGAATAAATTTATAAGTTTACGATGATATAATTTTTTTTTTTTTACGATGATATAAACTTCTCTTGGTCACACTGACCTATATATCAATTAGACTTACCAAAAATAACTTAGAACATATATAACTATCGACAAGACTATAACACATGCATATCATTTTACGACAGTAATTAGTTCGAGAAACTGAGGTGATTTAAAATCTGAAGTATTATAATTTAATAAAAATTGGACCAGCTTTGTTTTTTTCTTTCTCTGGCAAGGACCACTTTTGGTTCCGTATTTAGTTGTCTTATTGCCATATATAGCATACCAAGCACATGGGTAGTAACAAATGAGTCCAAACAAATTTTGATTTTTAAGCTAAACACCTCCAAGTATGATATTGTAGACCAGATATCTCATATATATCTTTATGATCAACCCTCGTCCGCGTCAATAGTTAAAAAAATTACTATGAATCATTTTTATTCAAAAAGAGAGAGATCAAATATAACCAAGTGACTAATGAACATTATCTTGTTAATCGAGATTTATATACAGATCAGTTTTTATCAGGCCTTTTATTAATTAACTATCGCAACGCTTATATATAGATTTTAAAGTTTGGTGTGGATTTCAAATATTTCTAAATCATAAGAAACAATTTCGGAACAATTTTAATTGTTAACTTAGATTCACACATGCACGTATATATTACGTGAAAATAAATAAATTTCATTTTTATTTATTTTCCACATGTACCAATTTATTGATGTGCACACGTCATTGTAATATTTTGATTGTGGAAGTGAGATACGTAAATGCATGCAACGTATTCAGCATATCCGTGTGAGGTGATATATCTGTAGGGAAAAAATATTAAAGATTTGAAATTTTGACTATAACTACTGTATTCAGCATAAATGGTTAGATTTCGACAAAATACGAAACCTATTGACGGTGGTCTACTAGTTGGTAAGATGATTCAGGGACAAAAGTAAATTTTTCTATCTTTGTGTTTATTTTTTTCTGAAAACATTTTTACCTCTATTTGTCTAGTCGAAATGATATAACACATTTTAGATCCATTAGAAAATCCAATGAATTGGCTATTTAATGTCTATACTCACCCTGAAAAAATTAAACCTCTTAGTTTATAAAAAAATAAATAAAAAGTATATATATATAGATTAATCATTCATTTTATAATATTCATTTCAAATAGCAATATAAAAAGAGATAAAAAGAGAATCATCAATTTTATTAATTAAATAATAAAATATTTACGCACTTATGCCTGTTCCAAAATTATAGAAAAATTAAAAAAATTATCTAAATAATAAAATATTTTAAATATTTGGCTGCATCACACACCCACATCCCTTAGATTTAATTCGCTTTAACTATAGAAATGACTTTTAAATATTAGCGTGGTATATAGTAAGAACCTCACATCGAAATTTTGGAAGAATCTAGAGTAATATATAAAAATCATACACCTATTGTTGATTAGTTTTAAATTAAAAATCTATTAAATTTAACATTGTATTAGAGTCTGTTTTGTTAATCCAAATAAATTGTATTTTTTACTAACTCTAAAAAAAGAATTCCATTTGAAATAGATCGGAAGAACTATTATCTTAAGAAAATGTGTTTATTTCTTATATAAAAAATATAAATAAACTTGGAGTAATATATAAAAACATTATCCAATCTACTCATTATTAATTATTTTAGAATCAAATTTATAAAAGTTAACCGTCATAAAATTGCAAAATATTAAAATTTATATAAATCGAAGGACTTAAGATATGAGATTTTGATTGTGATACACCATGATCTGACTCCTCATACGCTGAAATAAAAAACTTTATCAAAGTTATTAATCAGATATCATTTGGTTTCAACGACTTTGCATATATTATATATATCCTAACAAAAACCTAAATGGAAAACGAAGTGGACACCTCTCTTAGTTCTTAAGTATATCAATAACTGCATAGTTAATTTATCTTAAAACATACTCAAAGATCCCAACTGAAATATAACGTTTATTCACAAATATGAATTATCCCAAAGATTTAAGAAGAAGCTTTAAACATTATTACATAAGAAGATGCGAAAAGGATTACAATAGTTTTTTTTTTGGTAGGAGAGGGGAGGAAAAGGATTACAATAGTTGTTAACTGATCATTCTAGATTTAAATTATATATTTTATAAAATGACAACTTATCAGATAACGTTTTTTTTAAAAATTTTTAACTAACCTTGGGGCGTATATATATATTGTTAGACAACTATTATCTTAGATGCGATGGATCGAGTTCTGAACATCTTTTTCTTCCGAGTCAAAGTCTAATGTCTGAACATTTAAATAATGGCGTATTGTATTATTATCCATATATAATTAGTTGTCTAAAGGACCAAGCTTTTTTTAATTGTTGTTGTTTTAGAAAGTACTTATATCTAATAATATTTTTTAAATAGATAAATCTAGTAACATTTGTAAAAGTACTATGGTTAGATTTAAGTACTTCAAACAAAAAAAAAATTATTTCGTCCACCAATTATCGTAAACATATGTACAAAATTGACTAGTATAGCTCGTATAATAGACCAAATTTAATTGTTTAGTTAAGATTTACTAATGTATATATTAATTTTGCTGTTACGTTTTAAAGAATAAGTTTTGATTGACAAGTTTTAATCGAAGAAAATATTTTATAGACAAGTTTTGCTGGATAATTTTTGTTTGTTTGTTGAAGAGGTTTAATGGATAATTAGTAAAAAATACATAAACATAGTACCAGTTTAAATTGAAAATTTTGTGGCATTTTGAATAAAACTAAATTATGGTTGACGCTAATTTCTATCTTATTTAGTTACCCAAAACGGTAAAGTACGAGATCGCATAAACGAGTCTACAACCTAAAATGGACAAACGTACTTTGATCCGGTCAACATGTTTATGCTTTTAAAAACTTTCGTAAGGTCAAAGCTGGAAATTTATATGCAAACCATTGAAAGAACAAAGGGAATTTGCTTTAGAAAGAATTAATTAAGTAAATGACCGAAGATGAAGATTTATATAGAGAAATAACAAAAATAGCACATTTATACTCATAAAATATAGTATGTTATTTTATTTAACATAAAAGTATATTGATTTGATATATTTGTAACGAATACACTAATATTTAATGCGATAAATAACAATATAGTTACTCAAGACAAACCGACGGTAGTGTGATGTTGATCAAACCAAAATTCAAATAGAGAGACAACTCAAAAATCATATAGAATAATTCAAAAAACTACAATATAATATATATAAAAAACATTACTGTAAACTTTTTACATATAATATATATATAAATCATTACTGTAAATGTTTTTACATACATCATTATCTATCTATAAAAATATTACTTTTCGGACCATAATACTTTTCACCCTGTGATCGAACGCATCATTGGAGTTGCAAAGTACTTTTCTCCTACCAACAAACTTTTCTTCCACCACCTCATCCATGCTACACATTACCACCACTGTATCAGAACCGCCTAAATCATCGTCTAGGAAGGAATCCCAAAACTCCATGTTGTAACCTCGTGGCCTGATTAACTCGTCACTCACAGAATCTCCGTTCGTCATTTCTACATTCTCCTCACTGCCGCATCATCAGAATCATAACCTCTAGCGCTACCAAATTTAGCTTCCTCCGCATCAGCGTAAGCTATTAGAACTTCATCATCAACCAATTCCAGATTTGATTTCGACCCTTCTGCAAAAGTGTCACCAAACACCTCCTCTACACTTGTTCCGTTTTGGCGGAATTACTACCTTATTCGAACATACACCATATTTTAGCGAAAGGTGCATGGGTAGTAAAACCATCCTCAGAAAACCTATCAGTACTTCTCAGCTCTGATTTTGAAACACTTTCAAACCCAACAAACAAATTCTTTATTTCTTTTTCGCGCAAGTGTCTAACAAAACAACATATCGACATGTCGCTTGTCACCAGCACTGGAGGTGTTGTCAGCCCAGTAGCCAGTTCCAGGATGTTTGATGGCCAGTAACTCAGAACCGTTGTTTTTCCATGAACTTTGAACTCGGTCGTAACTAAACCTTCTAACCCAGAAAATCCAATTCCAACTCTCCACGGCAATACCCTTGATAGTCGCCGCTTGTCTATGATGAACTCCCATTTTCCATCTCTTCCACAGCGCCATTCCCCGCATATGACTAAACAATGATCATCCATCTGCACAGACAATGACTAAAAGTCAATACCTATCCACGATGTTAACAACCACGCTATGACAACGAAACCCAACCGTATTTCTTACCTCATAAACGGACACTTCTCAATGTCCACAGCTCTGAAAGCTCTGAGTTTTAACCTAATTACCTTATCAGATCTAAAACTCAGCACACTAACACGTTTTACAGCTGGAACAAATTACAGCCACGCAAACTACTTTAAATCGCAGCCGTAGATCTTCATTAATTCGAGATCTATCGAACGTAGTTACGGTAACTAATTAAGCAGGGAATGAGCAATTGGGATGAAGGTATAATAGGCATAAATATTGTAAAAGAAATCAAAATTTGCCTATTACAAAAAATTGCCTATTTTGTAAGGTAAATTTCAAAAGATGCCTATTTGTATAATTTTTCCATGTCTTGTATAATAAACTAGATTAGGACCCGCGTAATACGCGGGGTTTTAATTATAACTTATTTATAAATGATAAAAAGGAAAGTAAAATGTGTCGGTAATCGATTAAATTTAATAAAAATAAAATTTATGAAAATGTAAGAAATATATGTTAAATCTTGTTGATGTAAATATTTAGATTTTGATTATTACTCGCACACTTATTTTGGATGTTGATTAGTAACTTTGTTTCAAACTGGATTTCAACTCCACGTATTTCATCTCGCAATACAACTCATGTATTTCATCCATAATATTAAAACCATATTTTTACTCCATGCATTCCTTGTCAATCAATAATACCCAAATTTTTTATATCAAAATAATATATGCATAATGCATTCTATCAAATTTATGTCTATATATGTCATTAGTGTTAAACAAATAGTAAGAAAATTAACAAATAATATTAGTAAATAAATTTAAAAGTATGAACAAAACATGTCGTAATCTTATGTCTTATTTTCTTTTTTTTGACTATTATTTCATTTTACTTACACTACAATTATAAATAATTTATCTTATTTTCCTTTTTTTAGTCTTTTTGATTTACTATTTTTTTTTTTTAATAACATGTCTTTTTTTTTAGACTATTATTTCCTTTTAGTTACACTACACTTTGATTTAAGAAATAAATAATGTAGAGAAAGAAAATTTATATTTTTATATATTGACACGTGTCACAATCTCAATTAAAATTAACACATGTCACGATTTGGTGAGTTACGATTTTGCCTACGTGTCACATTCACGTTGAGCAAAATTTAAAGTAAAATAGTTTTGATCGATTTGTGGAATTCTCGAATTCATGATTTGCTTGTTTTAAAGTTGATTAAGAGAATAAAGACTAAGCACACAATTAAATTTTTGACGTTGTAGATGTTATTATATAGAGTTTGGTCTGCCAATATCCATGTGAACATGTACGTAAGAAATATGGTACTGTGCCTTTTTTTAATGTAATGATATTTTTCTGTTGAACATAATGGCATCTATACTCCCCCCCCCTCCTCCCCTTTTTCCAATAGTTTATGTTTTGGTATTTTTTATTTTTTTGTTTTTTAAACGTATTGACATAAAACAAATTTTCCTTTTTTTTAATGGATTTTTTTTTACGGTAAGACATTGATTTTTTTTTTTTTTTTACATTAGGACACTTGCTTTATTTTTTCTGAATGATGTATTTTTTTATTTTTTTTCTCGATTAGTTATGGCATTTTTTATTTTTTATTTTTAAACGTATTGACATGAAACAATTTTCTTTTTTTTAATGATATTTTTTTTTTACAAATTTTCACTTTAATTTTTTTATTAATGACATTATATAGAGTTTGGTCTGTCAATATGCATGTGAATATCTACGTAAGAAATATGGCATTGTGTCTTTTTTTTTTAATGTAATGGTATTTTTTGTTGAATATAATGGCATCTATACTTTTTATAAGATTTTTCCAATAGTTTATGTTTTGACATTTTTTTTTTTTTGTTTTTTAAACGTATTGACATGAAATATTTTTTTAATTAAAATTAACTATGTTAGTATATTAACACGTGTCATCATCTCAATTAAAATGACACATGTCACGATCTAATGAATTATAATTTTGAACGCATTCTCGTTTATATAATAAGATAACATGATTTTATTTAAAAATATCATATTATTTTATTTGATAACATGCTATTTTATATTAAAAAATTATATGCATTAAAATGCACAGGTTATTTACAAAAAAGTGTCACCGTGTTTTTTTGTTTTTTTGCCAATTTGGGTCTTGCAATTGGTTATTAAATAGGCCCTAAAATGTATAACAAAATATAAAACACTAAAAATGAAATAAAACATTAAATTTTAAAGAAGTTTCAAAGTTTTTCTAACAAAACAAAAGCTGTTGAATCTCGAATTATAAAATCCTAAAATGTATTTAAGAAACCTAAAACACTAAACACTAAAAACTATCATTGAACATTTTAAAAAAGTTTCAGAGTTTTCCAAAAAAAAACAAAAACAAAAGCTGTCGAATGTCAAATTATTAATAGGTTGTTAAATGGCTGATGCTTATTTTTTGGTTATCCAAAAACCTTCAGACCTTCGGAATGAAGACCATAGCAGGTTAACAATTAGCCTCTTCTCAGCAACAAGACTGGGAGAATTTTAAAAATATTATTTTTAGTGTGTTAATTTTTAATAATGTTAGTATAAATTTTCCATTTAAAAAAATATTATTTATTAAAAAAAGACCTTAAATCTTAAAATCCTAAACCTTAAAAAGGAATTTGACTCCTAACAAACTCTAAATCCTAAAAAGTAAACCCTAACATAAAATAGTTAAAACCAAACATAAATGATATTTTGAATAAATAATATAATTATAGTACTATTTTTTAAACAATTTTAGAAAGGTGGTATGACATTTTACAAAATTATTCAAATTTTTTTTTTTTTTTTATGTAATCAATTAATTTTCCATTATTATTTTAGTGACCAAGTCGTTGGGTATATTCATTATTCAATATCAATACTTTTTTATTCAAAACAAAAATAGATGACATTGACTTAAGTTTTTTTTTTTGTTCAACCGTGTATATTTTAACATGTTTAATTTAAATAGTAACACATCAATGACACTAGTATAAACCTTTAAATTACATGTTTAGTTTAATATGTTAAAAATATATGTATATTCATTAACAAAAATACTAAATAAAATAGTTTAAAAATAATTTCATCTTAATTTTTTTCCAGGTACCTTTTTTATTAGCTAACAAAAATTTAACCATTTATATAAAGAAATTTATTGTTTTTCTTTTTCCCATCTACCAATTTTGCCAAACGACAGCGAGTATACAATTCCACTACACGGAAATAAATCTATGAAATTAAATGCTAATTATTTAATCTTCGGTAAAAAAAAAATGCTAATTATATGCAAATTAGGAAGCTAACCAAGAATTATATGCAAATTAACTCTTATTTAATAATCACTTTCATATTCGTCTCTGTTGTAATCATCTCTCTCTCTCTCCCTCTCCAGAAGAATAACTGGTTTCTTTATTCTGTGAATCAGAGAGCTCTCTCTCTGGAAAAAAAAATTAAAAGAAATTAGTTAGTTCTCATATGTTTATTTCTCAATAATCATCTGTTTTGTAAAGAGACTTTTTTTTTTGTTTTCTTTTCAAAATCCAATTCTGATAACTTGGGTCGTCTCCGTTTGTCCAGCTTGCGTTAGGTAATTCGCAAAAAAAAAATTCCAGAGTTTCTGTGTTTGTTGATTCACTGGTCCTCAATCGAATCGGACCCACCAAAGCTAATGATCAATAACGTGGAAAACATTTTCTTCTTTAACCAAAAAAATTTCAAACTGTTTTGGTTTCACCATAGATAGAAGGAAGCTTGGGTTTTGGGGTTTTCTTTCAATAAAAAGAAACAAAATTAGATACCCTTTTTGGGGGTTTTTGTAGAAATTTGATTTTGCTTGTTCAGAAAGAAAAAAGTTTAAACCTTTACTCTCGTTTTGATACCTTTGTTTTTGATTTGTCTATTAAGGGATATTTCTGGTATCGATTTTTGCTCAATTGGGATGTTTATTCTTTATAAGTAGCTTTAACGAGATTTTTTTTGTAAATCGCATGTTTTCTTGTGAATTTCCCATGTTTGTGTCTCCTTTTGGGATTTCGTAGATTCTCTGTTACTTTAAGTTGAGAGAATTGATTTTGTAGCGTAATCGACAAAATCGAGGCTTTGAGAGTAGTAAAGATCTGGGCTTTGAGGATTTAGAGATTTAGGGTTCTGGGTTTTAGAATCAAAGATAAGATTTTTTTCTGGAGAGAAACAAAAAAAAAATGGCGGCAAGAGAAGAAGCATCAATTGGTGGTGAGATTGATGAAGAGAGTGATGAGAGAGGAAGCATGTGGGATTTGGATCAGAGGCTTGATCAGAATATGGATGAAGAAGCTGGTAGACTCAGGAACATGTATAGAGAAAAGGTTAAATACAAAAATCTTGTTTCAATTTTGATTGTTTAGTTGGTCTTTGAATCAAAATGCTTATCGAAATCATCGATATTAGCTGCCTCAAGTGTTCAATTGTGTATCGACTTTGCTTGTTTAGTTAGCTCTTAGATTGTTGCTTCCTGGATTGGTCTTTTGATTGAAGACAGAGAGTCAGAGACATAAAAGGTCAAATTTTTAGTTGTTTGGGGAGCCAATGTAGTTTCGTTTTTTTGTTTCCGCAGAAATTCTCGACGATTCTGCTTCTGCAGCTTTCGTTTCAGAGCCTCGGTGTTGTTTATGGAGATTTGGGAACTTCTCCTCTTTATGTTTTCTACAATACATTTCCTCGCGGGATCAAAGACCCCGAAGATATCATTGGAGCTCTATCTCTAATCATATATTCACTCACACTCATCCCTCTCCTCAAGTATGTTTTCGTTGTATGCAAAGCAAATGACAATGGTCAAGGTAATATTACATTGTACAGGTTCTAATATATCTCATTCGGGTTTTGGTTATGCGTATTGTTTTTTTGAATCATCTCTTGTTTGGTGAATAGGTGGAACATTTGCTCTCTATTCTTTACTATGTAGACACGCAAAAGTGAATACAATTCCGAACCAACACCGTACAGATGAAGAGCTTACAACTTATAGCCGTTCTACATTTCATGAGGATTCTTTTGCTGCACAAACCAAGAGATGGTTAGAGAAAGGTCCCTCTAGGAAAAATTCGCTTCTTATTCTCGTTCTTGTTGGTACGTGCATGGTCATTGGCGATGGAATCCTTACTCCCGCCATTTCGGGTAATTCATTTATTCACTTACCTTTTAAATATAGACATTTTGTTCTACCATTTTACACTCTACTGAGAAAGTATTTGATCGTCTTTTAATCTGTTGCAGTTCTATCTGCTGCGGGTGGGCTCAGAGTAAACCTTCCTCACTTAAACAACGGTATTAATCACTACGTTAAAGCTCTTTCTTTTACGGTGCTCGTTTAGGCGAAGCTTTGATAATTGATCAGTTTTGCTCTGTGATTATTGTTACAGGTGTTGTTGTTGTTGTTGCGGTTGTGATATTAGTGAGCTTGTTTAGTGTACAACATTATGGAACAGACAAGGTCGGGTGGCTTTTCGCGCCCATTGTATTTCTCTGGTTTCTCTTTATCGCAAGTATCGGTATGTACAATATATGGAAACATGACCCGAGTGTTTTGAGAGCTTTCTCCCCGGTTTATATATATCGGTATTTTAAAAGAGGAGGCCAAGATCGTTGGACCTCACTTGGAGGCATCATGCTTAGTATCACAGGTAATAAAACCGGTCAAATATTTATCGTCTTCTAGATCTTATTACCCTTTCTTTGTTATTCATTGTTTCTTGTAATTATTATGTCCATCAAATTTCAGGGATTGAAGCTCTCTTTGCGGATCTATCACATTTTCCGGTCTCAGCAGTGCAAATTGCTTTTACTGTAATTGTTTTTCCTTGCCTCCTTTTGGCGTATAGCGGACAAGCTGCGTACCTTAGAAACTACCCGCATCATGTGGAAGATGCCTTTTATCAATCCATTCCAAGTTTGTTATACATCTTTTTGATCAATTTCATTTATCAAACAATATCTCTGGAAAATAAATTCAGATGAAAGTTTCTGTTTTTGTTTTTGTTGTTGCAGAAAGTGTATATTGGCCAATGTTCATAATTGCAACCTTTGCTGCAATAGTTGCAAGCCAAGCCACAATATCTGCGACTTTCTCGTTGATCAAGCAAGCTCTCGCTCACGGATGTTTCCCGAGGGTTAAAGTCGTGCATACTTCCCGGAAATTCCTAGGTCAGATTTACGTTCCCGACATCAATTGGATCCTCATGATCCTCTGCATAGCCGTCACCGCTGGATTCAAGAACCAGAGCCAGATAGGAAACGCTTATGGGACCGCAGTTGTAATCGTCATGCTCGTGACAACACTTCTCATGGTGTTGATCATGATACTCGTGTGGCGATGCCACTGGGTTCTAGTCCTCTTATTTACCGTTCTATCCCTCGTCGTGGAATGCACTTACTTCTCGGCAGTGCTCTTCAAGGTTAACCAAGGTGGGTGGGTCCCGCTTGTCATCGCGGCGGCCTTTCTCGTCATCATGTACGTTTGGCACTATGGAACACTCAAGAGGTATGAGTTTGAAATGCATAGTAAAGTCTCCATGGCTTGGATTCTCGGGCTCGGTCCTAGCCTTGGGCTTGTCCGTGTTCCCGGGATTGGCCTTGTCTACACCGAGCTAGCTAGCGGAGTCCCTCACATTTTCTCTCATTTCATCACAAACCTACCGGCCATTCACAACGTTGTGGTCTTTGTCTGCGTCAAGAACCTTCCCGTCTACACCGTCCCTCAGGAAGAGCGGTTCCTCGTTAAAAGAATCGGACCTAAAAACTTCCACATGTTCCGCTGCGTCGCGAGGTACGGATACAGAGATTTGCACAAGAAAGACGACGACTTTGAGAAACGGCTCTTCGAAAGCCTCTTCCTTTTCATCCGCCTCGAATCAATGATGGAAGGCTGCTCAGATTCCGATGATTACAGCATCTGCGGAAGCCAACAACAACAGACCAAAGACGGGAACGGGAATGGGAACGATAGCAGGAACTTTTCGACATTTGATACATTTGATTCTATAGACTCGGTTATAGCTCCTGCAGGGGCAACCGTAACCAAACGGACAAGCCACACGGTGACCGGGTCGAGCCAGATGAGCGGAGGAGTGGACGAGCTGGAGTTTATAAATGTGTGCAGAGACGCAGGAGTGGTGCACATAATGGGAAACACAGTGGTTCGAGCCAGGAGGGAAGCGAGGTTCTACAAGAGATTAGCCATTGATTATGTGTATGCGTTTCTTAGGAAGATTTGTAGAGAAAATAGTGCAATCTTCAATGTTCCTCAGGAGAGCCTTTTGAATGTTGGACAGATTTTCTATGTGTAATGCATTATATATATAATCGTGTAAAATGTTAGAAATTGTTTTAAAGATTACAATTGTGGTTAATAATGGTAAGGCCAAAGAATCAGGCTAAGCCAATTTTTAGTTAGGCTTTGAAAAAGAATTACGTTATATGGCAATTCATATTGTTCTATATTTTTAATAAATATCATTTTTTATTCTGGAATTTGAAATGCATTTCGAAAATACATACAAGTGGGAAGATCATCGACATTTAAAAATGATTCTTAAAAGTAATCAATCCTATTTCCAAATGCTTTTAAATGTGACCATATTTGTAAACTATAACTATTTATGATTATATCGAAGTTATAACTATTTAAAAGGGATCATATTTCTAAATGCTTTTAGTTTAGAGAAATTTTGAAAAATACCTCTTTTGTGATACATTTTTTCAAAAATATATCTGTTTGAAAATATTTTCAAAAATACAATTTTATACAGTTTTATAAGATTTTATATAAAACATTTTAAATTTTTTAAAAATGTTTATAAACATTTACAAGTTATGTTTTAACATTAAAAATAACTTAAATATTTATAAACATACTTATAAATATTTATAAACATTTTTTTATTACCATAACTACTTTAATATGAATGTTTAAATTTTTTTACATTTTTATATATTATCTTAAAAAACTGTATAAAAGATTTATAAAAGTGGTATTTTTGAAATTGGATAACAACAAATGATATTTTTGAAAAGGGACATCATAAAAGAGGTATTTTTGAAATTCTCCCATTTATGGTTATATAATCAATTGTCGGTAAATGTTAATATCAATCTACGGATCTACACAATGTTAATATGTTAATCCAGTAAGCAATTACCAGAAATATATGAAACAAAATTTGACGAATTACTATGCAAATAAGTTACCATTAAAATGACTTATCCATTTACAATTGAAATCAGTTTATAGGAAATAATAAATGTTAGTTAAGTTATTGAAACTTCAATTATATTAAATGAAATCTGTTGAAGCTACGGTAACCTTGGTGGTATAACTGACATAATAGTTTTTATTTTCAACGGAGTCCATTGAACCATTTTATCGACCCTTTACAGGGAGGTGAAGTAGAACTCCGGTGGGGCAGACAAAAGTTGAACTAAATTTTTTATTTCACAATTTGACCAACTAAATTAATCAAAATGCCAAACAAAAATTTATTCAATAAGATAAAATTAAATTAATAATATTAGAGTTTTTTTTTTATCAACCAAACACTTTATTAGAAAATATCTTCACGATTGGTTACCCAATGTGAAAGAGAATTACTTACAATATTAAATTCAAAAAATCTTAAACGAGCTAAATGAGCCAACCAATTTGCCTTCAAATTTGACAGCCGAGGAGCCAAAGTCAAAGAGAAGGGCTGGAAACGAGCCTGAAGCTCCGCGAATCTTCCAGTAAAAATAGCAAAGGCTGGCCACTCATCTGGTTGTTGCGTAATTCGGACCAGGTTGGAGTAACCTGTCTCAAAATTCTGACAATCTATTTGGTTATCCAAGATGACCATCATTGCCCACAACAAGGTTTCCATCTCTGAATGCAAAGGCGTCCGCAACCGTCGTGTCCCCCTTGTCCCTAGGATCACTGACCAATCTCCTCGTATGCAGACCCAGCCAACCCCCGAGGTTGGATCCGTCTCCTTCCACGAGCCATCTATTGGACACCGTATACTGAATGAATGTTGGGCCAAAGGTCTATCGACCTCCATTGTACTAGAGTGGTGAATTTGAGCCTCTTTTCAAACCTTAAATTCTGAGACTGCAAGATTAAGAATATCAAGTGGTTCCACATCGACTCCTTGGAAGACTTTTTTATTTCTTGATTTCCATATAAATCACATTATCCACGGGAACATTTCTTTGTCTCCACTTTGACTATTACTATTGGAATTTCTCCATAACAGAAAATTCATATTTGCATAAACCGATGGAGTAGGGAAAAGATCCATACCTCCAATAAATGAAGCCAAAACCCAGGTTTGTAGCTGAGAGACATTAAAAAAATGCATGATTGACTGTCTCCTCTTGCATTTCACAATGTTTGCAAATTGTAGAGCAACTTATGCCTCACTCATTTAACCTTGATGTTACCCCGCCAAAGAATTAGTTAAAAGTTGCCATAAAAAATGCTTAAATTTTGCGGGCATGTTAATTTCCAGACATGTGCCTTGAGAATCGTAATACTTGACTCTCCTATAAACCCCGAATCCATAATCGATTGTAAAACAATAAATAACCAATAACCCGATTTAACCATCATAATTAATATTAGAGTTTTAAACACTAAAATGTGGGTTGTTTTTGGTTTTATAAACCGTATTTCCTAATAATAACACTAATGAACAAAGAGTCTGATGGTTCTTAATATCTTCTTCCGAGTTTATTCATTTATTCTCTAACGAAATAAAAGAATTGATAATTTTTTTTTACTAAGATATTTTTATCGCATATAAAGATAGTTAAAATCACAAATAAACTAATGATTTGATATGCTAATATAAATACGTACGTGCACGTTGCCGTGAAATTAAAGATTATAATTAAGATGGTATTATATGTGTACGCATCCATTTCTTAACAGCAATAACAATTAATATATATATCAATCTGAAAACACTTACAAACATGCTAAGAAAGAGATTAGACTTAAGATTAAATTAATTTGATCCTTAGTAAGAAAATGGCGGCCGGAACAGGCCTGGTTAACATCGGCGATCCAGAGCCGCGGCCACAGAAACAGCGGAAAAGATTGTTTTTTTCCTCACTTTTACACTCTTACTATGTTCATTTGTCTACCACAAGGTGTCTCATGTCACGACGATATCGCTGCCGCAACTTCGAAACGTTTCCACGGTTGAGTCGTCTCTGATCGCTGCCGAACAAGAATTTGACCTCACCGATACCGTTAGTAATTTATATCATATTATCATATCATATTATAAGATCTAAATATATGAGTTAAATCTAATTATTCTACAATATATTAATTTAAATGGTTGGTATTCATTTTTGAGTTAAAAAAAATTGAATCGCTAATTGATTATAAGCATTTAGCAGATTACTTGGACATTGATTGTTTGTTTGTATTTGCGTTTATAATAGATATATTTTTAATTAATTGTAAATGTATTCCTTTTGCCGTTTGCATTGTACAAAATAGTTAAGAAAAATAGTTTTTTTTCTTTTTTCTTAACAATTCAAAAATGTGATCTTTTTAAAGCAAGCACAAAAATTGTGTTTCAAACAATTGAGGCCTTATTTAAGACACAAAAAAAAAAAAAAATTTGAGGCCTTAGTTTCGATTTTGGATATGACACTTCCGATAGTTTTTTTGTTTTTGTTAAATATATAGTTTTGTTTGGTGAATTGATAGTTTGAGGCAGAAGATAGGAGAAATTTGAGGAAAGTGTTGAGGGAAGCATCGATGGAGACCGTGATTGTAACTTTTATGAATCAGGCTTGGGCAGTGCCAAATTCGACGTTCGACGTATTTCTTGAAAGTTTCCATGCCGGTGAAGGGACGGCGAAGCTTCTCCGTCACGTCGTGGTGGTGTGTTTGCACGAGAAGGCTTACTCACGGTGCAATGAGATCCATCCCCGCCGCTGTCTTTGGCTGAGAACTACCGAAGTTGATTTCTCCGGCGAGAAACTGTTCATGGTGCCGGATTATCTCAAGATGATGTGGCTTCGAACTGATTTGTTAGCTTCTTTCCTTAAGCTCGGATATAACTTCCTCTTCACGGTAAATTACCTATCTCAATGCATTTATACGAAGCCGTTTATTGGTTTACTTGTTACGCAAAAGCAAAAACAAATCCTAATTACCAAGTGGCCGGTGGTATAGTGATACTCAAAGTTACTAATTCAACTTCATTTGGGAGGCCAGGGCAATGTAGACCTTAAACGAGATATTACCAACGGCAGCCCCCCCGGACCCCACGGTTTATCAAAAAAAAAGAAATTTTTTTTTCCTAATTAGTTCTTTTGTTTCAAACGCAAACAAATCGATGAAATTTACAAAATTAAAACGTAATTGTAAAATGTAGATGAAGTTGATTTTTTCTATTTTTGTTTGGCGTTTCCATTGCAATATCTTATAACCTTGTCGCATAAAATTAACATCAAGATGTTGTGTTTGTTTTTAAGGTACACACAATAAGTCCACAACTTAACATGTAAAAGTAAAACCAAAGCAGAAAAAAAACAGTCGACCGAGCTATGAATTAAGGTTTATATATAAGGGTCAAAACACAATATATGAAACATTCATCTATACAAAATTTGTATATACTGTAATGAAGTTTTTGCTTGTCACACGTCTGAAAATTTGAAAAATAGGATATGGATACAATGTGGCTGCGAGATCCATTTCCTCGACTATTTTCGGAAGTAGATTTCCAAGTTGCGGGAGATTACTACCAATTTAACGGAAATTCCAGTGATATCCGCAATGTAGCACATGGAGGCTTCAGTTTCGTAGTGGCAAACCGCAGAACAATCGAGTTTTACAATTATTGGTATGCGTCGAGGCTGAGATTCCCTAGAAAAAATGAGCAGATCGTGCTCAAACGAATCAAACATGATCATTATGTTAAAGAAATTGGTCTCAAGATGATGTTTCTTGATCCGGTTTACTTTGGAAATTTCTGCCAACCAAAATGGGATATTAGCAAAGTCTGCCTAATGCATGGTAATTACTGCAGTGGGAAGAGGAATAAGGTCAAGGATTTGAGACAAATTCTCGAGGATTGGAGAAATTATATGTCGGCAGCGGCTTCGGGGAAAGCTGATGGCCGGAAATTAGGGTTTCGACGGCCAATGAATTGCTGGAGAAGGGCGAGGCAGCATTAAGGGGAATATGAGTTTAGGGGAAAAGAGTGTTTATTAATTAAGTAGAAGGAACAGTAATTTTTTTAAAACTTTACATTAGGAACAATACATAGATATTTCCGCTTTTTAAAATGTGTTATTCCGTTATTTTTATGTAAGAGGAATAATATAAAATCTTTGAAATTGATAGTTGGAATGTAATTAGCCAGTAATATCTATTTAAATGTGATGATAGATTGGGAGATCCGAAGATTGACCATACCAAGATTATGGAAGTTATGAAGAATCAAGAAAGATCTGGAAAAATCTAGAAGAATATCCGAGAATAGAAAATTACCTTTATATTTAATATACTATTTCCATATTAGTTTAGGAAATTAGGTTATTCAATCCCTGTATAAGTTTATGCATTTTGTATTTTATTTCTTATGAGAGTCTATTCTAAATTCTTCCTAAACACTTTTGTGTTTTTACTCTCATCAATTTATCAATAATATATGCGTATCATGACGATAATATGTTCATCCAATAAATGGAAGAAAGTTCATGATAATTTTTTTTATTTTTTGGGTTTTAAGGTTAATTTTATAATGAACAAGAAACTGCACAAAGGTTTTGTTTTCTTGAAGGTATCAGCGTACAAAAATGAAAGTATATATAAAGAAGAAAAGAGTTGCATTCAAGATCTTGTACACTTGAAAGATTTGTGGTCGTTGAGTTTTAATATCATAACCTGATGAAGTTGGTGCCATGATCGTGAGATCCCAAATATTTTGCTTTCATGAGAATCTCGACTTCCTGATAAAGGGATGAAGGAAACATGGAGGTGGAATTGTGAATGGCTTGAGTTTCGTTCCTTTTAAAGTGTGTATACAAAATCGCTTAAGCTATGTTAGAATTCCCATATGAGAAATTAAGATGAGACATAAATGATATATAAGAGATATGAGCTAATCCACTTGCTGTCAATTGATTTTGAGTTGAAAGCCCATAATCTTAACATGTTGAGTAAGAAGGGAGGAACTTTCGGGAGCGAACTGGGTGGGAAGTCTAATTCTAGTTCACACTTTACTGATTTTCATGCTTTGCTTCGTTTTAGAATTAGAGTTTATATGCAATAGAATAAACCATGAATTTTATTTAGAATTATAAATGGTTCATCGCACAAAATATTTACCCCAAGGTTACAAAATCTTACAAATCCTCTAACTACTAGAACTGATCACAGTCCATCTACTAGGACTTAGATATCACGCACTAAACCGCCCATTTCTCACGATCAACATCTAAGCCAACTAGACGTAAGTAATTTGGAATTGTTTAGTAAAAGCAATAGTCACATATCTTACAAGACAATATCAAGATCAATCATGCAAATTCATTCAAATCAGTCTAAATATCCAAGTCCTCTTCAGTTTTTCTCGGCCAAACTCCGATCTTTCAAAATTAATTAAGACTTTGAAACTGAAATTTAAACTTTCAAAATAATAAAAATAGAAATTTAGAAAAAGTTTACTACCTTCTAAAACAAGTTATTCAATATATATATATATATATATATATATAGGGTTGACTTTGCTAGACCACCCCTACTATAGATATCCAAACTATTTCCTTCCAAACTTTTTGACTCATCGCTACACTATCCAAACTACTGAATTTAATAGCTATTCAACCTAAACTATTTAATTCTAAGTTACTCAACATTTGAAATTAAAATTGTGAATCGCGTTCGATTATCTAAAAATAGTGTTTTATTAACCGCGATTAAAAGATCACTTCTCCCCATTAAAAGGATTGTGTTCTTCTGAGGATGGCTTGTCTCAGTTCGCTTCTCATCCATTCGATGGGATAATGATGACGAAGCATTACAAGAGTAGTGTTGTTGTTGATGAGTATAATATGGGTGATCGTGATTTGGGTCTTTGGGAAAGTATCCATCGTTTGAACATTGAGAAGAAGAAGAAGAGAAGACCCATCAGAGAACATTACAAGCCTAATCCTGATGATGGTAGATTTCGATTTGGAATTTTCTCTGGTTTTGGTCTTGATAAACCTTCAATGTTTCCAAGTTAAAAGTGGTACAATGTTAATGATCAAATTCCAAAATCAATTGCTAATTTTTCAATAGCTGCGATTGTAGAGCCATGGAGAGACTTTTAATCCAGAGTTTTCTTGTAATTTGGGTTATAAAACAGCAGAATTGTCGTCGCCATTATGGAAAGACTCTTAATCCGGAGATTTCTTGTAATCATCCATCAAACACCATTAAAACCAAATTAGAAAACCACAACTGTAATCAGATGTAGACTAATCAACATTTTCGTCTTTGTTAAACAAGTTTGTTCTTTTGTAAAATTGGGATTTGGGTATTTTAGATTCCGTTAAAATTTCGATCGCATAATCTATTTCGACTGAAAACAACATCGTAATATGTGTGAGTTTATAGAACAAACGAGAAGTGATAGAGATGGTGATGGTGATGAGAGCTGAATTTGGAGAAGCTTCGTCTTCTTCGTCTCTCTCACGGTTAATACAACGCTATATATTTTTTGAATTGAATGTAAAATTTATTCAAACCAAAAAACGTTTTTTACAATAGATGTGACTTTTGTCGAGTTTTCTTGAACATTAGATTAGAAAAATATCAAAACGGAACAGAGGAGAGTCGAAGTTGTCATCAGGTACCAAACCAAACCACCAATGCATATGCATATCTCTCGTTACCACGGAGAGAAGACAATCTGTTACGAACTTGCTTGTCGATATATTGAATCAGACGAGAGGTAGGAATAGGCAAGTCACCATGTCTTTTGCTATTCTTTTCTTGCCAAACTGAATATACTGTAGACTGAAACACATATCGCATGATGAACATGAATATGAAATCCTGAGAATCGGTGGTGATAAGCTAGGCGATTTCATCCCATAGGAACGTGTAGTTGGATTTTAACAGGTTTCAAGTGAGCCTTGACCAGATTTCCTCTGTGACGCGGCATGTAAAAAAGAGGTGGTTCCTTGTTTCGAGAGGATCTTGACGAAAGATTTGAACTCCCCCATTCCATTGCATCACATCACACGATCTCCTGTCGATAAGAGGTTATTCATTGCTAGCCATATGAGAAACGAGTATTTTGGCGTGGCTTGTGAAAACCAAACGTCTTTATACCATTCCTGGATTGGTTGTGACTCACAGATCTGCTTCCATGTCAACTTCGAGATGAATTTTGGTTTGAATTTGTTTTCTTTTTTTTCCACGTGACCACATCCTCCTCCTGTGATACAACCCAATTTACCCACAAAGAAGAGTGACAAGACTTGATTCTCCATACGAGCTTCAAGCAACTCACCTTATTCGCTTCTGTAATAGATCGTAACCCCAAACCTCCTTCTTCCTTTGGTTTGCAAATGTCTTTCCAAGCTATTTTAGCTTTCCTCGGACTTAATCTGGCTCGGACCAAAGGAATGCTGAACAGAGTTTATCAATCTCATTAATACAGCCTTTTGGTAACCTGAAAGCCGAAATCCAGAAATTCGTAAGACTATGAATAACCGATCCAATGAGCTAAAGTCTACCCGCAAAAGATAAATGCCTTGTTGTCCAACTACTAATCCGAGCTCTGGTTTTCTCAAGAAGAGGGGTATAATCATTGACAGTCATACACTTTGTCAGAAGCGGTAAGCCCAAGTATCTAATCGGTAATGAGCCCGTATCAAAAAGGAACTGGTCCAGGATAGCCTCTTTATTGACCTCTGAAACTCCCGCCATATATAATGTTGATTTTTCAAGACTAATGTTTAATCCTGAAAACTCTGCAAACTCCTTGAACACTTCCAGAATGCCCTCGATAGATCTCTTCTGTCCATCTGCAAACACTAATAAATCATCCGCAAAGCATAAATTAGTGAGGTTAAGCTTTTGACATGACAGATGATAATCTATTTTTCGATCTGAAGCAGCTTTGTCCAACATCTTTGATACTACATGCATACATATGACAAATAGATAGGGCGAGAGAGAGCAGCCTTGATTGAATGTGATTCACAGTTTTAATTTCATATGTTAAATTACTTAGAATTAAATAGTTTAGGTTGAATAGCGATTAAATTCAATAGTTTGAATAGTGTAGCGATGAACCAAAAAATTTGGGAGAAAATAGTTTAGATAGCTATAGTGAGGATGGTCTAAAATCAATCTATATATATATGGAAAACTTGTTGCCTATAGGCGTTCCATCAAGCAAATACAACCAAAAATGACGAATTAAATTTTACAATTTTTTTGTTTCCACTAAAGTGTCTCTTATACGTTTGAAAGTGAAATCGTTTATAGAAAATTGAATGTTTATTTACTTTTATACGCCACACTAAAGTCGCAAAGCTAAATTATCTTACCTGCTAATTTAATTACGTTCACGGTGCCTTGGAAAAAGACACTCACCTACTTCTATCTACCTGGCCAATGATATCAAATATTTAATGCATATACGTAGGCCTGCACATTATGGGTATTGAGTCGGGTAATAGCGGATAACGGTCGGATACGGGTAGTTCGGATATCTAAAACTATTATCCAAAGTGTACCCGTAAAAATAAGGGTCGGGTAATTCGGGTATCAGATATGGTAAGGGTAATTTGAGTACCTAAAACCATTACCCGATTAATACCCAAACTTTCAATAAAACGGGTAATAATCGGGTAATTCGAGTAATCCGGATAATTTAGTATTTAGATTAATATTTTTAAAACAAACACAATAAAAAACAAAACAATAGTTAGTAAGTTTTAAATAATAAAAACAGAAATATATACATAAACATATAACGTATATAATACCTTTGTAACTACATGCAAGATGTGGTTTTCTTCTTTCAGTTGTCAAAATATCTTTGTTCCATCGTACTGCAGCGAGGATCGTAACCAATTTTGCGTAAGTATCAATTACCCAAATGGGTAATTGGGTTACCCTAAATAATTACCCGACCTTTATTTTTACCCGTCAAAATAAATTATCACTATCCAAACGGGTTTTGTCGCTTACCCTTATCCGAAAACTTAGGGTAATTTGAGGCGGGTAAGGATTGGGTCAGGGTATCCGACCCAAAATGTACAGGCCTACATATACGCACGCATCTTTTTCATAAAAATATTCAATTTAGGTTTGGATTGTATCAAACACAATTTTTGTATTTGCGCTTATGATTTTTTTTTTAAATTTCATTTTTTGAATTATAAAAAAAATTGTCAATTTTTCATAAAATATTATTTCAAAACGCAAAACGTAAAACCCAAAAACAAGCATAAATTTTTTCATTCGTTTCGTTTGGTGTTTATATTTACAATTAACATATACATTCCGCTTATAGTGGTTAAAAATTATGGATTTATTTGAAAAAAAAATATACATTTTAAAAGTAAACACAAGCGTAAACACAAACAAACAATCAAATATCTTTTACCACGACATTTAACACGATTTTTTAACTTCTGAAAGGTATTCAGACCTTTCAAATAATATAATAGATACTGTGACATCTCACAAGACAATGACCAATCATGTTATAAAACACTTCACATGAATAAGTCCGGAAATACATATAAACACACATATATATACTAAGAGAAGAAGCAATTTGACTTAAAACCATATATGAAATATGATCATCACTAAGAAAACTGCGGCCAACCTTTGCCCCACCGTCATTCGCGGCAGCGGTGTAGAGTCGCCGCCACAGAAACAGATGTTGCTGCAGCTTCAAGCAAAGTGGAGAGAAACCAAGTGGATTTTCTCTCTCTTGGTTTTGACAGTTTTGCTGTCTCTAGTTGTCTACCATTTCGCGTCACTTTCTCAGCCACTGCCGCAAATTTCAAGCTTTCCTGCGTTTGTGCCGCCGCTGATCGCAGCCAAACAAAACTCTAACAACACTGACACCGTTAGTAATCTAAATCCATTTACACATCTATCATATTATCCGAAACATGTTTATATACTCCATCCGTATCAAAACAAAAAAATCGTTTCATTTTAAATGATGTTTTACATTTTCAGTGTAACCGATTTAATTGATAGATATGTAAGATATTGTGTTGAGACTATATAATATATTGTGATATAAAGTAGTGTAGATTTTATTTAAAAACACAAAAAATAGTGTCGACAAATCATATTCATAGTTTTGTTTGGTTGATAGTTTGAGGCAGAAGATATGAGAAATTTGGCAAGAATCCTGAGAGAAGCATCCACGGAGGAGAAGACAGTGATCGTAACGATGATGAATAAGGCTTACGCGGAGCGAAACTCGACGTTCGATGTGTTCCTCGAGGGCTTTCGAGTAGGCGAAGGCACAGAGAGGTTGCTGCGTCACGTCATGGTGGTGTGTTTGGACGATAAAGCCTATTCACGGTGCTTGGAGGTCTTTCCTCGCCGTTGCTTCTTGTTGAGGACTTCCGGATTCGATTTCTCCGGCGAGAAGCTGTACATGGTGCCTGATTATCTCAAGATGATGTGGCGCAGAACAGAGTTCTTGGCTTCGTTGCTTAAACTTGGATATAACTTCCTCTTCACGGTATCTTTCTAAACTCATTGAATGCATCTTACGAACATTCGCTTATTCAGTTCGGTTTAGTTTGATTTTTCTTGTCAAATCGGTTTTGAAATTTTACGACTTAATCAGAAGTTTTGGTCGATTCGATCAGAAAAATTTGGGTTCGGTTTTGAATAAAAAATAATTACAAAAATAGAACTAAATATCTTGAAAATATTTATATTCATAGGACATGGATACAGTGTGGCTTCGAGATCCATTTCCTCGATTGGTTGCAAATGCAGATTTTCAAATCGCTTGCGACCTCTTCAACGGAAATTCCAGCGATGCTCGCAATCCAGCCAATGGCGGATTCAAATTCGTCAAGGCCAACCGCAGAACAATCGAGTTCTACAACTATTGGTATGAGTCCAGACTTAGATTCCCTGGCAAAAATGAGCAGGACGTGATTAACCGGATCAAATACGACCAATACATCAACAAAATCGGGCTCAAGATGAAGTTCATAGACACGAAAGACGTTGGAAATTTCTGCCAACCAGACTGGGATATTAACAAAGTCTGCATAATGCATGGGAACTGTTGCATTGGATTGAATAATAAGCTCAAGGATTTGAGACAAGTTCTTGAGGATTGGACAGAATTTTTGTCCGAGAGCGGTCAGAAAATACGATTTCGACAGCCGATGAATTGCCGGACAAGTCTCAGGCGGGTGGTTCACAAAAAAAAGAGAGGTTGATTCCGTTCTATTGAGGCAAAATAGCCAAATGGAGAATTAAATAAGTACTTTAAATTCACACTAATAATACATAACTAGAAGTAACGTTTGTAATTGGTAATTAGTGTGTATTTTTCTCAAATGAACCCACTACTTTAAGCATCTTAAACAAAACTTTCTATTACTAAGGGGTTGATTGGTTCTCCCGCTACCATCCCCAAACGCTATGTTTGCGGGCGATTGCGGTTAGTAGCGTTTGACAACAATCACGGAAATCACTCCATACTGTTCCATACCGCTTGAAACCGCTTTAAATTAAAAGTTTCTTCTTATGAGCATTTGCTGTTGCAGGCGGTTGCGGATGGTTGAACAAATATATTTTTTGAAAATTTTATCTTAAATACTAAACTAAAATTTACAAAAAAAAAAAAAAAATTATTTTAAAAATTTTACTTTTTTATATCGAATATTATCATATAAAATTATATATTTTTAAATTAAACTAAAATAAACTTGTAATTATAAAAAAAGTTATTGTATATCCAAAAATATTTCAAACTTTTAAAATAATAATTATTTTATGATATATTAAAAATATATAATTTTAATTTTTTATAATAACATATTTTTGATTTTTTATATAGTTTTATGTAAATTCGCTATCACAGCCGCTGTAAACCAATCATAAACATCTCGCAAACGCACTTATTTTCAACCGCTTTACCAGTCGTATAAATTGTCCAATAACGCTAGAAACCACTACCGTCCGTTTGCGCAAACTCCCGCAAATGTACCCGCACCCACTGCGTTTAAACAGTCAGGATGAAGAAAAAGATGATAAGCAAACAAAAGCGATGAAACCGTATGTTGCTTGTTTGACATTAAAAAATTAGTCTGGTTTGGATCCCGGAAGTTAAACAAATTGTCCAAATTTTTTTTTTTTTGAGATGAATGTTAAATTTATTCAACAAAAATATCGTCTTTTACACCAAGTGCTTCGCTAATCGATTTGTTTTGAAATAAAATCTAACTAGAAAGCTGAACAAAAAAACCAGATTTTCTTCTTAACTTCGAGCAGCGAACCAACTTATGAGGCCTTCCTCATATTAAAGAACTACGTCATCAGCGTCTAGCACTCGTTTAGCTCGCCGCAGCTTCTATTTGAATATTTGATCTAAATGTTCAAACCGATGAGTTCTTCTCCGGTGAGAGTCTAGCGCTGTCGCCACAGTGGCGTGATTTGGGATCCTCAAGTCATTTAATGCATCCTTTTAATCCAGTTATATCAATCAAATCCAGTTATATCAATTTGTCCGAAAGCTTCATTGGGCGATCTAGCAATATCTGTCCGAAAGTTAATTTTTATACAAATCACGCACTAAACCGCCTCATCACCATCTAAGCCAAATAGACGTACGTAAGTAATTTAGAATTATTTTGTAAAAGCGATCTTCATGTCTCATAAGGCAATAGCACATATATATCAGTTTCTACATATTTAAATTTAAGCCATGTTCAATTTCTCTCGGCCAAACCCGGATCATTCGAAATTAAGACTTCGGAAATGATAGTAAGCTTTCAAAATAAATAAAGATTATTTCAGGAAAAGTTTACTTCTTTCAAAAACAAGTTCCTCAATATGTATATCTACAGAAAATTTTCGTTAACTATCTAATATGTTATATAGGTAAATACCAAAAAAAAAAAGGAATTAAATTTTGCAAATTATTTTGTCCACTAAAGTAATCTTATACGTTTGTAAAGTGAAATCATTGATAGAAAGAAATTGAATATTAACTTGATTATAGTGTTGACATTAATTTACCTTTATATGTCACACTACAATTATGTTACCTGCTAATTTACTTACGTTCACGGTGCCTTGACAAAAGATACTAACCTACTTTAACTTGGCCAAGGAAATTAAATATTTAATGCATATAAGCATCTTTTTCACATTAATTTAGGTATTTTTTAAATTTCCCCTTGTATCAAACGCAATTTTTGTATTTGTGCTTACGAATTTTTCTTTTTAATCTCATATTTTTAAAATGCGCTTGGAACAGAGATCATATGCAAAAGATTGACACGCATTTTAGACAACAATATTGAATTTTACTATTTAGAATAATATGTATATCCTGATAGAATTAAAATATTAAACCAGCTAGTTACAAACTAAAAGATATGAAATATAAATTAATTTATTTACTTAATTTAATTTATTAATTGCCTATATAAAGTTGGATTTGTCTCCACCGAAAGACACAAATAACAACGTTACTTTCACAATTTTTTTAATACATTGTAGAATTTTAAAGGGGAAATTTCAAAAATATCATTTTTGGTGTGTCAATTTTCAAAAATGCTATCATGAATTGTCAATTTTCAAAAATGCCATTTATTAAAGATTTTTAAACCCTAAACCCTAAAATCCTAAATCTTAAAAATGATTTTGACCCCTAACAAACCATAAACCCTAAAAATTAAACCCTAACATAAAATAGTTAACCCCAAAGATAAATGATATTTTGAATAAATGATATAATTTTAGTGGCATTTCAAAAGTGGCATTTTTCAAAATTTCTCAATTGGTTGATACTTTTAATTTGCAATCAAAATAGAGTTATTTAAGAAAAAAATGGAGTATAATATGATAATATAAAATAAAAAGTAATCTAAAAATAAAATTAAAAATAGAATTTTTTTTAAGTGACATACTTTGTATTTCGAATCTCAAAAGAGATCATATGATCATCATATTTTATAATTATGAACAACCCATAATTGTAAAAGCATTAGATGTAGACTATTGCATTTTACTGAAAAATCATTACAATTAGATGTATGCAAACCAATGCATTCAGAATTTAGGTAACAACATGCTTTCCCATACTCCTTTGCATCCGACATGTTTTTTCGTCTGGTTGATTCTTTAAAATCGACCCCTTTTCAATCGCCATGTTGTCCAACATTAAAAACCTCTCTTTTTTTTTTTTTTTTGGTCACAAATTTGCATTGAACTTTTAAAAAATTTAACTCCACTTAGGGAGAATACAACAAGGCCACAAAGAGCCGAACAAGCCAAAGTCTTGACCACCAAAATGGACAAACAAATGGTAAAGTTAGACTTAAAGATAAATGTGAACTCACAAGTTCACTCAACATAGTATTCGAATAAGGCCTGACAAACATGAAGACTTCTTCAATTTGACATTCCTGATCAACACCACTAAGGGGAGGAAAAAAAATCTCCATGGTCGTTAAGGCTAGACAGTTTTCACCATCTAAACGAGAGACGATTAACATCTTCGCTTCTACTCCAAACAGAACCATCTTCAACACAATGCTCCCTATAACAATTCCATTAATCACAAGTGAAAGATTTGGGAAGAAAAGACTCTCCATAAAGGAGAAAAGAGGGCAGTGAAAATCCAACCGAACCAATTTCACTGGAGAGATGCCAATAGTAAGAATTTTCTTTCCGAACTGCCACAAAGAGATAGAAAACCATATCAGAGCAACTGCCATCAAAGTAAAACCGGGACAAGACCTGCATAATGCAGTAAAGGAACGAAATCGACAAGGATACCAGTAAAAGACTCAATAGGAGAACCAAATTCAACCGAAATAATCGGGATTAATACAGAGATGCTCGGGTCCAACAAGACCATCCCTACCCACTCATCTAAAACCCAACCACCATCTGAAGTAGAGGGTAGGAAACATGAGCATACAAAAGCAGAAGAGAAGAGACTTATCTGGTCGACGAGAAATACAGCGAAGACACCCTGAGTTGGGACGGTAGAAACACCAACTTCAACGGATTTGGCTTGAACACCGACGGTTGGAAACTCAACGAAAGGCGTTGATGAGTCAATCAGAACGGAATCAAATGAGCAGATCTGGGAACAAATCTAACACCACGGTCTGCACACAGCAGTAGGGAATCGCAAATAAGCGAAAAGAGTGTCACTCGAGGACATAAGATAAGAAACGGCAAAGCCAGAAGATGCCACTACAGTAGATCCCAGATCCAGATCTGGAAACTGCAGTAAAAAGCCCGATAAAGGAAAAGGTGAATGAGGAGGGGAGAAGGAAAAAGGGTCGGAGATGGAGATTAATTGGAAGAGGATGGATGGTGGGTAAGGAGGATCGGAAGGGTCGGGTGGGTCAGGCGCCACAGTTGAGCATAGCCTCTAAAACGAGATCCTTACAACGAAGACCAGCTCCGAAGGGAAGGGATGAAGCATAGAGCAAAGAACAGCACCGACCATGGAAAAGGGAAGAGAACATCAAACTAACTAAACAGAAGAAATGAATGAGTAAAAATTAAAACATCACCAACTAAAAAGTCGTTGATATCCTTTTAAAATATTTCAAAAATAAGTGATCAAAGTTCTTTTCTTCACATCTCTACAGAATTTTGCTCATCACCGTTTATTGGATGAACATGGATGGTGAGAAGGCATATACCAACTGGCTACCTTGTTAAAGAAGATGAGCAAATCGATTAAGATATTGTTTTGCTATAAAAGTTTGAAATTTTGCGATACAAAAGTTTAAATTTTTGCATCCTATTTTGCTATCAATTAATAA
The DNA here is from genome assembly GCA_900406555.1 of Pseudoturritis turrita. Classification (NCBI taxonomy): domain Eukaryota; kingdom Viridiplantae; phylum Streptophyta; class Magnoliopsida; order Brassicales; family Brassicaceae; genus Pseudoturritis; species Pseudoturritis turrita. Next base: position 405,692 of record OVBL01001060.1, on the reverse strand, counting down.
TGGTTAAACTAATCAAAGATGAAACCAATCACATCACCATACAACGATCATAAAAAAACTGTCAAAATTTACGGATAATAAGATATTATCATATAACTAAAGCTTTGAACACGAAATATCCATGATAGAAAGATATGATATTGTATTTATTAAGGCGAGAACATAAACACTAAGAAATACATCAATCTCAAAAGGTAAATACTGTTTATAAAAAAGAATTTTTAAGTAATTTCAATTAAAACATACTTGCTCAATAAATCAAAGGAAAATATTTTTTTACTGTTAATGTCTGAAAAATATTTTCTTGAAAGGAAAATATTTGTTTTTGTAGAAAACATTTTTTTTTATCTTTCAAAAGGGAATATATCCTCGATTGAATAACAAAAAAGAAACATATTAGAGATAAATCTGAAAATATTTTTTAGATTTTTTTTAATTTTCTTTTTGGTTTTAAAAGGAAAAATATGATTCTTTTGTTTGTTAATTCTTTATTTTGAGCCATTCTGATCTATCAAATAATATAATAAATACCGTGACATTTCATAAGACAATGACCAATCATGTTATAAAACAATTCACATGAATAAGTCAGGAAATACATATAAACATATATACTATATAGAGAAGAAGATTTGACTTAAAACCATATATGAAATATGATCATCACTAAGAAAACTGCGGCCAACCTTTGCCCCACCGTCATTCGCGGCAGCGGTGTAGAGTCGCCGCCACAGAAACAGATGTTGCTGCAGCTTCAAGCAAAGTGGAGAGAAACCAAGTGGATTTTCTCTCTCTTGGTTTTGACAGTTTTGCTGTCTCTAGTTGTCTACCATTTCGCGTCACTTTCTCAGCCACTGCCGCAAATTTCAAGCTTTCCTGCGTTTGTGCCGCCGCTGATCGCAGCCAAACAAAACTCTAACAACACTGACACCGTTAGTAATCTAAATCCATTTACATATCTATCATATTATCGGAAACATGTTTATATACTCCATCCGTATCATACATTTTAAGACAAAAAATTCGTTTCATTTTAAATGATTTTTTACATTTTTAATGTACCGATTTAATTGATAGATATGTAAGATATTGTGTTGAGACTATATAATATACTAGATTTAGGACTTGCGTATATGCGGATTTGTAATAAATATTTATAACCCGTGAAATAAATCAAAAGCGAAAAAGAAAAAGAACAAATAATCACCCGCAAAAAAATAAATATAATTGTATATTAGATTTTAAAATTAAATAGACTCTTTCAACACGTGTCAAAATCTAATTGGTATATTAGATTTGTTAAAATACATAAACTTTTTAACACATGTCAAACTCTAGTTGGAAAAAAAAGTTACACATGTCAAAATCTGATTGACTGACTTGACACGTGTCAAGATCATGTTAAAAAAAAATAAAACACGAAAAAGTAAAAAACAAAATCAGGTCTCACGTAAAACAAAAATTGAAACTATAATGCGAAACCAATGATTGAGAAATCTAAGAGCTATTTATTTATTTTGATTCTTTTATTATTTGATTTTCAATTAAATTCTACAACATATTTTAAAATAAATAGTTTTTTATTCTCATTTGAATTATGTTTAACTTTTACGATTTTTCTATTCATATAAATTTAATTTTTTTTTTAAAAAAATTGATGAATTAATTATCATATATCTATTTGAATTATTGTTAATCTTTTAATATTTGACAATCCGTAAAATAAAAACCAAACACAAAAAATGGAAAATAAATCATATCACCATTGTAAATAAATAAAATCATATAGAAAAATCGATGCGAAACCAGTGATAGAGAACTTAACAATTAATTATTTATTTTGATCCACTTATTTTTCTTATATTATTTTATTTTCAATTAAATATTTCAAAATAATTAGTTTTTCCTATTTCTATTTGAATTAGGTTTACCTTTAATTATGTGGTTACTCATATATATATATATATATATATATATATATATATATTTCAAAATTTTAATGAATTGATTCACATATTATATTTGAATTAGATTTACTTATTTTTAGTCATATTTGACTTTTTATTTTATTTTTTGACTCGACATGATGAAAAATGAATTTTATTATTTAAAATAATTACAAAGTAAACACATCAAACTTTATACAATAGATTGTGATATAAAGTAGCGTAGATTTTATAAAGAAATCATATCCATAGTTTTGTTTGGTTGATAGTTTGAGGCAGAAGATATGAGAAATTTGGCAAGAATCCTGAGAGAAGCATCCACGGAGGAGAAGACAGTGATCGTAACGATGATGAATAAGGCTTACGCGGAGCGAAACTCGACGTTCGATGTGTTCCTCGAGGGCTTTCGAGTAGGCGAAGGCACAGAGAGGTTGCTGCGTCACGTCATGGTGGTGTGTTTGGACGATAAAGCCTATTCACGGTGCTTGGAGGTCTTTCCTCGCCGTTGCTTCTTGTTGAGGACTTCCGGATTCGATTTCTCCGGCGAGAAGCTGTACATGGTGCCTGATTATCTCAAGATGATGTGGCGCAGAACAGAGTTCTTGGCTTCGTTGCTTAAACTTGGATATAACTTCCTCTTCACGGTATCTTTCTAAACTCATTGAATGCATCTTACGAACATTCGCTTATTCAGTTCGGTTTAGTTTGATTTTTCTTGTCAAATCGGTTTTGAAATTTTACGACTTAATCAGAAGTTTTGGTCGATTCGATCAGAAAAATTTGGGTTCGGTTTTGAATAAAAAATAATTACAAAAATAGAACTAAATATCTTGAAAATATTTATATTCATAGGACATGGATACAGTGTGGCTTCGAGATCCATTTCCTCGATTGGTTGCAAATGCAGATTTTCAAATCGCTTGCGACCTCTTCAACGGAAATTCCAGCGATGCTCGCAATCCAGCCAATGGCGGATTCAAATTCGTCAAGGCCAACCGCAGAACAATCGAGTTCTACAACTATTGGTATGAGTCCAGACTTAGATTCCCTGGCAAAAATGAGCAGGACGTGATTAACCGGATCAAATACGACCAATACATCAACAAAATCGGGCTCAAGATGAAGTTCATAGACACGAAAGACGTTGGAAATTTCTGCCAACCAGACTGGGATATTAACAAAGTCTGCATAATGCATGGGAACTGTTGCATTGGATTGGATAATAAGCTCAAGGATTTGAGACAAGTTCTTGAGGATTGGACGGAATTTTTGTCCGAGAGCGGTCAGAAAATACGATTTCGACAGCCGATGAATTGCCGGACAAGTCTCAGGCGGGTGGTTCACAAAAAGAGAGGTTGATTCCGTTCTATTGAGGTTGGTGAAACTGAGGCAATATAGCCAAATGGAGAACAAACATAAATAAAGCCTGAATACTTTAAATTCACACTGATAATAAATTACTAGAAGTCGTTTGTTTGTAGTTGGTAATATATTTAGTGTGTAGTTTTCTCAAATGTTAACACCAAACGCAAACGAAAGAAAGACCTTCCGTTTATGTTTTGCGTTGCGTTTACACTTTGCCAAATTATTTATGAATAACTAAAAACGTTTTCTATCTAATAAATGTATATATGTGTTTATTTGTCAAGCAAATGATTTAAACGTTTTATATCTAAGATATGTATATATGTTATATAAAAAAAATCACCTAAAACTGAGTTTGAAACAATTAATGGAGAAAATATTCCTGGTCCTAATAACAGTCACTTTTATGATAATTCTTGGGTTCACATATGATTTAAACATTTGATAAAATACAAATGCATGAGATCTTACACAATATTAGAAGAAGACATGAGATTAAACTCATCCTAATTTATTAAAACCAAGAACAAGAATATACTATATAGAGGGTCTTCTTTTAATTGTATATAAATCATTACGCATTAAGCTTTATGCAATGTCAATGTAGGGGTCAAGAAAAAGATGAACAGCAGCAAAAGAAAATGAAATAAAAAATCGTAAGATGATAAGCAAACAAAAGTGATAAAACTAACCGTTGAATTGCCAGAGAAAGCGGCATTGACAGGAGGGTCGATTAACCTTATGCCGTTTTTGGTTTTCTAATGTAGACATGTAGGGTATAATGAAAACAATTTACAGTTTTTCATCCAAGTTACCTTGACTCTGCGTTGCGATATTGGATTTTGCCCGGTCATATACCTTTTAATGGTTGGCCACGACCTCCAAGATTGCATGTTTGGTTGCTATGCACTTGACCCATGACTCATGTCAAGCTGAGATTCTGCAGGTGCAAAATCAAGCAAAAAACTCGTAAAAGAGTTCTTAGAAATAGAATATCTGAGAAGAAAACAATATAACTCATTAGGACATCATCGGTATCATCTACTAATTTCGTGGAAAAAATAAACTTAGAAACAAGAATACTATACTAGAGGTCTTAAAGAAGCTATAACATCATGGAAAGGAGTTTTATGAAAACGCAGTGCGGGGTCAAACATTATTTTGCTCCCCAAGCATGGAGATGATATTCAGAAAAAAAGAGGAATACCGTCAAAGGAAATCGAAACAATCAATAGGAGGATAAGCAAACAAAAGTGATAAGTTCAAAAACGAAACCTGTAAAAAAGATGCACTAAGAGCCCCTTATGATGATGCAGCCAAACTCTAGATCCCTGTTAGAAGCTTTAGATCCTCGACATGTTCTACAAAGGCGTGCACTTTATAACTCTTAAGCTCTTCAAGTCCTTTGATTTCAACTCTTTTGAGATCATACCTATAAAGATTGAAGTAGAAAACATAAAACGGGTTAGACGTATAGTCCCTGCACAAAACAATTTCACCTGTAGCAGTCACCCCGGCGATGGAAACAGGGGCATTGACGTCTCTATTCTCCCACAAATCAGGCAAAGTGTAGACTCGTCTCGACCATTCCCGTTTCTTGACATCCTCTAAAACCCATAAACACAACTCAAGGCTAAACCTTCCCTCGACATCAGCACGCCACTCGCTCTGAATTCCTCCTAATTTACCCCTGTAATTGACAAGAACACTAGGCCTAGACCAAACCGAAACACCATTAACTTCCGAAATCAACTCGAATCTCTCATTCCTAACATCAAAACAAGCTATCACCACAGTTGATCCTACAACTCGACGAGCTACATAATACAAAACACCATTGATGCATATCCCTTCACTTAAAGGATAATGTGTTAAACGAGAGTTATTCAACCTCCACTTTCCAGTTCCTAATGTCAAAACCTGATACTCCTCAGCCGCAACATCTTTATCACGGCTCATGAACAATACCTTGAATTGATTACCAATCGGATCAAACCCAAAAAAGCTATGCACAAATTCCTTACTCGCTCTCGGTTTTGGTAAACTCACTTGTTGTCCAGTGCTAGGTTTACATATCAAAGGCAATCTCCACATCGATTTCGGAGAATTAGGGCAATAGATCAAAATCCAGAAACAGGGGCACAAGAAATTTGCAAGCACCAATCTTTAGGGAAACGTATATGAAACTCGGCGGTGACTACAAGAGACGATTCGTCAGGATTCTGAAACTGAGACGACGAGCAGATGATAAACTCACCGGATTTTTCGAGGGCGATTAAGAGACGCGGACGAGTCGAGGACCTGGTCATGAACGAGTCGGTGAAATATGGAAGACGAAGAATTGATGCCCAGAATTTGGAAACGCGACGAAACCTAGCGATTGATTTCGCCGATGATCTCGAGAGTATCTCCAGGATGAGATCAGTTGAGTCAATTGATTTGGGTACTCTTGTGTTCATCGCGATTTTGAGTTTTGCGACGGAGAGAGAGAGAGAGAGAGATTTGTGGTTTTGGATCGGAAGTTTACAAATCAGAGAGACTCTAATTTATAGGGACGATTGAGAAATTTTAAACTAATTTGAAATTTCATTGCTTTTGGAAACAAGAGTTTAATAGAATTAGGAAATCAGAAAAAAAAATCGATTTAGGAGAAAACTTTTTCTTTTCCTTGGTGTGTACTTTTCAAATTTCATTGTTTTTGAGTTTCTATTTTTAAATTGGGAAGTTTTGTTTTATTATTTTTAATATTTTAATAATTCTTTTGCATATTTTCTATATATTGAAAAAGTAATCATGAAGAAAGAAAAACTTGAATATTTTCTTATGAACATGCAAAAAATTCTGGTTTACGCAAGTTTTGGTAAAAAAAAATTGATTCTATTTTGAAATTAACAAAAAAACATATAAAAACATCACAAATTTGTAATTTTTACATAACATCCAAAAACAAAAAAATTATAACACTACTTTTGATAAATCATGTGTTGTGTAGCATATCTTCCTCCGGGCGGAAAAAAAAAAAAAAGTGAAATGTGATTAAAAATATGATGCAAATGTGAAATTTCATGATATACGGATCCGTCCCAATCCTAATTCTAATTGTGACTATATAGTTTGAAATCTGATTTACAAATCGGAAAGAATGGAACGAGAATTAGATATTCGGTTGAAAAGATAGATTAAATGTAAATGATATATGATAATATAATTTACATCTTTGCATCTTTGTCTAATCATCTTGCTTTTAACTTGTGAAACAAACTAATGATAGAATTTTAATCAATAGACAATATCGATGGAAGAGAGGCACAAATGACTCTTATCAATGCCCAAAAGAGGTAACAAACAGTTTAATTCACATACGATAACTGAGAAAGCAAGGGAGCAAAACTGATTTCGGGTAACTAAGAGTGTCAAATTTTCTCAGGAGACATGTCAATGAGAATCTTACACTTGCCCAGAGATCATCTGCCAAACCCATTTTCACTTATATATCTTGTTGACATGTCGTCACAGGTGGTGTCAATAAGCCAATGAACATCACTTCTAAAGGCCTCATATGACTTGGTAACTGAGTAAGGACTTAACATAAGGGCTTGTGTATCTGGATTCCGGTTTTTGTTGGTTCTTGACGAAAATGCTTACTTGTCTTTGTTGTGCCTCATAACTTGTTAAATGGGTTCTCATGGACGAGCTTTCTCAGAGAAAACTAAGAACATGAAGCCTGTGGAAGTACTCAGCGAGCAAGCCCCAAGCAACCTGTCAGGTCGACAAGATCTTACTCATTTGCTGCCTCAGATGATCCGCCTGTTCCAAAGAGAGATTCCTTTTGTGAAAATATTTGATGCTTTATGCAGACAGAACAGACACAAACTTTATCAAAATGAAAGATTTGGGTTCAAGAAGTGCAGTAGCACGAATCAACACATTGATCTTTGCCTTAACTTGTTTTCTCAAGCAGCTCACATATCACCCATTCAATAATAAAATGCAATCTTACAAGATACATGAGTCAAAAGACTTGAACCAGTCTGTTTGGTTAGTCTTTAAGGCCAAATCTTACACTAGTCAGGATCTGCAATTCACACTTAAGCAAAATCGTGGTCAAAGCTGAATAAGATGATTAAAGTCCAGTAAGAAGATGTACATTCTTCATGTGAAATGTAATCTTTTATTTTGGTCTCGCTAGCTTGCGCAGCTAAAGCTCTCTCAGAAAGATGATAAACAGAGCATTACCCTCTGGGCCACTTACTTTCTTCTCCTTGTGCAAGAAGAAGCTGTCCAAAATCCAAATGAGGGAGCATTTTTTGAGGAAAAGTATGAAAACCAAGATAGGTGCCTAGGTTGTTACTCCTTACGAGTGAAAGATGCATATGTCTCGGATTAAAGAAAGGTCTCACCTTTGTTGGACTAAGGTCTCCTCCCAGGGGCCTACTTCTTGTCCCCAAACACTGCGATTATGCGCATCACTTTTCTCAAAATGATGCCAGATGGTTTTACCAGGCTAAAGAGGAAAGAGGTGAATCAACAAATCCTTAAAAAAGCGAATTAGAAGAAGCTCTTAGTAAATTGCAACTAGGACAAGGGCAGATCAGAAGCATAGAACATTGTTGCATCAAACCAAAGAGATTTACTTAAGAGATTGGATGTAGTACATAAAATGCATACCTTGTGGGATTTGTAACTCCTGCAAGCTGCACAATGGCAACAAATGCAAAGGTGAAGCCAAATTATAGGTGACAATTGACTTATCATCACATATAATTTAGTCATCCCAAATTCTACAACATTAACTTATCAACATTTTTCTAAAATCAAATAATATCTAGAAATAGGCCTGTCAAACGGGTCAAACCCGTCCGGGGCGGGTTTAAAATTTTTTGACCCGTTCCGACCCACCTCACAAAATCCACAGAACTAAAATATTAAACCCGCACCCGTCCCACTTAATTTTCCGGGTCCCGCATGCATTTTAAATAAATAAAAAATATTAATTTATACATATTTTAATTAATTTAATAGTAAAAATTAAATATTATAAAACATAAATACATAAATTTCTTAGAAAAACTAAAATTTTGTTTACTTAATTTATATATGTTATATAATATTTCAATAATTTAGTAATATTAGTTGGATAAATATTTAAAATTAATATATTTAAAATTTTTAAAAAACCCGCAGGATTTACCTGCAATTATAATAGCCCGTCCGCGAGATATGCTTGTAAATAGGCTAAATTTTTTTTGATCCGCACCTGTTCCGTTGCAGATCGGCCGGGGCAGGATCCGCGGATTTTGACCAAATTGAGAGGATGTTTTATCCAGGTGGATATATGAGTACTTAGGATAATAGTATACTTAGGATAATAGTGTTTAATTTTCATTTAACGAAAAAGCTTTATTTGCGGACCTCTTTGGATCGAAGATGAGAAAAAGTTGCAACACCGAGGAGCTCCACCTTAAAATGGAATACGCACTATTCGAGTTAGCGCCGGACTTGAACCACCGAAGGTCGACGACTCAGAGACGGAGGTGAAGATGCTTGGTGATGGAGATTTTGGAAACGGGAACGAGGATGAAATCGATCTGTTGAAAGAGACGGAGAGATACTCGACTCGAGCCACCGAAGCTCGACGACTCAGGTGAAGATGCTTGGTGATAGAGATTTTGCAAACGGAGGAAGAAATCTCGAGATGGAGAGAAATCAACAAAAATTAGGGCTCTTCGAATTGATCAAAACCGAACCGAAAACCGAAATAAATTCCGGATCGGTTTTCAAAGCACGTGATGCTCACGTGGGTGGTAACTCTCTCGCCGTCTCTTTAAAGAAAAATAACCAACTCTCCAACTTCTTCTCCCGCCAAACTCAACAGCACTTTCTCTCTCTCAAGAACACTATCTCTCTCTCTCTTTCTCGTCAATTGAAACTCAAGAACACTATCATCTCTCTCTCTCTTCCACCTCAAATCTCAGGTATTTCTCTCCGTTTCTGGTGAATCTGAATATGGAAATATAGTCGGAATTGATTTATGCAACTTTCTTTAGATTGATTCCGTGGTTATTGATCAGTCAAATATACATATGGAAACTGAGTAATGATTTGATTCGTTAAATCGATATGTGGGTTAAGTTTCCTTTTCTCGAATCTATGTTTAGTTTCCCTTGATTGATCAATCGACGATATATGAGTTAAGTTTCCTTTTCTCGAATCTATGTTTAGTTTCACTTGATTGATCAATCGATATATGAGTTGAGATTGAGAAAATTTCCTTTTCTCGAATCTATGTTTAGTTTCTGGAATTTTCTTTGAGTTTTTTTATTCGTCAAATCAATATATGGAAAGTCCAACTTTTTAAATTGTTTGATTGGTCAAATTCCTTTTCTTGAATTTTTGTTAACTTTCACTTGATTGATCAATCGATATATGAGTTTATCTTCAGTTTCTGGAGTCTTTTGGCGATTTAGAATGTTATTTTATTGGATGGAAGTATGGGTTTTTTGTTTGCAGTATGGAGAGCAACGAGATACATCCTGCTCTTTGGCATGCATGTTCAGGGTTAATCCGTCTGGGACCTATTCTTTCTTCCACTGTATATTACTTCCCGCAAGGACATGTAGAGAACTACGGTGGTTCTGCATCACCACAGGCCCTCTGTGCCAACTTTCCTGCCACCAAATGTCGTGTTCTTTCACTGAAATTTTTGGCGGATCCTGCAACAGACGAGGTATTCGCTCGCATTCGTCTGAAGCCTATGCTGCTTGAAGAGGAAAATGCTGAATCCTCTAGATCAAAAGAGCCAGCAAACAACTACATCAATTCTGCTTGGTTAAAGCGTTTGGAAAGCTCTGATATCAGTGGCGATAGATGCTCACTCACCACTGAACAATGTTTGCCAGTTGACAGAATATTCGAGAAGAATACCCATATTGTCATCATACACGATATACATAATAGTGTATGGCGCTTTGAGCATACCTATGACAACGCAAGCAGTTCCCACTCTCTGACTGATGGATGGCGATGTTTTGTCTCTTCCAAAAAGCTTCATGCAGGAGATTACTTGTGTTTTCTGAAAACTGAGAAAAATGTAATCACGGTTGGAATCAGGAGAAGTGATGTCGCAATCAACCTGAATGATGATCCTACCGGATTCTTTTACAACATCAGAAATGAAGCTAGTGGAAATCAGATTGGGCGAACCGGAAACGGTCTATGCTCTGTAGAATCTCTAGGGCAAGCTATGGCCAATGCATTTAAGAATGTTGAGTTTGAAGCTGTGTACTATCCGATGGTTGGCAAGTCAAGCTATTTTTATGATTCAAATGCCGTAGATACTTCTTGGAGCACAAAATGGGTTACTGGTATGAAAGTGAGAAAGAACGTTGTTGTGGAAAACCAATTAGGGAGGAGGATTACTCACTATGGTTTCATCACAGACATACGTGATGATCCTAGCCTTTCTTGGAAACATCTCAAGGTAATAAAATATCCACTATGATGATGTGTTGTACACTATGATGATGTGTTGATACCATAAATCACACTTGTTGTCTCTTCTCAATAGGTCAAATGGGAGGAAGCAGATGCTGCACAAGTGGAAAACTGTTGGGAAATTGAGCCATATACTCCCACTGTCCCTACACAAAAGAGAGGATTAGAAGAGAGTGAAGAAATCGATGTCAAAAAAAGAGGAAAAGAGAGTGAAGAAATCCATGTCAACAAAAAAGTAAGGGAGAGTGAAGAAATCATCTTGTTTGGACAAAAAATCTCAACTCAATGAGATTAGGTGATAAACATGGGAATGTTGGTTTTTTTAGATTTTTGTATAGGGTGTGAAGAAATCATCTTGTTTGGACAAAGAATCTCAACTCAATGAGATTTAGGTGATAAACATGTGAATGCTGGTTTTTTTCTGCTTTGATACTGTTCAAAAGATGTGATATGGTTTGATATAATATACAATATATTCAACAAGGTTTACTGGTAATGAAGAAGACTTGCCACTATATCTGTGTTCTTATTCTCAACTAAACTTTTCATTCTTTGAATTAAATAATTGGGGTTTCTATACAATACAGAGAAGACACATCACTTTGAGGACCCCATATCTTGAATAAAGAACAATTATATTAGGCTATCTATAACTTGAGACCACTGTTAGAACTTGGACTTATTCAACATTCTTGGAACTTATATACATAGCAAGTAACATCTGTGCATTAATGTTCACCAAGAGCCTAGCCTTCTTTGATGCTCTAACGTTCTTAAGAGTCATCATGAGCTTTTGTCTTTCTCCTTCAACCTCTGCAAACTTGAGGCTTAGCTGAGAGTAACGGTCATGCATTTCCTTAAGCTCTTGTCTCCATAGACGAATACCGGCCTTCAGTCTCCAGCATTTCTTCGATTAGATTGTTTACGTCTCTGAAACTCTGGAAGATTGCTTCATCATCGGTATGTTGCTTCAAGAAAGAGCTGCAATTCAGCTAAAAAGGAATAAGTTCAACGACTAGTATACTTCTTACTTGTTCCTGCAGAATCTTGGTTTTACTAAGGCGAAAATATATAGCTGAATTCTTGAATCATGTACCTCTGCAAACGGATGGTTGATTTTCTCTTTCCACGCAATGCTTCAGCAAGTTCTATTTCCAGTGCAAGAACCCTTTCCAATGCGTTTCCGCAACTGAAATTCTCATGAGATAGAGGGAAGATACTTTGAAGTTCTTCCTTTGCCTGTTGGAAAGATGATCATAAGACTTCCGGACACACATGCTTCAATATATTACAATCTCTAAAAGGTAAACATCTGCACCTGACGCAATTGTATCAGCTCCTGTTCCAAACCAGGAAATCTGGTGTTTGAATCATTATCATCTTGAGGTTGAAGTAGATTCTTATTCTTCATCCTTTCTAGCTGTAAAGAAGACAAAAAAACATCCAATGACGCTAGGCACTAACAAATCGTTCTGTAGATGCTAGACATCCAGTGACGCTAGGCCCCATCAAGTAGACATTGTGATTTAGAATTGCCATCCAATCCAAACTAAGTCAGTGGTATTTATACCTCCAATTATCTTTAGAAATTTTAACCGACAATCCAATATTACCTCATTGTTTAAGTGATCCATGCTAGACCTTAAAGTCTCTGCCCTGAAATTATCATTGATCAAAACTAGGCTTTCTTCACTTTTGTCCAGCGCCATTGCTTCTCCGGAAGGTAATTGGTCTCCGTTTCCATTTACACTGCTCGATTGAATAGCACCCTGATGTACAATAAACATGATAAGAAATGAATTATAGCACCTTTATTCCCGTTGAGTCGCAAGAAACAATTTGCTTAATACCTAACTAGAGAAATATTTACAGATAACAATACGTAGTAGCCTAGTCATTACCAGCTTGATTAATCACGTAAACTAGTTTTGCATAACATTTCATAAAGAAGTTGCAGCAAAATTTTAACATGACTGGTTGGAGCAGAACTAGTTTTAACATGAGGTCTATGATACCATGAACTTGAATACCTGAATTTTTGACCTGGGACTGATGGTCCCCACTGTACTAATTCTCTCATTGATTCTAGCTCTTTTGACATTTTCAAACTCTCCTCTTTGCATTGCTGCAGAAAAGTTTCAAGCTTCTGTTTTTCTTCTTTGCAGCACTCAAGGCTTAATAATGAACAATCCAGCTCAGCCTTCATCATGTCATAAGCCAAAGTTTTCTCACGTTTATCATAGATAACAGACTGTCGATCAGCCTCCAATTCCAATATTTTATCTCCCAGCTCTTTAGTTCTCTTTAATTGGCTGGATTCTGCCTTTTTCCTTGCTTCATTCTCGTCAATGGCATCTTTTAATTTCATCAGAATCTCCTCACCATGCTTCTTGGACATGGTCAATTGATACTAAAGTTCCTGCAGCTTGGTTTCATACTGTTCTTTGATGAAAATGATTCTCAACGACTCCTGCTGTGGAGTTAGCGGGGCTTTATAGTCAGCCTTTTCACGAGCACGATTGCATTCAGCTTCAGCATTGTCCTTAAGCTCTTTCAAATTAATGGACAAGCTTTTGACCTCTTCTGTTTTCAATGCTCAGAGAGCTTCTGAGTGAGATCACTGCACCTATTTTAAGCACACTGGCACCTTTGTCTACGTAGCTCAGTTAGTTTATCTTTTAGTACCTCAACTGTAATTTCCGACTCAGCCTTTAACACTGTCAAATTTTCTGTTTCTTCTTCATGCCCAACCAATAAAGATTTCAATTGCTCAACCTCATGAGCACATAAGCTTCTCTCAGAGTAACTTCTTTCTGCAGTCTCATCCCTAGCTGCGTGCTCTTCGAGCTCAACAGACATTTCATCGCAAGAGCTCTACTTTTAGCCATGGAAGACTCTAGTTCAGACTTTACGACTAATCAATAATTCATTGTTTTCTTCCATATACAGTGTTTTGTTGACTAGACAATGGTTAAGGGCAGATTCCACATCAGCGTGCTTCTGTTGAAGCTCAAGGTGGCTCTTAGAGAAGCAGCTAATTTGTTCTGCAAGGTCATTGATACAGGTCTCAGACTGGATCTTTGTAAACATAAGCTGAACATCTGCAGCTATTAGACATTGAAACAGTTCTTCTATAAAAGAAGACTCTCGATGAGCATCTCTAACGTACTCCAAACATTGAACAGACTTTTCAGATTCCAGCTCAGCTACCATCTTCTCCAAAAGTTGCACTTGAGATTTCCGCAAATCAAAGTTCTCCAACAGCAAATGCTTTTCATCTAACTCAGAGGCGAGTTCTTCAACTCTGCTGTCTAATTTGTTTCTCAAACTTCTCTCAATATTCAATTCTGATTTTAAGGAGTCGAGATTTGTCAACAACTTAATATTAGCATCCAAATGCTGAGCTCCTACAATATGAGAGTCATTGAACGCAGCCAGTACCTCAAAATGTTCCTTGTGGAGCTTGTCAGCATAAGTCTCCCATTCAGTTCTTGTGAAAACAATCTGGATATCTGCTGCTACTGAAAATTCCATCATTTCAAGTAACTGAGATTCCAAATCGGAATTATATGATGAATCCCGATTTAAGCTTCTCAGAGATGTTTCATATCTTGGCAAAAGATGAGTGTGAGTTGCCTTCTCCAGCTCCAGATTGGAAACCATTTGCTTAAGACGGACCAACTCAGAGCTTTGCTCATCAAAGCTCATCAATTTGGACTTTTTCGCGATCAACTCAGACGTAAGATCTTGCATTTTAATTTCTAGTTCCTGCCTCGAGTGTCTTTCAAGTCTCAGCTCGTGTGCAAATGTTATCTTTAAATTTTCAAGCTCACGCACAAAACCCAAAGTTTCCTGAGATTTATCCTGAAGAGAAACCAGAAAACGTTTTTTTTCCTCAGCCAGTTCTTCCACAAGCAGCTTGGTTCTTCCATGTTCAACAGCTACAGAGCTCAATTCAATAATCTATTGACCAATTCCCTCATTCTTTTCCACAAGTAAATGCATTCTCATGCTTCTGCTTGAGCTCCATAACATCAGACTCCGGTCACTCCGCAGCCCTTAAAGAAAACTCTGTCTTGGATTTTTTCTTCATCAGATCATTATTCTCTGTCATAAGTATGAAACATTTTTCACATATCTTACAAAAGAATTTATCAAGCTACTCTGTTAAATCACGGGACTCCAAATCAAGATCCACTCCCCCTTCCCACAGAGGCAACGAAATGAGTTTTTCATTGTAGCAGCGTAACGTGTTTATCAACTTTTCCTTCAGACTACTGAAGTTCTGCTGTAGATTTCCATTTGCAGTAGCCAGATCATCAAACTTACCTCTCACAGCATCAAACTCAGCCTGGACAGTAGCAAGCCTTGTCTGAAAATGAACTTTTTCCAGCGCTTCTTTCTCCATAAGCTCTGCAAGCTCTTTTTTCTCGCAAATGCATGTCTCATAATTGGTCTTCCAATTCTTGGACTCCAACACTACAGATTCCAGTTCATCAATCTTTGGCAGAAGGATGAGGTTCTCATGAGTAATATTCTGCAAATTTGCCTCTAAACTTTGATTCTGCAAAGCTACAGCATTCCATTTGGCAATACATGTGGTTTTCTCCTCATTCAGGGAGCAAACCTCGTCCAAAGTTTTCCTTGGCCTCTGTTGAAAGTTCCAGCTGCAATCCAAGTTCATCAATTTTTTGCTTTCATGATCCTTATGTCAACACTTGCTTCAAGAAAATTTTCCCGTAGAATGTTCGAGAATACTTCCAGATATAAGTTCCTTGAATGCATCTCATAGAGTTCTTCCTAAACTTTTTGATATAGGATTTCTTGCACATGAAGAGATCTCTTCAAATCTTCTAGAAGAATATCACCTTTTAAGGGGCGTTCCTTCATCCCCTTTTTCTCATTCCGAAATAGTGTGAGGTTTACATCATGGGTGTCCTGTTGTTTCTCAGGCTTTGAAACATCTGTTCATTGAATGCATTCGTGAAAGCTTTGTGGAGGGTCTGGAAAAGCTTGCTTAATGAGCTTCTCATTGGTCTTAAACATAGATACAACCTGGGATGAAAGCAATTCAAGATCCTTCTGCAGATGGTTGACAGCAATAGAATAATTTAAGCGAGCCCTTTTAAGTGCTGCCTCTGCAGCCAAAGCTCGCTTATCCAGTTCTTCATTCAAAGAATCCAAAGTTTTCTTCTCCTCAGAAAATCTTAGTGTTTGCTCATTCATATCTTGGCGCAACGTTTCCATCTCAGCCTTTGCGCCAGAGATACTATAGAGGCACGTGGAATGTTCAGTCCTTAGATTCTGTAACTCTACTAGCAACTGCCTTTGAGTTTCCTCAAGGTCCTGGACCAGAGATTCGTAATGGCATTCCATCTGATCCATTTTCTTGGTAAGGCTATCACGTTCAGCTTTAGACTCGTCCAGCCCTTGTACAAGCTCGAGGATCTTATCTTTCATGGCACTAGCAGAATCTGCTGAATTGGGTTCAGGAGAAGCAAGATCAGGCATACCAAGATATTGAAGTGGATCAAGCTCTGGTTGATAAATATCAGTGTCCAACTCAGAACCTGATACAAAATGCTCTGCTTTTGACACGCCTCTCTCTTTCTTATCGGTCGTGATGATTTTCTCAGATGGTACTGTGCTGAAATGAGATATAGGCTGGCCAATCTGCCTTTTAACATCCTGTAGAACTCCGAGCAAAGACTCAAAGTCTGAGAGGCACAATCTTAAGTCTCTGTCATGGTAGCCATAGCAAACTTTGTTTTGAATTTCTCTTATGTTATCCTCTACAACTAAAAGTCCCTGCAGCCATCTTAGTTGTAGACTGTGGGAAACATTATCTTGGTCTTTGCTATTATATAGAACGTGTGATTTGGCGTTACGTAAGCACTCCACCTGTTCTTTTAATTTTGAGCACAGATACTTCTCTGACCAAATGATCCCCGGAACCAATCTCTTATAGAAGTATTTGAGAAAAATCTTGAGCTTTGGAACCTATATCATCTGCATGGCACTGCAGCGAACTCACTTCAATCTTAAATCTTATTAATGGATGATTCAATGTCTTCCAAGAATCCTTTAAGCTTATTGTTGTCTTCTATTGCATTGCCCAAATCGCTATTCTTACCAAGATAGTCTGAACCCCAGCCATGATGCCACTCGCGACCGTCTTTCTCTTTCTGCAGGCGCTGAGCAAGCCCACTCAGATCTCCAGATACCACACTTTTGAGGCTGTCAATTTCATTTGTGCTGGATATATCATGTTTCTCTGCATTTAGGCTCCCTGATGTGCTTGAAGAGACATCAAATCCCAATCCTGAATCAAGGTCATTTGTCCCCCAGTTCCTTCCACTAAAGAATTATCTGCAAAAAGATATTGACAATATAAGTTGTGTCAACACCCTCACACCAAAATTAGTTGTGGAAAAGTTTTTGTTCTATGAATAGGTGAGCATGAAACTACATACAAATCAGCATATCATTTAGCAGCCTATTGGACAATCATAGATCCATTACGAGCAAAGTAAATTTTCGGGTGAAAACCTGAAAGGACACTGATAAGAACACAACACTCTTTATTGATTTATCAAAGGATTACACTCTCCCAAACCCTAACAATGGAGATTTTGTTCAAGAGATCTCCTAACTCTCCTCTAACAAACTCTTCACATTTGTTATCCACCTCTACAATAGAAGCATAAACCTTCGAATACAACTCCCAATTCTATTTATACTATTCCCTTTCTTCCCCGATACGTAACCGCCATCTTCTGCTCTCGTGTCCACGTCAGCTTGCTAACCTATCAGACACATTCATGAAGCTTTTATAGAAAACGAAGACCAAACCTTATCAACATGACTAAGAGTCTCATCAGAAAGTGAAATCCTGCAACGAGAAGATTCGTCAGGACTGCTATGGTCAGGAGTCGCTGATGGTCCACTCTCACTGAGTTCTCTCTGCTGCTCGAACTCTCTGAAACCAGTTTTTGAAGTTATCAGCTGTATAGTGATCCGAAAACAAAAACCAAATGTTGAGAAACCAATTTTCTGATCTTAAGAAGGAAGTTTATCTCTTTATGGGGAAGTGAAAAATGGAGAAAAGATGCCAAATGGTCCATACATGTAAGATAGCTCCTGAATCACAACCTTGCAAGGGTAATACCACAGCAAAAGGTTTTAAGGCATCAGCATATTCAGCAAGGTTGATCATAGCCTCTCCAAGGATACTAGATCTAAAAGTACCCTGCTCTCATAAGAATGCAAAGGGAAGAATATATTAACTCCGAAATTAGGAGTCAGAAAAAAGAAAAAAAAAGGAGAAAAGATAGGAAAAAAGTATAATGATACCATAGCCACAACAATCTTATACAGTTTTTCATCACATTTCTTGGTCCTCGTATCCTGAAGCAGCCTTGTAGTTTCATAGATTGTAGCAAGTTCCATTTCTCACAAGTGCTTTTGCTGTCTTTGCTGTAGCTTTTACAGAGTCAGCGGGAATGAAAGATATAAATAGTTTGTCCCATCCTGCTTGTGGAACCTTTAATGATATAAACAAAGCACCCATCAGATCACTGTGCAGTTCGAGCAAGTACAGACCATCAACATCATAAGAACACAAGCAAAAACAATTTATAGAGTTACTCTTTTGAGATTATTAGTTATTTGACTTACATGAGTAGCATGAAACTGCAATCGAAAGACCACTTTGACTTTGGCTTTCCCCAGCTTCCATTTTGCCAGTCTCGACATTACTCAAAAAAAAAATTAAAACAGCCTCACCTGCAAAACACATATGAAACAAGCTCAATTTTCTTTTCCGTACTCATCTTCATATATCTATATGCTCCGGTTACAGCCATTTAAATCCTAGTAAGAAGAGAGACTACATAGAACAACCACAGCACAATTTAAAGCAAGGAAAACAAAGACATTAGAGACAGAAAAATGAAACCATCAGTGCAAGCTTAGATCTAAGTCACTCAATTGTTGAAGATTTCAGATGGTAAATCACACAAACTATCAAATAACCGAGGTTTGATCTTTCCTAACTTTCCGACTAACCAAATATGTGGAACCCTCAATTCCAAGAAACCCAAGAGATTTCTGCAAAATGGCGAAACAGAAACAAAATCTACAAGTGGCCATTGCTAACTATCCTCAGATCCAATCACACCCAAGCTTTAACCCACTTAACACACCTAAAAATCAAGAAAGAGATCCAATTTTCTTAGCCAACAACTTGGATAAATTATACTATCTATGAACACAACATTCTCCAGATTTAGTAGCAAGAAGAGAAGAAACCCAAAAATAATTCTTAACTTGGCTTAAACATAACTAAAGGTTGATTGGTTATGCAACAATCAACGGGGATGAAGTGGATCACCTAGCGCCGGATCTGAAGGGTACTTATGTCGGAAGCAAACAATAACGCCGACCAATGAGGAATCTTCTTCAAACAAAGATATCTCTCACTTATTCTTCTTCTCCAGCTTTTCCACTTACTGATAATAATTAAAAAAAAGGTGAATTTCAAATCTGGTAGGATAAATATCTAAGCGATTATCGGATCTAGAGATTGGGTAATGGAGATTGAAGCAAGAATCAGGGATTTGAGGGGGAGAGATTAGGTTAGGTTTGATTATTGATTAAGTGTGGGTAATTTGGTGTAATGTCAAAATGAGATGAGAGAGTAGAGTGTGTGGTGAGAGGGTTTAAGGTTGATTGGTTCTTCCGCTGTTATGTTACGGTTGCAGGCAATTGTGATTGGGATCACGAAAACCGTTTCGTATACTCCGTATTATTTTGAACCTTTCTAAATCATTTTAAATACTAACTAGAAATTTACCTAAAAAAAAAAAAAAAATTTACTCTATTACATCAAATATTATCGTATAAAATTATATATCAAATATTATCATATAAAATTATGTTTTAAATAAATTATAAAATAACTAAATAATTTTTTTAAGAGGTTTAGGCTCCGAATGGTGACAGTGGATTGGGCGGTGCGGGACAAACTGATTGGACAGTTCAAATACGGTTTATACGGGAGAAATACATAGTGCGGTTAATACGAAACAAGCAGTACATGACAATATTTGAATGGTGACAATCACAAGTACGTTATGAATATAATAATTATTAAACTTAAATTAAATATTTCCAATACTTTATATTCTCAAATATATATTTGTTTTTAGCAAAATAATGTATAAATTGACAAAATTTAATAGTAACAGTTTCAGATTTTTTTAATTAAAAAAAAAATGGAACGCACTAAACCACACTTCATTGGGTGCTTCCTCTTTCAACATGCATTCCTATGAGTTTCTTGTCCCGCACTTATTTTTTTTTCTTTTTTTTTAATTCAAAAATTAAAGGTTAAAATGGTCGATTTAATCCCTAACTATTTGCAATTGATATTTTTATTCTCCAAATACAAGGTTACAATTTTATTACTAAATTTGTTGTTAACTTTGCAAATTAAGGATTAAAATAAGTCAAAACAGAGATCGTTAATTTTATTTTTAAGTCTAATTTTTAGATTGCTGTATAATCTCCTTCATCTTATGTGTTCTTCCCCAAACTGAAAACTCAATCAGATTTGTTGGAATTTTTAACCTAATCAGATTGCAAAAATTTGTTCAAGATAAATTTTGCTCTCTCTCTCTCTTGTTCTGGAATCGTTCGAAATAGATCTCAACACTACTCCAATGAAATTTTAAAACTTTATAATTAGATTCATAATTTTTTTTCTGGGTTTCTCACACAAATCCATTTTCAATTTAACGAAATTTTGCATCGCCAGGTGATTTGTTGATCCTAGGTTTTTTTGTCCCTGAGTTTTTGGAATCATGCTCGTAGTTCTTAAGTTAGATATTACGATTGTTATAGGGTTTGTGTTTGGGCATGTACGTGCTAGATTTTATCTCCATGCTTTCTTGGCATTTCGGGTTTGATTGTGCCGGTGAGACTGTTGCGTTTGAGATCGATTCAGGTTAGGGTCGGTGAGAGAAACAGAGGGATTGGTCCGGTTAAGTGATTGTGGTAGAGAATTAAATTGGAGAGCTAAGGTAAGGATCCGATCGACGGAGAAATTGTTCCGGTTAGCTGATTGTAGCTCAAATCGAGTGTTCTGAGACTTTGAACCTCGCCGAGACTCGCCGGAATCTCGCCAGAGAAGTAATTCCGGCTGATTGCGAGAAATCGGAGGTCTTTTAACTGAGAGATTGTTGCCGGTAAAGCACCCATGATTCGGTCGGGGACAATGGAGAGATCCGAGAGCACAGAGTTTCCCTATATAGCATGGTTGATCCGACCCGATAAACTGGGTGGCCCAGCTCTAGGATCACTTAGATTAAGAGAAACCACATTATCTCCGCCGCAGTAAACGCCGGCGAAGCTGCAGGGATCAGAGGTAAAATCCCAAGACTTGAATTGATTTAGGGTTTATGTTCTAAATTTGGGGAAGAACATCGAGCATGAAAAATTAAACCGACCATTAAAGTTAACGATTTATGTTTACCTTTTAACGTTGATTTATTTTAACCCTTAATTTGTAAAGTTAACAACAAATTCAGGAATAAAATCGTAACCCTCATAGTTAGCGAATAAAAGTGTCAATTACAAATAGTTGGGGAATAAATCAACCATTTTCCCATTGAATGGAAACAATTTCTTGTCCCGTACATTAAAAGGCCTTAGAATATTTTTGGATATACAATACCTTTTTTATAATTAAAAATTGAGAAATTTCAAAAATACTTCTTCTATGATTCTCTTTTTTTAAATATTTTTTTTGAAAAATGCCACTTTTGAAATATCCCTTTTCAAAAATATCAACCTTCTAAAATCTTTTCAAAAATGCCACTAAAATTATTTCATTTATCCAAAATAAAATTTAGGTTTGTGTTAAATATTTTAGATTTAGGGTTTAGTTTAGGATCTAAAGTTTGTTAGGAGTTAAAACCTTTTTAGGGTTTATGATTTTTTTTTTGACATCAAAAGGAAATTCTATTACTCAAACTCGAGGTGGTGTGGCTAGCCACACCGGAATAGAAAGTCCAACAAAGTTTACATTAAAGATACTAGTTCTAGCTAAACGAGCTAGATGGTCTGCTTGAACGGTGATTGTCCGAGGATAATATCTAACGGAGAAGCTTGGAAAGCGGTTTCTTAGGCATGCCAATTCTCGTAGCTCTGTAGAGAAATTCGGCCATTCTTTAGGGCTCGCGATCATCTTGAGAATATCTTGACAGTCGGTACCAAAGTCTGGTTTTTCACCCGAATTGTGCAGACACTCCATTGCCCAAATCAAAGCCTCTAGCTCTGCATGTAGGGGAGAGAGTCACCGTGTATGGTTCTTGGCCCCCTGGAGGTGTAGGCTTCCATTTGAATCGTACCAACTCCATCCTACTCCACTGTTTCGGTCGGTCGGGGACCACGATCCATCGACAAGGCAAATATTCCTCAACCTCTGTGGTTGAACTCTCATTGATCTTCCCGAACAAGGTAGGGTACTTGTATTTGAATTTGCCTCAAACCATGCAAAGCATTCGGCTTTGGCATGGCGGACAATGTCAGGGGCCTCTCGTGAGATACCGCGGAAGAGTTTGTCATTTCTTGCTTTCCAGATGAACCATATTAACCATGGATAAAGATCTTGGTCTTCCAACGGTTGTCCATTCATGCGCACTTCCGATCTCCTCCAGAAAAGATAATCGAGGTTATTAAGGAGTCCGCTACAGGGGAACATCCCTGATGAGGATGGTGACAAGGCTAAAGACCATGTTTGTATCACCGGCGGACATTCAAAAATGGCATGATTTGGGGACTCGTCCGTAGCTCCACACCGAGGACAATAATTATCGCACCGCATCCCTCTATGTACCAAATTTTTGGTAACCGATAAGTATCCAGATAGTATCTGCCAAATAAGATGACGGATCTTGTGAGGGGCATCGATTTTCCAAGCATGTGCTCTAAGAGCCTTTATGCTTGGATCCATACAACTTAGTTCCCCTTGATTTTTCAAAATATTGCGAGCAACCCAGTATCCAGACTTCACAGTGTATAAACCTGTCTTGGTATATTGCCAGCAAAAACCATCCGTATGATGACTTTTGCTGACCGGTAAATATTTGATGAGTCTTATGTCCTCCGGGGAGACAAGTTCCTCCAGGATATCCACATTCCAATCCAGGGTCTCTGTGGAAATAAGGTCCCTCACAGTCATTAGTGGGTGTACAACGGGTACTGCAGCCCTTGCCGGTATGGACGGGATCCATGGGTCCTACTAAACTCTGGTATTAAGGCCAGAGTGTATCTTATGACGAATCTCTAGGGTAAGCAAAGGCTTAGCCGCGATGATGCTCCTCCATCCGTAAGATGGGTTAGTCCCAGAGGTGTTTCTAAGGGGTGTACTATTCCTATAGTACCTTCCCTTAACGACCCTGGCAAGGAGGAAGTTTGGGTATTGGTTGAGCCACCATAGTTGCTTTGCCAAAAGGGCCAAGTTGAACTCGTGAATTGCACGGAAATCCGCGCCTCCAAGAACTTTGCTAGTACACATCTTCTCCCAAGTGGCCCAATGGATGCCTCTCGCATTGGGATTGGAAGACCACCAGAACTTGACGATGGCACTTGTCAGCTTCTCATATATGTCTAAAGGGAGGAGAAAGCTAGACATAACATAGGTCGATAAAGCTAAGATAACGGCCTTGATGATCTTTTTGACACCTTTAGATAACCATTTAGAGGACCATGAATTAATCCTGTTGTGGAGCCTGTCTTTTACAAAAGCGAACATTTTTCACTTTGATCCACTGATATCTTCAGGGATTCCTAAGTAGGACCCCATATCTCCTTCTGAGGTGATACCAATGGCATTCTTGATCTCTTCCTTTTGGTGGTCTCCAACATTCTTCCCAAAGAGAACTGAAGATTTATCCAGGTTGATGCACTGGCCCGACGCTTGCCCATAGAGATGTAGGATCTCCATCACTTCCTTGCATTCGCGCGCCTCCGCTTTGTAGAAAAATAAACTATCATCTGCAAAGAGTAGATGTGATACTGGGGGACTTGCTCTCGCAACTTTCATTCCTGTCAGGGTATCCTTCTCCTCAGCCCCTCTTAGTAAACCAGTAAGAGCTTCCGTGCACATGATAAAAATAAAAAGGGACAAAAGGTCTCCTTGACGGAGGCCTCTGTGGGGTACAATGTTCCCCCTCGGGTTCCCATTGATGAGAACATGATACGATACAGATCGGATATATCACATGACCCAAGTGATCCAGGTTTCTCCGAAACCCATTTTCCGCATAATGGCCTCAATGAAGCACCATTCCACTCTGTCATATGTTTTACTCATATCTGTCTTGATGGCTATGCGCCTAACTTTCCCCCTGAGTGGGTTCGTAGCGCATGGAAGAGTTCTTGCGCAATGAGGATATTTTCTGTAATTTGTCTCCCTGCCACAAAGGCGGATTGGTTCTCAGAGATCAGTGATGGAAGTAGCATTTTGAGTCTTTGAAAAAGGAGCTTAGAAATGATCTTGTAGCTCACGTTGCAAAGACTTATAGGTCTAAAACCCTTCATATCTAGCGGTTTTTCTGTCTTCTGGATAAGACAAATGTTTGTCTCGTTTAGACCAGGTACAATGGTACCATCCGTTAGGAATTCGTTGACCATACGGATCACATCCTCTTTGACAATCTCCCAATACCTTTGATAGAAGAGGGTTGTCAAACCATCGGGTCCCGGCGCCTTTTCCGGGTGCATTGCAAACAGGGCCCCTCAAACCTCCGCCTACGTTATGGACCTTGTTAAAACTGCATTATCTGCGTTGGAGATGGATGCCCTAACATGTGTTAGCACATGTTCAATTCCAGACAGATCCGATGTCTGAAAAATTTCTCTAAAATATCGAGTGGCTACCGCCGTGATACCATCTTCCGATTCTTCAACTCTTCCTTGGTGGTTCACAAGGCGGGTGATGCGGTTACTGGCTCTATGTTGTTTTGTTGATGCATGAAAATACTTGGTATTTTGATCCCCCTCCCGACGCCATAGGACCCTGCTTTTCTGTTGCCAAAAAGACTCATCTTCCCGTAAAGCATCATGAAGAGCTTTGGTAGCTTGGTCTACCTCTTCTTGGGTCGATATGTCATCCGACATTAGAGAGTCCACTTTCTCTTTGAGATCAGCCAATTGGGTTTCTGAGTTGGGAACATTTTCTCTTCTCCAATTTCCGATCACCCGCCTACAACTTGCGATTCTTTCAGCGATGTTGGCATTAGGAGACAAGTATGGGGAGTGCCATCCTTCTTTTATTGTCCTCTCAATCCCTTCTTTGTCATTCCATCTTTTATCAAAGCGAAAGGTTTTCTGCGCTCTCACAGGTTTCGTATGGATGTTTGCCACAATTGGTCTGTGATCGGAAGCCCATAGCCGAAGGTATTGGACATTGGAATGAGGAAAAAAATCATGCCAGTCCTCATTTCCTAGAGCTCGGTCTAGTCAACACCGGACACTTGTCCGACTTCTTCCTCTGTTTTCTACCCATGATAATATATTTCCGGAGCATGGAAATTCTAGCATTCCGCAATCCTGAATCATCTGGTTGAATGGTATAAAGGATGCATCCGGTCTCGTTCGCCCCCCTTGTTTCTCGTGGTGACCAGTAATCTCATTAAAATCCCCTATCATGAACCATGGTCCATTTCGGGTGGTCGCAATCCGTGTTATTCTCTCCCATACTAAATCTCGTAGTTCATACACCGGATCACCATAAACAAAGGAGATGAAGACTTTTACTCCATCAATACTCACATCAACATCAATCATACGATTGTTTGAAATCAAAACATTTGTTTTAAAATCTTCCATACTGAATAAAGCTAAACCGCCACTTAGTCCACTAGGCTCGACAGTATACAAACAATCATAGCCGAGGTCTACTTGGATGCTTTGTAGAACGACCTTCTTATTCTTTGTCTCTGATAGGAATAATAAATCTGGACGATACTTCTTGTGTATGTCCTTTAG
Organism: Pseudoturritis turrita; assembly: GCA_900406555.1. Taxonomy (NCBI): domain Eukaryota; kingdom Viridiplantae; phylum Streptophyta; class Magnoliopsida; order Brassicales; family Brassicaceae; genus Pseudoturritis; species Pseudoturritis turrita. Next base: position 379,833 of record OVBL01001060.1, on the reverse strand, counting down.
GTGTCGAACTGTGACGTCGTTCCCAATCCTCGACTGTTCCAACTGAGCATCCTCATATGGAAAGGACCGGGTGGTATCACACCACCGGAACCAGGAGAGTGATATTATCTCCAGATGAAGATTGTTGCCTTTATCTGGGTGGTTTCCTGTGATGATACATTATCGACCTCAAGGGAGGTCTACCGTAGCAGAGATGAGATTTACGCTGTCAAAAGAGATCTGGGAGCCCCAAGTTATCACAGATCTAGCTTCGAGGGAAGGTTATGCAGTCAGAGCAAAACGTGTTTACGTTTCCTTTCTTTTTCCTAAACCGGTAACAAAGGTTATCGGTAGATCAATGGAGAGGCTGACCAAACTGAGTCTATGATCTTTGTGCAAGAGCGGATTTAGATCTAGTCTAAATAATTTGAATCCAACGATGGCTGGAGATTAGAGGAGCTTAGAGGTTTCCTTTGGCTGGGGGAGATTTTTCTGGGAACAATGGTTTCCGGTTATTTGCTTCGAAAAAGACACATCAGATGAACTTATGAGATCTCTCACCAACAAGGGTTTCAGAGGAGATCTTGACTGAGATAAGTTCGAAGCTTTAGATAGAGCTAAGGTCGAATTTGTGGCTTGGAAACTGGGCTTGGAGGATAGTCGCCGGTGAAGCTTGAGGAGGTGATTTCTCTTCTACCGACAGAGCAAACGTATCTGGCAAAGTCTCGTCGGAAACAAGGATTACCGACAAATAGAACACGAATACACTTTTCCGGTGAAGAGAAAAGTTTAGTAGTATGAGCAAACGGAGCCGGTTAAATTTCGTCGGAAACAAAGATTATCCGGTGAAGAGACAAAATTTTCCGGTAACTTCTCTTTAGATCTACTTTGTCTTCACCGTAAAAACAAAGATTATCGGTGAAGAAAAGAGGGAGAGTCGTCGTTTTATCTCTTCACATGACGGAAGTGGCGGTGTCGGCTTTGGGAGAGAAAAAACTTCGGCGATAGACAAACGGAGAGGGCGGAGGTGGATGAGCTTCGGCGGAAGACGGTGTCGGCTTCGGAGATGGAGGAGCTTTGGCGTAAGAACAAAGGGAGATGCTCTCGACGGTATCAGAGGTGATGAAAACTTCGTAAGTGTCGGCTTCGGAGGTGGAGGGGCTTCGTAGGTGTCGGCTTCGGAGGTGGAGGAGCTTTGGTGGTGAACTCGAACGACGGAGGAGACAGAGGTCACTGCTCGCTGTGGTTTAGGATTTTATAAAACCCTAATTTATATAAAACCCTAATTTCAATAAATAAAGTTAATTTAGTCAATTTACACTTAATGGGTAACATTTTTGAAAATGGACAATTTATTGTGGTATTTTTGAAAATGGACACACCAAAAGTAACATTTTTGAAATTTTTCTTTTCAAAAATATCCATTGTTGTTGTCCATTTAAAAAAACTCATTTTATACATTTTCATAAGATCTTATTATATAAAAGAGGATGTGTTTAACGAGAATGTGACACGTATCTTATTATATAAAAGAGGATGTGTTTAACGAGAATGTGACACGTATGCAAAATTGTAACTCACCAGATTGTGACATATGTTATTGTTAGTTTAGATCATGACATGTGTCAATGTAATTATATAAATTAATATAAACTTTCCTATTGTTAGTAATTTATTTTTGAAAGAAGTCAAAAAAAAAAAATTGGGGTTTAGAAAATAGAAACTATAAAATCAAAAAGTAAGAGAAAAAGTAGAAATTAAAAAATGGAAACTATAAAATCTCTATAAAAATTATAATGTAAGAAATTAGAAAAATAATAATATATACACACGTTTTTCTCTCTCTTTGTGACTATTTAGCAACATAATACATTGATATTAATTTGTATGATAGTTAATGTAATAATTTTTTTTATTGATGTTAGTTATTTTCCGAATATTTTGTTATTGTGTGTGATTGTGTTTTATGAAATTGATGCGTATGCAAAATTATAACTTACGAGACCGTGCATGTGTTATTGTTAATTTAGATTGTGGCATGTATCAATGTAATCATATAAATTATTATCAACTTTCTTATTGTTAGTTATTTATTTTTGAAAAAGGTCAAAAAAAAGGGAAACAAATTGGTTTAAGAAGATGGAAACTATAAATTAAAAAAATAATAAGAGAAAAATAGAAATTAAAAAATTAAAGAATGAAAACTATAAATTCTATATAAGATTTATAATGTAAGAAATTAGAAAAATAATAATATATACACATTTTTCTCTCTCTTTGTGATTATTTAGTAACAAAATATATTGATATTAAGTTTTATGATACTTAACGTAGTAATTTTGTATTGATGTTAGTTATTTTTAGAATATTTTGTTATTGTGTGTGACTGTGTTATATGAAATTTATGTTCTAATATAAAGATTCAGGTTTAAAGTTTACACGTCTGAATTTTCATAATTGGATACTTTATATATGAATTATCAAATATGTAAGAAAAATTCAATTTCAAAAATAAATAATTTTTTATTAAAAATTGATGTTTATTTATCAATTAGATTCGATTTTAAATTATATAAGATTTGAATATGGTTTTGGAACCTTTTCATTCATTTAGAGAGATTGTTTTTCTGATTTATGGGTAATATGAGCCAAATTCTAAGTTTCTTACTCGCGGTTTACAAAATGTAAAGTTTGGATAAATAAACATGGTTTTAATTTAGAATCTAACTATACGGGTTACAACTATACATATTATCAATTTCATAACTTAAATACTTGCGTATTACGCGGGTGTTAATCTAGTCATATATAAAGATTCAAAATTTTAAACATTCATAATAAGATAGTTATGGTAATAAAGAATGCTTATAAACATTTATAAGTTATTTTTTAACATGAAAAAAATTATAAATTTTATATGCTAAGTTGAAAAGGGGTATTTTTGAAAATATTTTCAAACAGAGGTTTTTTTGAAAAGGGTTATCACAACATGTGTATTTTTCAAACTTTCTCTTAATTAAAATATATCAAGTATATATAATTTTATAAATTGTATATCCAAAACTATTCCAAACCTCTTTAAATTCTTTTATTTAAATATTCTACGATTTATTTAAAATATAATTTTAATTTTTTTTATAATAATATATTTTAGTTTTTTTTATAAATTTTATATTATGTGCATCTTGGTAGTTGTTGGGGTCAAAACCCACCCAGCTGTGATCAATGGGAAAATGGCTAAGTATGAGAATACGAAGAATCGGACAAGGTCGAAATTGTGCCTAAGTCATGTCTGTGCGAGTCCACTTAAGCACAAGAGGGGCCATTCTGGCCAAAGTAGCTCTGTTCCCAGCCAAGGAAGCTTCACTTCGGCAGGCTTTGCTCCGCTTAGGCATGCCTTGTCTCTGCTTAGGCGAGCTTTGTCTCCACTTAGGCAAGCCTTGAAGGAAGCATCGCTTCGGAAAGCCTAGCCACTTCGGCAAAAGAGACTTCGGCAAAGGAGACTTCGGCAAGCCCAGTCACTTCGGCAAAGGAGACTTCGGCAAAGCCTAGCTCACTTCGGCACGGAGACTTCGGCAAGCCTAGCTCACTTCGGCGAAGCCTAGCTCACTTCGGCACGGAGATTTCGGCAAGCTAGGCCACATCGGCAAGCCTGGCTTCGGCAAGGCCACATCGGCAAGCCTGGCTTCGGCAAGCCTGGTTTCGGCAAGGCCATATCGGCAAGCCCAGTCACTTCGGCAAAGGAGACTTCGGCAAAGCCTAGCTCACTTCGGCACGGAGACTTCGGCAAGCCTAGCTCACTTCAGCACGGAGATTTCGGCAAGCTAGGCCACATCGGCAAGCCTGGCTTCGGCAAGGCCACATCGGCAAGCCTGGCTTCGGCAAGCCTGGCTTCGGCAAGGCCACATCGGCAAGCACAGTCACTTCGGCAAAGGAGACTTCGGCAAAGCCTAGCTCACTTCGGCACGGAGACTTCGGCAAGCCTAGCTCACTTCGGCAAAGCCTAGCTCACTTCGGCACGGAGATTTCGGCAAGCTAGGCCACATCGGCAAGCCTGGCTTCGGCAAGGCCACATCGGCAAGCCTGGCTTCGGCAAGCCTGGCTTCGGCAAGGCCACATCGGCAAGCATGGCTTCGGCAAGCTAGGCCACATCGGCAAGCCTGGCTTCGGGAAGGCCACATCAGCAAGCCTGGCTTCAGCAAGGCTGGCTTCGGTAAGCCTGGCTTCGGCAAGGCTGGCTTCGGCAAGCCTGGCTTCGGCAAGGCCACATCGGCAACAGAGGCTTCGGCAACGACCCACGGTCTTCGGCAAAACGACCCGTGGTCTTCGGCCGTGACCCAAGGTCTTCGGCAAAACAACCCACGGTCTTCGGCTACATCGGCAAGCCACTTCGGCCAACGTGGGCTTCGGCCAAACAAGGTCTTCGGCCACATCGGCAAGCCACTTCGGCCAACGTGGGCTTCGGCCACTTCGGCCACATTGGCAAGCCACTTCGGCCAACGTGAGCTTCGGCCACTTCGGCCAAACGCGGTCTCCGGCCACATCGGCAAGCCACTTCGGCCAATGTAGGCTTCGGCCACTTCGGCCAAACACGGTCTTCGGCCACTTCGGCCAACGTGGGCTTCGGCCACTTCGGCCAAACACGGTCTTCGGCCACATCGGCAAGCCACTTCGGCCAACGTGGGCTTCGGCCACTTCGGCCAAACACGGTCTTCGGCCACATCGGCAAGCCACTTCGGCCAACGTGGGCTTCGGCCACTTCGGCCAAACGCGGTCTTCGGGCACATCGGCAAGCCACTTCGGCCAAACGCGGATTTCGGCCACTTCGGCCATACGAAACCATTCGGCCGAAGTCAAAACCATACGAAACCGTCTGGCCGAAGTGAAAACCATACGAAACCGTCTGGCCGAAGTGAAAACCATACGAAACTGTCTGGCCGAAGTCGTTTCCATACGGAGCTGTCTTACCAAAGTCATTTCTATACGAAGCTAGAAGACGACGCGGCCAAAGTGATTTTTATACGAAGACAGAAGACGACGCGACCGAAGTCATTTTTATACGAAGCTGGAAGACGACGCGGCCGAAGTCATTTTTATACGAAGACAGAAGACGACGCGGCCGAAGTCATTTTTATACGAAGCTGGAAGACGACGCGGCCGAAGTCATTTTTATACGAAGCTGGAAGACGATGCGGCCGAAGTCATTTCTATACGAGGACGACAAGCCCATCTTCGGCCCGCGATTGGACAAAGGCCCACGAAGCAAGCCGACTTGCTAAAACGGAAATCCCAAAAGATTAGAAAGTTTTCCTAATCTCTTTGGGATTGACCTAGCCAACTCGAACGACTATATATATCTATGTACGTCCCTTGAAAAAGGGATCCGCAATTTACTTAGCAAAAAACCCTAGACTTTTTTGCTCTCAAACTCTTGTACGAAAGCTTTTCGACACAGCTTAATAAATTTCATCCCCCTTAACAAACCTCCGACAAATTCTAATTGTGTCCGATTCTTCGTATTTTCATACTTAGCCATTTTTTATAATAATATATTTTAGTTTTTTTTATAAATTTTATATTATGTGCATCTTGGTAGTTTTATGTTAATCCGCTATACACCAGTTATAAACATCCTGCAAACGCATCCGTTTTCAGCCGCTTTACCAGTCATAAATTATTTAATAAAGTTAGAAATTGCTATCGCCCACTTTTGCAAACTCACATAACTATATCCGCACCCGCCAAAGCCTATATTATCCTAATTTCATTTCAGTTAATGTTGTTTTTTATTTTTATTTTATTTTTGTCATCTAAATTTTATATTAATAAATGAATACAAGAGCCAGAGGCTTTTTAACTAAACTCAGGAGATTAAACAGGAGGACCACAAAAAATTTCTGGAATCTAAGACCTTCGAAAGGTAGTCAAATGATAAAAGCCGAATAAAACTAAAAACAAAGTCTAAGAAACTAGTGGGAATGAACATTTTGAAACTAAAAACAAAGACTAAACCAAGAAACCACACATAACCCGAAATCAGCCTTCGTCAAACAAAAGTCATAACTCCTGAAATACCTAAAGGGAACGCATAACGCAGAAGACTAAAACTAGCCCAATCAACGATAAGCGATTTTTTTCTATAACGAATTAAAACTACCTCAATAACCAAGGGTTCCTAGGATACTAAATGATGTTCTCATATTTTACATCATTTTGATATATTTTCATCACGTTTTTATCCCACATTTGCATATCATTTATGCATTTCTAGGTGTATTTGCATTCTCTTTTGTGTTTTATAGGTTTGGAGATGGTATTTCCACTTCGAGGCATTTTGGAGAGCATTTGGGATGCAAAATGATGTGGATGCAAGAAAGGGTCAAGAAGAAAGCAAAGAAGTGAAGAAAATTAAAAAAATGGCAGCCCCCATACCGTGGCTCCATACCGGACTCATGATCTCGGTATGGAGTGATGAAGAATCGAAGGTTTTGGAGCAAAATGGCAGAGGCCATACCGTGGCTCCATACCGGACTCATGATCTCGGTATGGAGTGATGAAGAATCGAAGGTTTTGAAGCAAAATGGCAGAGGCCATACCGTGGCTCCATACCGGACTCATGATCTTGGTATGGCCTCATCTCAAGTGAAGTTTTTGAAACCCGACCCGGTTTTTCCCGGATCAACCCGGTTCTATTTTAGACCTCTATAAATACAATTTTTAGCTTGTAATAACCTAAGTTTTTTTCTGCTCTCTAGGATTGGATTTATGTCCAAACTCTTCTCTTGATGATTTGGATTGATCTTATCTCCCCATGCCACTATAGTGAAGGATTCTTCATCTCTATCTCTTATCTTTATGTTTATATATATCTTGCTTCATCTTTTATCATGTTTAGCACTTAGTTTTCTCATGGATTATGGGCTAGGTATATTAGGTTGATTTATGGTTGATTGATGATGCTTAGGGTTAGTTTCATGTGATTTATATGGTTTAGGATGTGTTTAATGCTAGATTAGACTTAGTTGATCAAAATCTAGAATATGATCATTTCATTTCCGGAAGGTGTTCGATGAAATGTCTAGGAGAATCCTACACTTGTTTTTCATTCTTAACCAATGAAAATTGATGCTTAAGGTGATTATTTAACATTAGGGACTTGAACTTAATGATTTTTGATCTCTTAATTGCAATTAGAAAATTAGCTTAATTAAGTGATAAATAAATGGATTAATGTCATGAGAATGAATTAGTCTATTGTGAGTGATCCTTGTCATGGAATTATGCATGTTTGTTTGTTCTAGTATCATTAATTAGTCATTAGCCATACCAAATCAATTACCTTTGCCCATGATCCATGTTTTCTCTTTTGTTGAACCATGAGTTGTGCTAGATTATGATGTTTTGATAGTTAGATGATGAGTATTATGGTTGATCCTTGTTAGATTCTTCACTTAGGTTGTTCTTAATGCTAGTTTTGACTTGATCACTCAAAATCTAGATTGATAGACATTTTCACACCCGAAAGGTGTTTGTGGAAATATTTAAACCAAACTTTTTGTGAACTTGAGTCACATAGTTACTTGACTGTGGTTCTATGAACTCTTGTGATGAAAATGGGAGTATATTAATGTTTGTCTAATCATTGAGATGGAATACCCAACCGCGGATCTTGAATGTGATTAGAGAAAGGGAGTTTTTACCATTGGTGTGGATTAACCTAAAGAATGAATATTCCATTGTCTAGGATAGTGCTTAATTAAACATTTTGCATCATTGTTTGACTGTTAATCCATTCTCATGATAGTTTAGCTCAAAGTCCAATCATTTTTCTTTGTTTTATTTCTTGCACTCTTTTATTTCTTGCATTTTAGTTTCTTGTATTTCTTTTATTTTAAACCAAACAAAAACACCAAAAGTATTTGCTATAGCTTAGTTTGTTTCTCGCATCTCTAGTGTGCAAGCTTTAGTCCTTTGGGATTGACCCTTAAATACTACCTCGGTGTACCATACACTTGTGGTTTTTTTTAAGGCTTTATAAATAAAAAGCTTAAGCGTCCCTCAATAAGGCCCCCAGAGGAGTTTGTGCATGAATCTACAATGGTCCAGACAAAGAGGTGAGGCCACTTGGGCATGGCCCCACCCCGGGCAGCGTACCCTGCTACTCGAGGTGATCAGGGCCTGGAATGGAGTGGCCAGGCGAACATGTACTCCTCTTCCCGATGCCCGGAGATGGAGCACGACGCCCGAGTTACCGTATCAGGAGTTCGGGACAAGTATAAAATATCTTTCTTAGGCGCTAAGTTCAAATTTTTTTGGTCTTTCATGTTTGAATTCTCGGTCAAAGGGTAAAATATATTTACTTTATGCGTGCAAGGGTAAAAACAGGTGGTCCATGCTAAGAGAACGATTAAAGCACAGAAGAAGCTGATTCTGAGGCAGCACCCCGGCGTCTGACCCACCGTGCCAAACGTTGCCAATGGTACGAGGGACCAGGTGCAGCGTAGCAGAGCCATATGGTCGGCCAAGTGGTACAATAAGAAAAGGAAGGTAGGAGAAAAGTACTCGAGTGAATCGTACCAAGTCTAACCCGAAAGTCCAGACCCGACCCAGCTGATGATGCAGAACCCGGTATTCGAGCCCGGACTGGTAAAAGTCTATAAATACTGCTCTATCCCCTTCATAAAATGGATCCGATTCTTGAGCCTAAAAACACGAACACTAAGCCAATTTTCTTGAGACTAAGGCCCATCCCCTAGAGTTCTAGTCTCTTTTCCGGTTGTTCAGGACCATTCTTTCCGGATCTCTTCCTGGATTTCTCTTCTTTTCCGGTTGTTCATTGACCGGAACTTCACACAAAACTCTGCCTCTGTCCTTAGCCTCACCACCAAATTTCTTTCACCCCAAACTCTTAGAGATACTCCGCGGACCACATTTTACTCGGCCCTGAGTCATTTTTTCCTTTAATATAAAACGACGTCATTTTACAGATTCGTGTTGATTAAAAAATTGTTTTTATGCTATGCCACGTGTAATCCCAGTCAGCACATGTTAACGGTCTTTGAGTCAATGCGTATTTTGGCACTAAATTATAAGTTCATGTAAGAAAATTTGAATTTTTTCTTGTTCATATATGAATTAGCACTGTCCATAAGTTCATATATAAATGCTTTGATCGTGTATAGTTCGGATACAAATCAACCATTTTCTCTCTATTTTCCCCCTCTCTTTCCTATTTCTTTCTCTCTCGTTTGCTTAAAGTCGATGTGTTGACAAAAAATACGTTTTATCATTTACATAAGTTTTTTTAATTTCTTTAATTTTAAAAGATTAAAAAATAAAATTTAAATAGAAATTTAACATTATGAAAATTACGGATCAAAAACTATAGAAAAATATATTAAAAAAATAAAAAAACATAAAAATAAATAATTAAATTTACATCCACATAAAAAATGTAATATATTTCAAATAAGACTATAATATTAATATAAATAGAATATAAAATTTAATATTTTAATGATAAAATATTAATACTTTAAAATACCATAATTTAATAAAAATATGTACATAAAAAAAAACATTTACATATATTATATATTTCAAATAAATGTGTTATAAACTGAAAAAAAAATATTAATTTTAATCTTAATATATTGTTAAAATCTAGTAAAATTATATTAATAATATATAAGAAACACAAAAATGCAAAATAAAAATACATAAGAAAAAAAACCATCTTTCAAAGATGAAAAATACGAAAATACAAGTCGAAGATAAAGAAGAAAAAAATGTTAAGTAAGTTGACAAAAATAAATTGACAAAAAAAAAAGAAATGATAAGTAAATATATTATTGAAAGAGATTATAAAGTAATTGAAAATTTAATTCTCAAAATTTTAATCGATTATTTAAATAGCATGATTTATTTAGCACTAAATATATGTAGACAACAAAGTTTCAAACAAATATTTATTTTAAAATAGTAACCATCATATCAAAATAATTGAGAATCACTTCATATTTTCATTCGGTATAAATAAGAGAAATAATTAATTTTATTTCATACTAAATTATTACATAAATCAAAAATTCGTCACTAAATTAAATAAAATTGTAAAACAAAAACTCGCGCATCGCGCAAGCCATATTCTAGTTAAATATAATAAATAGTTTGTACAAAATAATCCGCGCATGTGTGGTCTAATTTTAAAAATCATTTATTGTAAATTTTTTTAAGATTGATTACGAAATAATGGACAAAAACAACTATACAAGAAAAAAAACGAAATATTATATTTTTCCATCAATTTTTTTTTCACAGTTTTCCTATGCACATATGATTTTGTTAAGAATTTGTATAAACTAGATAATAGCAATTAAAATTTTTTATAGAAGCCCACGCATTGTGCGGGTAATAACTCTAGTTTTAAAAGAAATTATGAAGAAACAAAAACTAAAAATATTTTTGGATGAACATGCAAAAAGTTTTGGTTTACGCAGACATGATCCAGAGCAGAGCTAAAAGATGCCATTGTTTCGCGCTTTTATATTATTTTTAAACGGCAAGTTTTGGAGTAAAAGAAGTTGAATTCTTTTAAATATATAAAACGATACAATTTTGTACGGAACATATGAAAACATTGAACCGGCTTTGGATTTACGTGTAGCCAAAGCCTCGATCGCTACAAAGGGGAAGCAGTCGAGAAGATAACTGTCGTATTTATTGTTGTTGTTTGAAAAGAAAAGATCTTGCTCCCCTAACAGTATCACAAGATAATTAAGAAAAACAATTGATTGGTTATAAGCAAACGAAAGTGATGATAAGTATATATTCACAATTTGGGCTCTATGAACTTGAGATCCTCTACATGAACTACAAAGGCTTCTTAATTCAACTCTATGATTATCAAACGCTACAAAGGCTTCTTCCACTCCTTTGGGAGTGTTCTTCTCGAGATTGAAGCGATGCCATTGTTGGTATAAAAGGCTTACGAGCATATTAGACATTCAGTATCAGTGGTCTTAAAAGAAACCTTTAAACTTTATCATTATGAAAAGAGGAGTTTTGCGAAAACCCAATTAATATACGTGAGATCAAACATTATTTTGCTTTCAGGTAACGTGCAATACAATTAGAGCATGGAGATGAAAACCTGAAAGAAAGTATGAAATATCCAAGAAAATGATAGAGCTCACAAGGAAACTTCTGTAGATGAAAAGTCACATCACAGCCAAAAAACCAAACTCTATGTTATGAAGTTGAGATCTTCTACATAGTTTACAAAGACTTTAACTCTACTACAATTCTCAAATGCTTTATGGTATTCTCCAAAACCTTGGATTTCAACAGTTTGGAGAGTGTTCCTTTCGGGATTGAAGTAGAAAACGTAAATCGGTACTTTATATCTATAGACCAAAGACAAAACAATTTCACCTGTAGCTGTCACTCCATCAACGAGAGCAAGGCAGTCATCAAAGACTTCATTCTCTGGCAAAGTGTAGACATGTTTCGACCATTCCTGTTTCTCAACATCTTCTAGAACACACATACGCAACTCAAGGTTACGCCTTCCACCAGCGTAAACATACCCCCAACAAATCCCACCTAATTTACCTTTATAGTTTATCAACTTAGGAGGAATGGATTCTCCACCAATAAACTTGAATTCCTCAGACCTAACATCAAAGCAAACTATCATATCAGACGTTTCAACTTTAGCTAAGTAATACAAAACCCCATTGATGCATATGCCTGATTCGGTTGACGCACGACAAGGCTGATGGATTGTGGGACATTGGATCTTCCTCCACATCATTTTTCCAGTTCCTAATGTCAGAATTTTATGATCCCTATCATCATCACTATTTGGAGAAGCCATGGACAATACCTTGTATTTCTTGTCAATAGGATCAAACCCTAAACAGCTACACGACCTGTAAAATCGGGAATTGCTTCCCGGTCTAGGTAAAATCGCATACTGTCCCGTGCTAGGGCTACATATCACAGGGAATGCCTGTTCTGACAAATAGATCAAACTAGAGGCATATTCTGACAAATAGATCGACATATTTTGATATCCAGAGAACTGAAAATCTGCGGCTACTACAAAAGACGACGACTTCTCAAATGGATTATGAGGCTGAGGCAACGAGTAGAATCTCCACTCACCTGCTCGTTCGAGGGCGAATAAGAGACTTGGACGAGCCCGTGACCTAGTGAAGAACAATTCTGTGAAATATGGACGGTGAAGCAGAGATCCCCATAGCTTCGACACGCAACGAAACCTCGCGATTGACTTCGCTGGCAATCTCGAGAGTATCTCGATAATGAGATCAATCGGGATCATCGAATCTGAAGTTTCGTTCGAAGATGATCGTTTCATTTGCTGATCAGACGGCGAGAGAGATAAATGAAGACTCTAATGCATATAATACATATATAGGTTTAGGGTGACGGTACAATATATATATATATATATCTATTAGGGTTTAGGAAATTAAAAAGAAAAAAAAAATTCAATTTTAATGTTTTAATCATAAGATTTCGCTCTCTGTTTTTTTCTTTCTTTCAGGCTATCCTTGGTCCTTCTATTGCAGAAAACGTAACAACCAAGTTACTACTAACTCTCATAATATATATATGGACACACCAATCGGAGAAGAAACTAAAGTGTTAGATCCAAAGAATAATGGTGCATTAGTTGAGCACAGAGAAGAATCTGTTGATATTTGTTTGTGTGATGAAGAAGAACCTCCAAAATACAATTGGTTGATGCATGAAATTAGCCTCCCATTGACAGTTGCAGACACTGAAATTGGCTCTGTTTCCTTTTCCTCTGTTTTTCAAACAGAGAGCGAAATATTGTTGTATCCATCTTATAAAGGTACATTGCAGTTAAGGGTGAGGGAGAGAAAGTGCAGCTAAATTGTCCAATTATATTTGCATCAAAGTTTTGTTGTTGTTGTTGAAGTAGCTAATGGAGCATCCAGGGTTCTACGGTAGAATAAGTTATCTTGAGGTTTCTTGGGTTGCAAGCTAAGAAGGTAATTAGAGAAAACGCTTAAGAGCTGGGTAATTAACATTACGAAAAAAAATAAAGAACAAAATGCTAAAACCAACGGAGTGATAAAGCTCACACCAAATCTGTAAATGCTAAAATCACATTCACAGCCAAAACATGAATTTGGCTTGGCCTCCAAGATCAGTTTAGCCAACTTCACTGATTGTCGGCTGCGATTTTTCTTCACCGATGGAGCAGAGTTGCAGAGGTCACGAGACGTATGACGTTGTTGTTGTGGGTTTTTTGTCCTTTTCCAAATGATATTTAGGCATTGGCTTGACTTGAGTAGCTTTGCATCGTTACCATTGAGATCCTCTACATGGTCTTCAAAGGCGTAAACTTCACCATAATTCTCATCAAGTCCTTGGATTTCAACACTATGGAGAGTGTTTCTTTCGGGATTGAAGTAGAAAACATAAAACGGTACTACTCTACATGATCTATAGCTCTGCGAAAAAACAATTTCACCAGTAGTTCTCACTCCAGCAACGAAAAAATTGTAGTGATCAAAGACTTCATTATCCGGCGAAGTGGAGATTAGGACTGGGCAAATTATTCGTTAGATTCGCTCCGATTCGATCTGAAATGTTCGGATATCCGTTATGAATCAAAACAGAGCAAATAGTAAAATATAGTATCTGTCTAAAGCGGAACAAATCACAAATACTAATTTTAAAAATCCGAATATCCGTTTCGATCCGTATATTACTTATATATACATATAATATGATAGGTTTATAACATATATTTGCATTTTAAAACTTTTTAAATACATTTGGCGAAATATTTATAGTAAGAATAGGTAGATACTAGCTTTTTAATTGAAAATAAATTTTTTTTTTCTTAAATAAAAAACATGTTTCATTTGTCACCATCTTAATCTTCCAGTTTTCATTTTTATTTAATTATATCGAATAAAACTAAGTAATTTAATATATTTATTCACTAGTTAGTTTAAATGTTACATTAAAACAAAAAAAAATTATAAAAAATATGGTGTTTTAATTTTTTTTTTTTTTTGGTTTAAAACGGATATCCGCGAATATCCGGATATCCGCAAATATCCGAAAAAATCAGGATATCCGCAATTTCGGATATCCGAAATTTTCCGGAGCAAAACAAATCGGAAAACTAGATATCCGACAAAAACAAATCGGATCATAAATACTGTATTTTTTTCCGGATATCCGCTCTGTGTCCAGCCCTAGTGTAGACATATTTCGACCATTCGTTTTTCTCGACATCATCTAGAACACACATACGCAACTTAAGGGTACGTATTCCACCAGCGTGGACAAACTTCCAGTTAATTCCACCTAATTTATCCTTATAGTTTATCAATTGATAACTAGATGAATAACAAAAGCCTTGTGCCTCAATAAATTTGAATTTCTCAGATCTAACACCAAAGCAAACTATCACATAAGGCGACGATACACCAACTTTTTTAGCTAAGTAATATGTAACCCATTGATGCATATCCCATCGCTTAAAGGCTGATGGGTAAAGGGACATTGGATCGTCCTCCACCTCATTTTTTCAGCTCTTAGTGTCAGAATTTTATGATCTTCCATATTATTAGTATGCGGATAAGCCATGGACAATGCCTTGAATTGCTTGTCAATGGGATCAAACCCTAAATAGCAATATGACTTTACGTACATTCTCAGTTTAGGTAAGATCGCATACTGTCCCGTGATAAGGTTACATATCACAGGCAGTGCCTCTTGTGCGATCAGAACTCTAGGGAAATAGATTAAACCAGAGGCATAGCCACATGAAAATTGTCGGCTATAAGTAGGATATATCGACATATTTTGGTCTCGAGGGAAGTTCATATGAATATCAGCAGCTACTACAAGAGACGACGACTTCTCATACACCATATTCTGAGGCTGAGGCAACGAGAAGAAGCACCACTTCTTGGACTGGTTGAGGGCGAATAAGAGACGTGGACGAGCCAAAGATCTGGTTAGGAATAACTCGGTGAAATCTGGACGTCTAAGTATGGACGACCATAGCTTCGACACGCAACGAAACCTCGCTATTGTCTTTGCCGACAATCTCGAAAGTATCTCGATAATGAGATCAATCAGGATGGGATCTGAATATTCTTCTCTATTCATCATCGTTGTATTTGGTGATCGACGGAGAGAGAGATATATTAAAACTTATATTAAGACCTAGAAACCATTATACAGAGAACCTCTATAAATTAATACAGTAATCACTATAAATTAATAAATTATTTCAGTCCCAAGTTGTGCCAGTGTAAAAATTGACGAAATTCGATAAGATAATAAAATAATAATTTTAATGAAACTCCTATGTAAAATATGGTCCCAATAGTAGCATAAAGTAATAATTATAAATCTTATGCTCATATATATATAAGATAATTTAGTAATGTATGACTCTAGTGTTGTATATTTTTTTCTTAGAGTTAAAATCTTGTTAGAACTAATCTCTAATTTTTCTTATTACATCAAAATTTCATGGTGTTGTCATCTTGATTTTCATCTAGTTGAAGAATTCTAGACGTGATAATTGTTTTCTTGTAATTAAATACTTCCAAAAATATTGTTATCTCGTTTTCAACTTCATCATCAATACCAAGAATTGTAGCCGCAATTTTTTTTCATTTTCATATGGATAGTCAAGTAGGCTATTAGCATCCATCTTATTATGATAACTGAGATTATTAACATAATCTGGAATAAGATGAATATGTAAAAACTATATAAGAAATTTTAAATAACTAAAAAATTTAAAGGAATATGTATGAATTTTTAGGTAAAGTTTTTATTTTAAATAAAGGAAAATTTTCAAAAAATCATGGACTAGATAAAACACTCTATAAATTAATAAATATTAATTTATAGATTAATTAATAACTGTATAATTTTCAAAGTCCTAATATTATTAATTTATAAAGTAAAAAGTAAACCTAAATTTTTGTTAAAAAAAAAGTTCGGTTCAGTTCGATTGATTCGGTTTGTATGTAATGTTGCCGAATAAAAGTAAAGTGTTAATTCGATTAGGTCTACGAGTAGCGGGATAAGAATATGAAAGTCGACTTGCTAACATCGTCCATACCTTCCGTAGGGTGGTTGGTATAATCTACGCGGGTATTAAAGTTTCGAGAATTAAAATTATACAAAACTTGATAGGGTTAAATTATATTTGTATATATATGAATGAAAATCATATTCGTATATATTTGATGAGAGTATATAGGTGACTTTACAAATCTTCATTGTTTGTGGCATTTCCTTGTTAACTATAGGGGACAACAGGTAATTCATTGTTACCATTACAATTTTGGTTGGACAATATTCGTCTCTTTGATTTTATAATAAATAACCTAGTGAGCCTAAACCATCACAAATGCATATAAAATACTGAACAGTTTATATTTCTTGCAACTTAAGGGGTTCTAAACCCTAATAGGTGAGCCTGAACAATCAAAATGTAAGTAAAATACTGAACATTTTATATTTCTTGAAACGTAAGGGGTACTAAACCTAATAGGTGAGCCTAAACCCTCACAAATGCACGTAAAATATTCAATGATTTAGATATAATGTGTTAGTTATGAACGGTTTGTTTCAGTTCGTTGGGTTTTTGTATTTTTTTTGTATCGAAAATATTCTATTGAAACTTATGATTCGGTTCACTTAGACTACGTAAAATTTCGTTCCGTATATATTGTTGCCTAATAAAATTAAAGTGTTCATTCGACTTGATTTTTAGTAAAAAAAATCTCAATTAACTATGGGTAGTTAGTTTAACTTTGATCAGTCGGTTTGACGGGAATATAAATTTGATTTTACAAATCTACAGCAACGTACGTTCGTCCATTTCAATGGGTTATGAGCCTATAGTAATCCTGTAAAAAGGCATTTATGAGAATATTATAACTTGTAAGATATTAAATAATAGTGGTAAAATCAATAGATTTATATACAATTATGTTACTCGGCTAATACCACAAATACTGTCAGATTTACATCCGCTAATAACTTTTCAGTAGTATGTACCAAAAATGAAATTTGTAAGCAAAAAAGAAAGTATGCAACTTATTTTAAGTGACTTTTTAATATAATTAAGATATGTAAGCGTTAACCCGTCAAATGTTTTTAAAGTGTATGTACCTCTCTAAACAAATTCTTCAAAGGCTCGTGCTTTCTTTGACTCTTGTATAATATCCCACACATGTCTCCTAATGATAGGGTCCATGCATGTTGTCTACAATCCATGTATTAAAACACCATCTTAATTCGATTTGTGTGTATATTTATGAACACATAACTAAAGAACTGCGTAGCAAGTTGCATATCGGTTCATCTAAAAAGATGAGCTTGGGATCACCAATAAGTGTTACTGCAACACTGAGTTGACGTTTCATTCCACCAAATGTAACTTCATGCTTTAACTTTCGCCGCTTCTGTCAGTTTTATACCCGCTAGTAACTTTTCAGCAGTATGTACCAAAAATGAAATTTGTAAGCAAAAACATGTATGAAACTTATTTATAGCGATTTTTCTTTTAATATAATAAATTTAACCCGTCAAATTATTTTTAAGTGTATGTACCTCTCTAAAAAATTTCTTCAATGGCTCGTGCTTTCTTTGACTCTTGTATAATATCCCACATATGTCTTCTAGTGATAGGGTTCATGCCTGTTATCTACAATCCATGTATTAAAACACCATCTTAATTCGATTTGTGTGTATATTTATAAACACATAACTAAAGAGGTACGTAGCAAGCTGCAAACCAATTCATCTAAAAAGACCTGCTTGAGATCACCAATGAGTGTTACTGTAACACTGAGTTGGCATTTCATTTCACCACTGTAACTTCATGCTTTAACTTTCGCAACTTTTTGTCAGTTTTACACCAGCTAGTAATAACTCAGTCTGTACCAAAAATGAAATTTGTAAGCAAAAAATAAGTATACAACTTATTTATAGTGATTTTTTTTTTATATAATTAAGATATGTGTAGACTAACCCGTCAAAGATAACTCGATAATATATCTATTTTCATAATTTTGGAACTGTCAAGAAAATTAATCAATAATTTTAGTTATTGCTTGAAAAAGTAAAATGAGTTTGTTGTAATCATTTATCTTTATCTAAGGCTTATTTATAGTGTTAGAAGTCGGTTTGACATCTTTTTATAAAAAAAAATTTGAGACTATCTTGGTGATCAAATTTTATTTGATATTTTAAATATTAATTTAGAAAATTATTAATTCCGAGTTTGATGCTAGTAATATATAAAAGATATTCCAAATTATATGAATGGTATTAGTGTTTTAAAGTCAGATAGTTAATGTTTTAGATTAATATATTGTTTGGTAAGATATTGAAATAGTTTGATACATATCTTTAAATGGTAAATTTCTTAAACGTATCTTTCAAGAACTTAATATATTAGTAGTTTAAAGTTTTGTATTTTTATTTAAAATTAAATATAGTAGGATTTGTGAGGATTTTATAAATTACGTTTTTTATATCCGTCTAATTAGGTTTATTATATTTTTTAATAATATTAATAACAACAATATCATCACGAAATCTTTTCAACCAAGCCAAAATCACAATTTGTGAGTAAGAGTATGAGTTTTACTTAAGCACATAGGTATGATTTTAATGCTATTATCACTGTAAGACCGTAGACCATAGGAGTAATGAACAACTATCACTACAAAAAAACATGCCAATTTGTGACTAAAATTATGGTAGCAAATGCTTTGCAAATGGAAATTTGCGAGGCATTTGCGACCAAATAGGAATCGTCGCAACCAGCTAGTCGCAAACAAAAAATCGTCGCAATCTAGTCGCAAAATATGCGAGGAAAGAAATTTGGTCGCAAATGCCTCGCAAATGTCCGTTTGCGAGGATATTTTGCAAGGCATTTGCGAGGCAAATTTTGCTACTAGTTTGCGAGGAAAATTTGTGAGGCATTTGCGAGGAAATATTGCGAGGAGTTTGTGGGGTTTGGACGGTCGCAAATCAGTTGCAAAAAAATAAAAAAATAATTTTTTTTTAAACAGAATTTTTAATTGTTTCGGAAATAAAATAAAATTTAATTAATATATTACATAAAACGAGTATTTAGTACAACGAACAAAATAACTACAAATCATCGATATCCTGAAAATCCGAAGCTTCATGAAATTCCGAAGCAGAAGCTGAAGAAGAACCAGCTTCTCCTTGTTTCTTCTTCCTCAGCATATCCCGAATCGCCGGGTTCGAATCCCCAAGTAACTCGAACATCATATCATAGGCGTCGTGTTGCTGCTTCAGCGATCTGATCTCTGCTTCCGCGATCTCTAGCTTCTTATCTCTAATCGGGTCCGGGACGTATGTCGAAACCGGGCAAAAGGGAACTCCCTCGGCATCCGTCGGAATAGATCCCATGATAGCAATCTTCCCCTTTCTGGTACGGGGAGCTAGCTGTAAAATAAAATTTAATAAAGAAATAAATAAATACATAAATAATTATATATGAATTAGTAATAAAAGTTTGTTTTCGTTACCTGAGTGGCTATGCGGTTTACGTCCACTGGGGTCATTTGGACGGGTTGACCATCGGGAGTGGACTGGGATGTGATTTCCTCGACCCGGGCAGTCACATCGCCGTGAAGCTGCTGAACTCGACTATCAACCAACGTACCGTCCTGGCGTCTGTGGGTCTTCTCCCAAATCTCGGGCATCGTAGCCGGGGCACCTTTCGTCTGTGCCTGAAAAATGGTAAAAATATGTTAAATCGTGAGATACTTTAACTTAAAGAATTTTTAAAATTTGAACTATAGAAATTGAATTCAACTTACAATACGGCGCGCTTGTTTGAAGAAGGACAACTGCCCCGAGACATGCTTCGAAATGCCTTCTCCGTCAACCTTGGTGTACCGCGCGGCCCGGCACTTGCTGCTTGTGTCTTCGGAAGTCGGCAACTGCCAGTAGGCAATGAGACCCGCCCAAACCGCCGGGTTGAACCACTCAGGCATCGCATGCTCAGGGTCCACCTTCCATTTCTTTTTCCAGCGGCCGACTTGATCAGTAAGGCGATGCATCGCCTTGTCATCGAAGGCATCCCGGACCAGTCCCGTGATCTCGACATCCCATCTATATTTTTGCTATAAAAAATAAAAATTCACATTAGTAGAAATTTAATATTAGTATATACATTGTAAATTATAAATTAAATTATTAATAGAAATAAAATTATAAACTAACGCCAAATTAATAGAATTACCGCGAAAGTGTGAAACCACCTATCCCTCGTCTCCTGGGGCACCTTGCTCCAACTCGGGTGCGGGGCTTTGAAATCCAGCTCGATCAGTTTCCTAATAGTCAGTCCAACTTTATTATGGCCAAACCTGGAAAAAAAAAGTTATGTTATAAAAAATTTAAAAAAAAATATTTATTTAATAATTGAAAAATAATATAGTTACCATAAAGTTCCCGGGGAAAGATGCGGATCCAATCTCGTTAGAACATCCCGTCCGGGACTAACGAGAAGTTGCTCCAGCGTCATATGCTCGAACTGTGGAGCCTCAGGTGGCAGATCATGTGGCTACGTCTCTGGAACAAAATCCGAGATAGGCGGAGTCGATGAAGAAGGTCCGTCACGTCGTGAATGGGACCCGCCGCGTCGCGGTACAGATGTACCGGAAGCGGATAAAAAATCGGTATACTCATTATGCCTATCACCCATCTGCAATAAAATATATAATAAAAATTATATTCAATCTAACTATATTCCTAACCATTCTAAAACCAAAACTATAAATTTATTCCATACCTAAATCTATTCCTAACCTTTCTAAAGCAAAAATTATAAATTTTTTAAAAAAATCGGAATATACCTTTTAGAGAGAGAGAATTGCGAGTAGAGAGAGTGAGGATGTGAGAAAATGAGCAAAGAGCAAGGCAAAATTCGGCTGCCTTATATAAAAATTTATAGAGTCGCAATTTGGTCGCAATCTAGTCGCAAAAATGCACCGTTTTTTCACCCAATCGGATTTGCCGCCCAAATTTGCGACTTATTTGCGACGCCACGTCGCAATCTAGTCGCAATCTGGTCAATTTTTCAACACCCGCCAAAATAAAAAGGTTAATTTTTTTATTACCGCTATTTTTTGCGACTCATTTGCGACGCCACGTTGCAATTTAGTCGCAAATCTGGTTAAATATTCAACACGCGGTAAATTAAACCGCCAAGATTTGCGACGCGGTTGCCACGTGGCATCGCAAATGAGTCGCAAAAATTTGCTACTCATTTACGACTACCCGAATCAAAAAAGAAGAAAAAATAGTTTAGGGTTTAGGGTTTCGGTGTATCGCAAAGTTCATACATATATACAGCCTATAATTATATATTAGGGTTATGTGTTTAGGGTTTAGGGCAATTATATAAGAAATTCGACAATCCTACGAAAATTGATCGAATCATCTATATAGTGACATACTTAAGCTATGTAGATTCTTTAAATCTAAAAGTTGTTCGAGAAAGTAATAGGGTTTATTCAACTAGCCTATATGCATTAGGGTTTAGGGTTTTGAGGGTTTATTTAGGTTTCTAGGGATTTTAGGGTTTAAGGTTTATAGGATTTTAGGGTTTAGGGTAAATCAACCAAAAATTGCGACAAATTTGTGGTGTGTAGTCGCAATTTAGTCGCAAATTTTGCTACTAAATTGCGACTACCAGTCGCAAATTAGTCGCAATTTTTAGTTGATTTATTTTAAAAAAAAATACGATACATAGTTTAGGGTTTAGGGCTTTGAGGGTTTATTTAGGTTCCTAGGGTTTTTAGGATTTAAGGTTTATAGGATTTTTATGATTTTTAGGGTTTAAGTTTTATAGAATTTTTAGGGTTTAGGGTAAAATCAACCAAAAATTGCGACTACCAGTCGCAAATTAGTCGCAATTTTTAGTTGATTTATTTTTAAAAAAAAATACGAAACATAGTTTAGGGTTTAGGGCTTTGAGGGTTTATTTAGGTTCCTAGGGTTTTTAGGGTTTAAGATTTATAGGATTTTTATGATTTTTAGGGTTTAAGCTTTATAGGATTTTTAGGGTTTAGGGTAAAATCAACCAAAATTTGCGACTAATTTGCGGCGTGTAGTCGCAATTTAGTCGCAAATTTTTAGTTAATTTATTTTTTTAAAAAACACGATACATAATCCTTACAAACGATGATTATAATACACGATACATAATTGTTACTCATCATGATCGAAAACGTAAGTTTGTCCATTTTCGTCTTCTTCGTCATCATCCTCAACTTTGTCCCCTTCATCAAACTCGTCTGACTCCGCTTGACTATCAGATTCCTCGCATATGACTTCAAGTCCCCTATAAAGCAGGTCAATTCTGGTCAAATCATTGCTTGAATCGACGGGGATGTAAACTGTTTCTGTCCTTTCAGGTTGCACGGGCGGTAGATCATCATCAGCTAAGCCCCCGATAATTCGACCCCGTAGGTTCACTTTAATAACAGACAACCAATTCTGATCACGTCGGACCCGAGTTCGAGGGTAAGGAATGAAAACTACTTGCTCCGCTTGAGATGCTAACACGAATGGCTCGAACTTGCCAATGTAACTCCGGTGTCCCTGTACATCCACGACTCCGAATTTGCTTGATCTTACGCCAACCCCAATAGTTGGATCAAACCAATCACATCGAAATAGGACGCATTTAAGATTCATCATCCCAGCATACTCTACTTCTACGATTTCTTTCATGATACCGTAAAAATTGGTATCACCTGGGACATGAATACCATAAGTATGAGCTGCGTGAGAATGCTTGTAATCACACCACTCGCTTGCCTTTACTTTGCCACCCATTCGTCTTAAATCCGAGAAGACATCGGGTACTCCCACATCAGGATATGTTCGCCCAACCCCACCATCATCGTATCGTTTACGACCCATTTTCTTTGTTTTCACGGTTGGGCTAAAGTAGTAACTCGAGAAATTAGATGTCTCCTCGGTCAAACTTCCTGCCATGATAGATCCCTCAACCCTTGCGAGATTTTTTGCTTTCATCTTCAGATGTTTGAAGAACCTTTCGAATGGGTACATCCATCGAAATTGGACTGGTCCACCAAGATCCAACTCATGCAGTAAGTGTACTACCAGATGTTCCATCACGTCGAAAAATGAAAGAGGAAATATCTTCTCCAAGTTGCAAAGAATAACTGCGATGTCTGATTTCAACGTCAAGATTTTATCCGCATTTAATGTTCGAGCACATAAGTCTCTGAAAAATGCCCCGATACCTGAAATTATGTACAACGTACAAGTTAATTATAAACTACAAATATATATAATTAAAAATATATATAATACAAGAATAATATCTGCTAGTGCCTCGTGGACGTGATTTGGTAGAAGCTCCTGCAATGCAAATGGTAGTAGTCGTTGCATGAATACATGACAATCATGGCTCTTCATTCCTGAAATTTTTTGCCCTTGCTCGACACACCTTGAGAACGTTGACACATATCCATCTGAGAATTTGACATCATCCTTAACCCACTTAAACAAACTATTCTTTGAGTCCAATGACAGCCGAAAATAGGAATCGGTGCCCTACCATCGCTTGTAATGTGCAACTCAGGCCTTGCGCATATACCAGGGAGATCCAAACGTGATTTCAAATTGTCTTTCGTTTTACCCGGAACATTCAACAACGTGTGGATGATATTTTCGAAAAAATTCTTCTCGACGTGCATTACATCCAAATTGTGCCTCAAGAGATGATCCTTCCAGTACGGCAGTTCCTAGAATATACTTTTCTTATGCCAGTTATGATACTGCCCATACCCACCCGGCATATTAGCGGGGCCACTGTACCAGTTACCCCCAACTTCTGCAGTTTGTTGAACATCGCAATAATCTATTTGCGCTTCCAACTGTTCCCCTGAAAGATAAACCGGGGGGGGGACTTTGACGGTTTTGTTTTTCTTGAACAACTTCTTGTTATTTCTATATGGATGACCCAATGGCAGAAATCGACGATGACAATCGAACCAGCACGTTTTGCGTCCATTCGTCAATTGAAACGCATCAGTCTGATCCAGACAGTAAGGACATGAAAATTTCCCATGAGTTGTCCATCCAGATAACATCCCATAGGCGGGGAAGTCGCTTATAGTCCACATAAGCACAGCCTTCATGGTGAAGTTCTGGCGGTTTGATGAATCGAATGTTCGTACACCGACATGCCACAACTCTTGTAATTCGTGGATCAGAGGCTGCAAAAACACATCAAGAGATCTTTTTGGATGCTTAGGGCCCGGAACAAGAATGCTCATGAACAAAAATTCTCGATGCATGCACATATCCGGAGGTAAATTATAAGGCGTTACTATGACTGGCCACAACGAGTATTGCCGACCAGACATACCAAACGGACTAAACCCATCAGTGCAAAGACCCAAATAAACATTTCTATGTTCTTCAGCAAAGTCTGAATGTACCGTGTTAAAGTGTTTCCACGCCTTCGCATCTGATGGATGAGAGATTACCCCTTCCTCACTAAAGTGTTCTGCGTGCCACCTCATTGCCCCAGCAGTCTGCTCTGATTGGTATAATCGCTTCAATCTATCTGTTATCGGAAGATACCACATACGTTGGAACGGCACCCTCGTGCGGCCACCTGTCTCTTTATATCTCGGTTTTCCGCAAAAACGACATTCCTGCAACTTAGCATCATCTTTCCAGAAAATCATACAGTTATCAATGCAGACGTCAATCATCTCAGACGGTAAACCAAGACTCGCGACCAGTCTCTGTATTTCATAGTAACTCTCTGCCGAGTTATTGCCCTCCGGCAAATACTCGTTAAACAATGCAGTCCATTTATCCATGCAATTTTCACTAATGTTATCTTCGCTTTTAATTGTCATCATCCTAGATGCTAATGACAATTTTGAAAGCCCTTCTCTACATCCTTCGTAGATGGGTTCATTAGCAGCGTCTAACATATCGTAAAACTTTTTAGCACTCGGGTTTGGTTCTTCAAAAGTATTATCATTAAACGAGGCAGTACTTTCATGAAATGCATCAGTAACCATATCATGAAACCTATTTCCATCACTATTACCATATCCATATTCATTATAATCTTGCTGATGAGCATGCTGATCATAGTTATTATCAAAACTACTAGCGCCATCTTGATTGCCATGATAACTCGTACTTGAACTACCCGGAACATTAACTACAAAATCTTCTCCGTGCGCAAACCACACATAATAGTTAGGTAAAAACCCCCTCGTATATAAATGCTTCCAAACAGTGTTTGCATCATGATGATCAATGTTCTCGCACTTAACACAAGGACAGAAAATTTTGTTACCGTTTTCTACCGCGAATGACTGATGTGTCGCGTGGGTCAAAAATTGATCAAGACCATCTCTAAATTCTCTCGTCACTTCACCGGTATTTGGATCTCGCCGGTTGTACATCCATGCCCGAACCGTGTATATCTCATGATGCCAAGACATGATCCGATTATCGACCTCTCCACAAAAAATATCGGATTTATAGTGTGTTTGCGAAATAAAATATTTTTGTGAGTAGATTTGGGATGTTTGTGATATGATTTTCGTCTCCCCCATAGCTTGCTATTTATAGAGGATCAGCCATTTTTGCTACTCATTTGCGACCAACCTTTGTTACTAATTTGCTAGGAAAAAATATTTGCAAGGCATTTGCTAGTAATTTGTTACCCATTTGCGACCAAACAATTAGTAGCAAAAAGCAGTTGGAAATCATTAAACACGTGGGTAACTACTTTCTAAATATTCTCGCAAATCAGTCGCAAATCTTAGAAAATATCTGTCCCCGCAAATGCCTCGCAAATTTGCAACGTGTTTGCTACGAACTATCTTTTCGTCGCAAATTAGTCGCAAATTTGAGGATATTTGCGACGAAAGAAAATTATCCACGCAAATTTGCGACTAATTTGCGACTCCAGAAGCAAATTCCTAGCAAACGCCTCGTAAATTTGCGACCTCAATATTGGTCGCAAATTTTCTTCGCAAATTGGCATGTTTTCTTGTAGTGTATATTGCACATAACTTTTTTCTTAGGGTGAAAACCATTCATTAAGATTTGTTATCATTTATTTAAAGGATTACACTATATATAAAATAGCACTTGTCCTTATCTTCTTAATAAGATATTCAATGCAAAAACCTATAGCCATTGATGATGGTTTTGTTGGGAGGATCTGGAAACCGAAAGAGAACCAATTTTGTTCACAAAAGACGGGAAAACGGTCATTTAATTCCTCAAGTTTTTCAATGTCGCGGTTTTATTCTCCAATTATCCGGGTTTTATTTTTATTCCTCAAGTTTACGTTGACTTTGACAATCAATGCTTTTAAAAGTCAACCTTAATGTCCACTTAACGGTTGACTTTTTAAAACCCTGATTATCGAAGTCAACGTAAACTTGAGGAATAAAATTGAAATCCGAATAGTTGAGGAATAAAAACACCACATTGCAAAACTTGAGGAATTAAATGACCGTTTTAATTACTTCTTTTTTTTCCTTTTCATTTGTTAAAAAAAACCTAAAGTTCAGATATAAATACAATTGTATGTCAAAAACGGTTCAAAAATTCTTTGACATCAATGATGTATTTAACCTTAATCAAATGTGGGGTTCACAACCTATTTGAGTTATCTATGTATCATTAAAAAAGTATTCTTAGATGTTTAATGTTAATTTGTATTACTCTTATCGAGACAAAACATAAATGGGTTAAAAAAAATCAAAGACCCTTTGGGATAAGAAGAAAAGAAAACGCATGAAACGTTTAAGAGAAAAATCAAAGGAAAGAGAACATAAAATTGAAATAGAATTCAGGAAATAGTGGTTGTAGTTGAGATGCATATTTGCAAGAAACTCATACTATTTTTTTAACCGCGAGATTCTCATAAAATTGTTTTATTTTTCAGATTTGTTAATTGACAAACGATTAATTGAATTAGGATTATACTCTTCACATTAAATATATAGCTGGTATAAATAATATAGATGGTAAGACTATTTTTCCTGTGTAAAACTTATGTCACAAATCATTTAAAATATTGACTCATCGTCACCAAACATATATTTTTATTTTTTCTTAATCACCGCTTTTAACGTGTTCCTCCGAACACTGGTTATCGCAAAGTTAGAACCCCTCGCACCATTGAAGTTTCTTAAAGCTATTCATTTTGAATATTTCTCTCTTAATTATATGATACATTTTATTATTTAAATTTAGTTTTATTAGCACATTTGGAATATCTTAAATATTTTTCGGTAGTCGATTCATGATATGTTCGATTTCCAGTGAAATTTAAGCTTTTTGTTTAAGATATATGTTATCTACTTAGGGTCTAAGTTTTAGTATTGTAAAATTTTGTGTTTATGTTAGTTTTTTATGAGATTGTAATATCATGTAATGTATACTAGATTTTGTTTTTTTTTTGCTATGGATTGTGTTGATGCTTTTAATGTGTATATATATATATATATATTAGTAAGACTGGAAAACGGTAATTTAATTCCTCAAGTTTTGCAATGTGGCATTTTTATTCCTCAACTATTCGGGTTTCAATTTTATTCCTCAAGTTTACGTTGACTTCGACAATCAGGGCTTTAAAAAGTCAACCGTTAAGTGGACGTTAATGTTGAATTTTTGAAGCATTGATTGTCAAATTCAACGTATACTTGAGGAATAAAAGTGAAACTCGGATAGTTGGAGAATAAAACTGCGACATTGCAAAACTTGATGAATTAAATGACCGTTTTCCCCACAAAAGACATTAATAGTATAAATAGTTTCATTTTGAATATGTAAAAATGCACATAAAATATTGAAAACAATTTATATTTTTAGCAAATTAAGGGGTACTAAACCCTAATATGTGAGCCTAAACCCTCACAAATGCACGTAAAATATTGAATACAATTTATATTTTTAGCAAAGTAAGAGGTATAAACCATAATAGGTGAGCCTAAACCCTCACAAATGCACGTAAAATATTGAATAATTTAGATATACTGTGTTAGTTATGGTCGGTTTGATTCGGTTTGTCGGTTTTTTTTCGGGTTGGAAATATTTTGTTGAAACTAATTGAAACAAACTAAATAAAACTATGATTTGGTCTAGTTCGATTATGGAAAAGTTTGGTTTGTATGTAATGTTGCTGAATAAAACGAAGGTGTTAATTCGACTTGGTTTTTAGTCAAAAATCTCAGTTAATTGTTGGTAGTTCGGTTATTTTGGTGAGTCTAGTTAATTTCTCTAGCGCCGCTCATGTCCGATCGTATTCATAACCGCATCAGGTCTCCAAGGTGAACATACCATCACAAAGAGAATGAAAATCGACAAATTCGAAAAACTGATCTTCACACGGATCACATACTCTATACATCTTAGTTGATTCAAGAATAATTATTCTATATCGATGGGAGATAGGTATAGGACAATCCACTTGATTAACAACCCTAAAATCGCCAATATTATACCAAGCATCTAAAAATCTCTTCTCGAAAAGAGAATAAACATTATTTCTTATGGACATTTGAATTTTCATACCCTACGAATAAAAGAACAACAAATGAATGATAGAAAATATTAGAAAATGAATTCAAAAACAAACGAAATTGATATATAAAAAGTTTAAAAAATTAAAATAAACAAACCTCTTGGTCAGGTAATACCAACTCGAGTGTTTTACCATGAGCTTTAGAATTTTGGATCCAAATTTGCAAGACCTTAACATAAATACGAAATCATGATAAACAAAAGGGGATCTTCACATTGTATAAAGAGATGAACAATAACTATGAATAGGTTTATGATTATGAGAAAAAGAAAGAGAGAACACTACTATTTATAAAGATGTTATAAGAAACATAAATGAATTCAAGTATTATTTTAATACAGGAAGATAATTATTAGACTTAAGATAGGTACCAATTGTACGTAAACTATACCGAAAATTTAGCAAATATATAGAGATAATATTTATAGAGTCGTATATATAAACCTGAAGTTGCATTTCGAGATAAGCAAGTATCACTACGGCGATGATTCCTCGGACTCCATTAAAAATCGTAATCACCAACTAAAAAAATATAAGACTATTATTTTTTATTAGAAATTTAAACACGAGTTAGACATATAATTTATTAATATTATGCCACCACCTAATATAATTCGGGAATCTTAGATATGATCAAATCTTAAATGAACAAAAAAATTTGACTTACCAAGGTTTTAAGAATTGTTTTATGTAGACAACGTGTAATTCATTTTTACCATTATAATTTTTGTTGGGCAATATTCGTTTCTTTGAATGGATTTTTTTTGCGGACATTAATTTATTTAACATTAAGTTTATTTACCGTTAATTTAGAATCAGCATGCATAGTTTTTAGGACCATTACTATATAATTTTAAAATTATATAAATGATGTATTTACTTTTGCTAATATTGTAAAGTGATAACAAATAAAAAATACTATTAAAGAAGAATAAAATATTTGTGATATTCATAAGTTCAAAATCGCAAAAGAAAAGACGATAACTTTAATATTTTTCTCTCTTCATTTTTAGTATCGATGAATCCATGATGTTAGAGATTTGGATGCGATTTTCTGTGAATCATTAATTGATTTTTTTATTTTCTCTGTTGTAGAATTTAAGTAAAAAACCGTTAATTTCTTCTTGTACATCCATTCCGAAAATTTCTCAGATGATTTCATTGATTCTCGAACCGATGATCTAATATCTTCCAGCATTATTGCGTGATAAACTCAGTTGGAATATATATATATATATATATATATATTGATTTCATTTTTTCGCATTTTTTAGAGTATGTAGGTTAATTTATTTCTAATTCTTGAACTCTTATTTGACTGTAAAGTTCCAACAGCTAAACACTCATTGCTTTAAGAAGGTTTGTAGCCTGAAAATTTTTGAATTATTAAAAGACTCACACTTATGCCGTAGTATCTTTTTTAAAAGCCGAGTACAACTAATGATTTTCTTTGTATTACTATTATATTATTTTTTGTATTACTTACACACACAAAACTCTCACTTTCGAGGGAAAAAGTTATTAAAACATTTATAAACATACGTCTTCTGAGGATCTCAAAGACGAATTGAATATGTTCTGAACACGAAAACTTGAAGTTTTGGATATACGTATTAGTTTTCTCCAAATCAAAATATAACCAATTTTTTTTTCAAAAAAACACATAAATGTTTCCATTTGTAAAAAGATATACGGCAAAACAGAAACTTGGGTCTATATTATTTACCTCTCTCCCCCAGGTTTCTTGTGGTTTAAGAAATGGTGAAGCTACGTCTGCCAGGAACACTAAAACCTCTTTGAAATTTCAGTTTAAGTGATAGATCAAGCTCATTTAAGGCAACTGTTGTTTGAAACTGGAATCACATTCTAACTTGAAGAATGAGGTATAATTTATTCCAAACTATTTATTGTCTAAATGTTAGCTAAATTTATCGTATCCTAAAATTGAAGGGTAAAGCGATTGACATTATCACTGTAAATAAATCTCTAATAATATAATAGATAAAAAAAATCTTTCCAAAAAATATATTTTCGTTTAAAGCAATTATCAATAGGAAAAAAAAAATTTCTTTGAATTAAAAGGATGAGATCATTTAGGGTTTATATATAATTGTGAGTCTAAATCGAATATATCTATTAGTGAAATACATTTTACAAAATTATAAAAAAATAATTAAACAATCGTTGAGCCCTCTTCTAAAGGAGAAGAGAAAAGAAATCGATCGCTCTTCATATAGATTAATAGCGAATATAATAATGAAAAGGGAAATCATCAAAATCTTTGAAACATATATCTTCGTGCAAAAATATTAGCCAAATGACAATTTTCTAGTAAGTAATATTACATATACTATTCCGAATAAATTAACTATAATAAGATAATGACAAAATTTTGCTTTCATTTTTAATAATCAAGTAATATTCCATTTTTTATTCTATATTTTAAAGAAGGAAGAAAAGAGTATTATTTGTAAATGGTATATGGTAATTCATTGCGATTATTCCAGATTCTCTCTGCTCGTAGTGTGAATGATACATGTATGCCACAAGCTACGAACACATTTTGAAACAGAACACAAAAACTTAACATATGTAAAATAAAGAAAGATTGAAACTTCTGTGAATCTATGGTTTCTTAATTACCAATGACAAATTGGTAAGTGAATATTGCTCGAAGAAAAATTAACATAGAAAAAAAATTAGTTATAAAAATTTAAAATAATAACCATCCGAAACACAAAGTGTCATAGTATCAGAATCATAATAAAAAATAGAACATGAAACTGTGTAAAATCTAAAAACACAAAGCATGACATAATATCTAGAAGCAAAATACATAAATACAACTTGAAATCTAGATAGGCTAAAATAAGAAAACCAGAGGATTGATTGACCGATTTATTGGAAACCCTTGTTTTTCTTCGACGTGTTCTACTTTGATATGTACTTCTTTATCAGCATCTTCATGTGTGTCTTCATAGATTTCGCCTTCATCTTCTAAATGCTCTTCTTCCTGATCTTCTTTAACTTCATTATCATAATTAAATATATTAAAGGAGGAGTGAAAGAGTTCTAAATTGTGTAGAAATTTAGTTGGCTTGTGAAGGCAGATCTTGTAATCCACGTACCATATTCGATGATACTGTAACATCAAGTATCTTTGGATACGCCATATTTAGATTTGTAAGAGAAAAAATTGTGGTTATTTTGAGCTGAGGAAAGTTGCAATACTTACGTGTCATAATGGTTTTGAATGTTTCTTTATCTTTAGTTAAATGTGGGTTGTGTTGCTGCTCTTCTCCAACTATACATATACATGAATATTAAGAGAAGGATATTAATGTCATTGTGAGGATGAATCACATTTTAATTAAAAAGCAAATGTTTCTCCAAAGACAAAGACAATCGGTTTTCTAAGAATAAAAAACTTCCAGCCACACAACAACAATAGCAAGAAACTCAAGTAGACTATATAAGTATTTGAGGAAGGAGAAAGCAAGCAATAACCAGAAACCGATGCAAAAGGGATTGGCCATTGATTCTTCAAGCTTGTGCCTCCGTATGGTCTCACACTAACCCATTATCACACTAACCCATTATCACACTAAATGGATTAGAATCCAAACCTAAAATTCATAAAAATCCAATAAAGTTTTAGACGAAATTTTCAGAATCCACAAAAAGAAGAAATTAGGGTAAGAAAAGAGAAATTCGATTTTTTGTGGTAGTTTACTCATTTGAAACAGAGAAATTAAGAGAATTCATTGACGACGGAAATTTAAAACATCTAAGGACGATGACGTGAATTTCATGTCAAAATTCCGTCCCTTTGCCCTGAAATTACGATCCTCAAAATCACCGATAAAGTATAAAATTGGTTTTCAAGAGTATATGTATTAACCTTGAGAGAAATCTATAATGATAAATTATTAAATCATACTTCGTCGATGGGATTTAAATGGATTGGGGTTAGCATAGTCCAAGCGAACCCACTTAAAATCTATGAAACAAAGGAACGTAAGAGAAATATAGGTATGAATTGTGTAGACACTAAGAAAAATATTTATAGAGGAGGGTATATATAAGAATCGAATAAGATATAGATAACCATGAGAATTATTTTGATATCATCAGATTCGATATATATATATATATATATATATATATATATATATTATATATATATATATATATAATTAATAAAAGTATAAATCAATTATCAAATATATCCATAAAAATATAAATCACATAAAGACAGCATTAAAATACGATGTAATAAAAACTCAACTTTCATTCTGGTGCATAGTTATCTCTCTAATAATATAATAGATAGATAGATAGATTATAAAAAAAAATCAATAAGAAAACAACCGGTTTGGTTATGGAAAATGATTCTTTTTTTTTTAAATGCCTGAGCTTTTGCAAATTCGCATGAGATCGCCATGTAAATCTTCAACATATTGATAGAGATTGTCTCTGTCTTTTACCTGATTCCCTTTTAAATCTTGATATATATATTCTGTTAAAAAAATATCTCTTCAGATAATGATCATCCTGTGTTTTGGTAAACGGTTTCCTCTTTTTAAATTAAAACGGGATACAACGTTTTTCGATCAAAACTTGATTACATGCCCAAAAATACAAAATTGATGAGAATATTAACACTACGGAAAAAAGAGTTTTATGATAACCAGAAAGAACAAAAATGTAAAAGCCAACACAGTGATAAAGCTCACACGAAGAAACCTATAAATGAGAAGTCACACTCACAGCCAATATTATTACTTGAAAAATACCCTAAATTTTATTGAAAATTTGAAAACTACACTTAATTTTATAGAAATTAGAAAACTATACTTTTTGTTACATAAAAGTACGTAAATACCCCTATACATATTTAACTAATTATTACATAAATTTAAAATAATTAAAAATTATTAAATTTAAATTCGAAATTTAATTTTTATTTAAAAAATATTTTGTTAATTAATCATTATCTAAAAGCTAAAATTATAACTAAATAAAAAATAAGTGGATTTATTTTACACTGTCGACTTATATTTTGCTTGGTTGATTTTTTACTTTGTCGATTTATTTAAACCATTGATTTATTTTTTTTATGATCGTCGACTTAATATTTATTTTCGTCGACTTATTTTAAACAGTCGATTTATATATTTATTGGTTGATTTTTTACTTTGTCGACTTATTTAACCATTGACTTGTTTTTTTATGTTCGTCGACTTAATTTTCAGTTTCGTCGACTAATTTTAAACACTCGATTTATATTTTTATTGGTTGATTTTTTACTTTGTCGACTTATTTAATTATTGACTTATTTTTATGTTCGTTGACTTAATTTTCAGTTTCGTCGACTTATTTAAAACTGTTGACTTATATTTTGTTTGGTTGATTTTTTACTTTGTCGACTTATTTAAACCACTGACTTAATTTTTTTAGTTCGTCGACTTAATTTTTTTTGTTCATCGATTTATTTTAAACTGTCGATATATATTTTGGTTGGTTGATTTTTTACTTTGTTGACTTATTTAAACCATTGATTTTTTTTTTAATATTCATCGACTTAATAAATTATTATCTAAACTAATTAAATTTTAAATTATAAACAAATTAATTTTAATTGATACAATATAAATTCGGAATTAATTTTAAAAATCAATTCGTAATTACTTTAAAATTAATTATATTTTACATTGATCATTGTCTAATATCTTTACAAAATCTAAAAAAAATCTAGGAAGATATGCTTTCTTCAACTTCTTCCTAAATTGACTAAACGGTTAATTCTCCATTGAACGACAAAAATTGCAGAAACATGTTTCAAGTAAATGACGATGATGCTGGGGCTTACTCGGATGATGAGTTTAGTGGTACAATTGCTATTTCCCAACAATCAAGTAAATGACATATCTTCTTCGTGCACCATTATCATTATCAAATAGTGAAAATATTAAATAGAATTATCGGAAGAACAGAGGAACTTTTCTTTGGAATTGCCGGAAGTTACACACAGTTTAGAGTGACACAAACCCTAAACCCTAACTTTGATATATACCTCGATTCGGGGGAACAGAGGAAAATGACTACGAGATCTGAAGAAGAAATTGACGGCGTCGTTGTGGAGTTTGGAGTCGGCGAGTGTGGAATCGGTGATTGTGAGAATCGTGTGATTATGAGAGTCGTGTGAGGCGTGAGAATAGGAAAAAAGAAACAAATACAAGTGTTTATTAATTTAAAAATTATTAGTTAATATTTTTTTAAAATTAAAAAATCAAATTATTTATTTTAATTTATTTTAGATTAACTAGGGATAAAACTGTCATTTTACCAACTAAAAAGTGTATATTTCAAATTTTTAAAAAAATTAGTATAGATTTCAAATTACTAATAAAATTTAGGGTATACCATCCAATTTTCCCTAAAAACTTTATTTCTTAAGAATTTCTTTGATAACCATTGAAATTTACAGAGAGAAATACAACTTGTATTAAAGAAAGCTTTTTCCTTGACTTGAGAGCAAGGGAAACAATCAGGTTTTGACTCATCAATCATCATCTAGATGTTGATGTGCTCGTGGGTTTACGCTTCCATTCTGGTGGGCCTTAAATAGATGTTGTCTTCATGATGTTAAACTAAAAAGTAAAAATCCTCTCAACATGGTCTACAAAGACGTAAACTCTCGAGAGTGAGATCAGTCGGGATGGAATCTGAATTTTATTCTCTTGTATTCATCATCGCTGTATTTGCTGATCGGACGCAGAGAGGCATGTTAAATTTTATATTAAGACCAAGCTACCATTATATACCGTGCCTGACAAGTACCTATTCAGGGTAATTATTTGAATTTTCTTTTAGAAATTTTCTCCCAAGATTGTTTTTTTTATCTTACTACTGGTACTTGCTTTTTTGTTTCCGATGATTCAAGTTCGATCTCTGATACTGATGTTTTACCGATCATTGGTTATCTTGATAAGTGTAGAAGGTAATAGAATAATACTCCACCACGCACACATAACCATGCTCCACGCTCCACCAAGCACGCTTCCCACGCTTCACACTTCCCATTGCTTTCATTATAATATGTTGTACCTCCCCATACTCTCTTCTCTCCACTTCCTCTTCCCACGCTTCACACTTCCCATTGCTTTCATTATAATATGTTGTACCTCCCCATACTCTCTTCTCTCCACTTCCTCTTACGCTTCCTTCACTTTCTCTTTATATATAATGTTGTATGTTGTAAGCAACATGAATCACAATCAATCACAATCATCTTCCTCAATAATAAGAATCCCGTATCGAGCTGGAACTTTTGCAGAAAGGCGGAATTTGCCAACATTGATCATCAACAATGCTTGATACCGTGTTCTTAAATGTGAAGGTGAACACTTTTTTTTCCACAATAATTTCAAGTTCTCTCTCATCAATCATGTTATCTTAAAATGATTCATCTTGTTCGTATATATTAGACATTGATGAATATAAAGAGCAATTTGTCAATGTGATGGATGCAAATGCAATTGTAAGAACATATGGGGAGGCTTTGATTCTTTCAATGCAAATGCTCTGGCAATGTGATGCAGCGTGTTTCCTATTTGGTTTTGGTTTTATTTACTCCTTACTTTTCCTAGATAATCATGGTTTTTATGTTATCCTAATCCATTAGCAATAAGGATTAAGGTGTTTTAACTTTATAAATAGTCGTGGTTCTCCTCCATGCTTGTAAGACACGACTATTATTCATTAATTAAAGAGTTTTCAACTCTCAAGAAGGCGTTATCGTTTGGGAATTTTTAGATTAAACAATCGATATTGCGTTAACTATCCTTCTTTACATCAGTTGGTATCAGATTCAACAGCTTTAATTTCTCAATTAGAGCTCGATCCTTCGACTTCTTCGTGTAAAGATGGCTCCACGCAAACCAACAATGGACGACCTTCATGACGAAGTCAAGTTAACCTTGGAGAATTTTACAATCAACTTGCATGATACGTTACAACAGGCGATCGAGAACGCATTAACAACGGTGCTCCAAAACCAGCAACAAGGAGCTTGAACAGACGCTTCTAACAATTCAGATGCTGGAGACGACACTAACGTGTTTGCCAATCCAATCTATCGACAACACCCACACTTGGCGAATGATGAACGGCAACGTGGGTGCGTGATCACCAAAATAACCGATGGGAATCAGGGTTCAAGTTAGATATACGGGAATTCACAGGCACGTTGGACCCCGGTGAATTTCTTGATTGGCTTAATATGGTAGAAGAAACCCTTGAGTTCAAAGGAGTACCTGACGATATACGTATTCCATTAGTGGCGACTCGCTTCAAGAACAGAGCATCCGCTTGGTGGATTGCGTTGAAGGAATCACGACATGGTTCTGGGAAATCGAGAATCGTTTCGTGGGAGCGACTAAAGAAACATATGCGACACGGGTTTCTCCCGTATAATTATGAGCGATCCCTTTATAACAAACTCCAGAAGCTACGCCAAGGGGCTCGACGCCACTGATTTCTTTCATATGATAGCTCGCGCCAACCTGCAAGAAACAGAGGATCAACAAGTTTCGCGTTTTATCGGTGGACTACACGCACAATTGCAGGTTCCATTGCAGCAGTTTAATCCTGTCACAGTGTCAGAGGCACACCAGAGAGCCATTGGCATGGAGCAACAATGGGCTTCCTCTGGTTCACGGAGCAGGTATTCATTGTTGGATTAAGCTTGAAGAGATAAGGACTAATTATATTTAGGAGTTATCTAAATATAGGTATTTTCCAATAAGATTAGGATTAAGGTTTTCATATATATAGATGTCGAGTTATGACATAAGAAAACAACATGTGTGAGAGAGAGCTTAAGTTTTGAGTTATTTTCTTAAGCAATAAGAGAGTTATTCTTATCCATCAAACACTTTGTCACAAGCAATCGACTATTAGTTTCAATATTTGGTATCAGAGCGAGAAATTGAAACAATGGGAGATCTTACGGTTGCTACGACGAAGCCAAAAGAGACAGGATCATCATCGATAAAGTGTCCCATATTGAGCACGACAAATTATACCGTATGGGCAATCAAGATGAAAATTCTGCTTAAAGTACACAAAGTCTGGGATATCATTGAAGCTGTAGGAGAAGACGACGAGAAGAACAACATGGCCATGGCATTGTTGGTCCAATCCAAACCCGAAGCTCTTGTTCTACAAGTCGGTGAATTAGACACAGCAAAGAAGGTTTGGGAGGCCATTAAAACAAGACACATGGGTGCCGACAGAGTCAAAGCTCGTTTACAAACACTAATGGCGGAATTTGATCGTTTGAAGATGAAAGACGACGAAACCATTGATGAATTTACAGGAAGGATCTCCGAGATTTCTTCAAAGTCTGCTGCACTTGGAGAAGATATAGAGGAATCGAAACTTGTCAAAAAGTTTCTAAGGAGTCTCCCTCGCAAAAAATATATACATATTGTGGCAGCACTTGAACAAGTCTTGGATCTTAAAACAACTAGCTTTGAAGATATTATCGGACGATTGAAAGCTTACGAAGAGCGTGTCAACGAGGAAGAAGAGACATCAGAAGATCATAGTAAAATGATGTATGCTAATACGGAACAGCAATTTGCCCGTGTCTCTAATGGTGATAATAGAGACCGTGGTCGCGGAGGACGATTCTATAGCAGAGGAAGAGGTCGTGGCAGGTTTGGCAGTACAAGAGACTCAACAAGAATCACATGCTATCGGTGTGATAAGTTGGGACATTATGCTTCAGACTGTCCCGATCGTTTACTTAAACTACAAGAGACTCATGAGATTAAAGAAGATGACACACAGGAGGCTGATGAGTTAATGATACATGACGTGGTGTTTCTCAATGAAGAAAAGGTGAAACCAAATACCTTTGAGACGAACTTAGATAAGAGCAATGTCTAGTACCTAGACAATGGTGCTAGTAATCACATGACTGGAGACCGTACGTACTTCACCACGCTTGATGAGACAATCACAGGAAAGGTCAAGTTTGGTGATGATTCTCGCATAGACATAAAAGGAAAAGGCTCTATTAGCTTTATATTCAAAGACGAAGGGAGGAAAGTTATGTCTAATGTGTATTTCATACCAGCTCTTAGATGCAACATCATAAGTTTGGGATAAGCTACAAAGGCAGGATGCGAAGTCAGAATGAAGGAGGATCTCTTGAATGTGTATGATCGTGATGGAAAATTGTTGGTAACAGAGGAAGAAATCGCTTGTATAAGGTAGCACTTGATGCTGAGAACACTTCGTGTCTTCAAGTAATGGCGTCCAATGTCTCAACAATGTGGCATGCGAGGCTAGGTCACATCAACTTTGACAGTATAAAACTGATGGTCAACAAGGAATTAGTTACAGGAATGCCTAAGATAACAATTGAGAAGAAAACTTGTATTTCCTGTTTACTTGGTAAACAAGCAAGACGACCGTTTCCTCAAGCAGCGTTATTTCAAGCATCACAGAAACTAGAGTTGCTGCATGGGGATCTCTGTGGTCCAATCACACCTCCAACGATTGGAGGAAACAGGTATGTCTTTGTGATAATCGATGATTACTCACGCTACATGTGGACAATACTGTTGAAGGAAAAGAGTGAAGCTTTCGAAAAATTCAAGAAACTTAAGACGTCAATAGAACAAGAAACGGGCATCTCAATCAAGACTCTTCGAACCGATAGAGAAGGAGAGTTTACGTCTCTAGAGTTTAAGACATTCTGTGAGGAGAATGGTATCAAGAGACACTTAACCGCGCCGTATTCTCCTCAACAAAATGGGGTAGTTGAGAGACGAAATAGAACAATATTAGAGATGACTAGGAGTATCCTGAAGCATATGAGTGTTCCAAATTTCTTGTGGGGAGAGGCAGTAAGGCATGTTACGTATATTATTAATCGAGTTGCGACAAGAACACTAGCTGCCAAGACTCCATACGAGGCTTTTAAGGGGAGTAAACCGAACATATCACATTTGCGTGTGTTTGGATGCATTGGGTATGCGAGAACAGAAAGTCCCCACAGGAAGAAGTTGGATGATAGGTCGCGAGCTCTAGTACACCTGGGAACAGAACCAGGAACTAAAGCTTATCGCTTATTTGATCCAACAAGCAAGAAGATCATAATGAGCCGAGATGTGGTATTTGTGGAGGAAGAAAGTTGGAGTTGGGACAGTCGGGAGAAGAAAATTATCAATGATCCTGGTTCGTTTAACATCAATCTTGGAGAGTTTGGCAATAGAGGTTTAAGGGAAATTGAGTTCGAACCAGAGGGTAGAGACGACGCTCCCAAACCGGACCAAGTGATCGTCGAAGTCGAGGATGATATTGATAACGATGTTAGGAAAGCTTCTGACAAGGATGATGAGGAGCTAGAGCAGCCTCCGTTAAGGCGGTCAACGAGAACAACAACAAGACCTGAATATCTGTCTGACTATATTCTTCTAGCTGAAACAGAATGTGTAGGGCTCCTAATGGCGATTAATGAGGAGCCGTGGGATCTTGGTGAAGCAAAAGGAATGAAAGTATGGCTAGAAGCGTGTGAAGATGAGATATCTTCGATTGAGAAGAACCAAACCTGGGTTTTAGTTGATCTACCCGCAGGAGCTAAACCCATTGGACTAAAGTGGGTGTTTAAAATTAAACGTAACCCGGATGGAAGTGTGAATAAGTACAAAGCGAGATTAGTGGCAAAAGGATATGTGCAAAGACAAGGGATAGATTATGATGAAGTGTTTGCTCCTGTTGCGCGAATTGAAACAATTCGACTTATCATTGCCTTAGCAGCATCAAACGGTTGGGAGTTGCATCATCTTGACGTGAAAACCGCGTTTCTCCATGGTGATTTGAAGGAGGAAGTTTATGTCTCCCAACCCGAAGGCTTTAAAGTCAAAGGAAGTGAAGACAAAGTGTATAAACTGTCTAAAGCTCTCTATGGGTTAAGGCAAGCACCCAGAGCTTGGAACGATAAGTTGAATATGATTCTCAAGGAGTTGAAATTTATAAGATGCTCTAAGGAACCCTCATTGTATCAAAGAAAGAAGAAGGAACATCTCCTTGTTGTGGCTGTCTATGTGGATGATTTGCTTGTTACAGGATCAGATTTGGGGATGATAATTGAGTTCAAAGGAGAGATGGCAGCTAAGTTCGAAATGAGTGATCTAGGGAAATTAACGTATTACTTAGGCATTGAGGTAGTACAACATGAAGGAGGAATTACATTAAAACAGGAAAGGTATTCATCGAAGATTCTTGAAGAAACTGGAATGAATGAATGTAATTCCTCTCATGTACCAATGGACATAAGTTTAAAGTTGTCAAAAGCACTTGAAGAGAAGTCCATCGATGAGAAGAAATACAGGAGAAGTATTGGGTGTCTGCGTTATCTACTTCACACACGTCCAGATCTTTCGTACAGCATTGGAGTTTTGAGTAGATACATGCTTGATCCTAAGGAGTCGCATGACGCGGCTTTAAAACATGTTCTGAGGTACTTGCGTGGGACTCTTTCCTTTGGTC
This sequence comes from Pseudoturritis turrita, assembly GCA_900406555.1. NCBI lineage: Eukaryota > Viridiplantae > Streptophyta > Magnoliopsida > Brassicales > Brassicaceae > Pseudoturritis > Pseudoturritis turrita. Next base: position 338,591 of record OVBL01001060.1, on the reverse strand, counting down.
TTACCTACAAGCGTACAAACAGGATAAGGTTACAAGGCTACAGCGACAGTTCTCACAATGTGGACTTTGATGACGGCAGGAGTATAACAGGACACATATTCTACCTTGAAGAGTGTCCAATCACTTGGTGTTCACAGAAGCAAGAGAGTGTGGCGTTGTCTTCTTGTGAGGCTGAGTTTATGGCAGCCACAGAGGCAGCAAAACAAGCAATATGGCTTCAAGAACTTTTGAGTGAGATTACTGGTGGAGCATGCTAGAAAGTTATTATACGAGTTGATAACAAATCTGCAATAGCGTTGACTAAGAACCCGGTTTTCCATGGACGGAGTAAGCACATTCATAAGAGATATCACTTTATAAGAGAGTGTGTTGAGAATGGGCAGGTGGAGGTCGAACACGTTTCCGGAGACAAGCAAAAGGCAGATATCTTGACGAAGGCGCTTGGAAGAATTAAGTTCAAAGAGATGAGAGATCTCATTGGTGTTCAAAATTTGGAGAAAGTTGACTTCAAGCTTAAAGGGGAGAATGTTGGATTAAGCTTGAAGAGATAAGGACTAATTATATTTAGGAGTTATCTAAATATAGGTGTTTTCCAATAGGATTAAGGTTTTCATATATATAGATGTCGAGTTATGACATAAGAAAACAACGTGTGTGAGAGAGAGTTTAAGTTTTGAGTTATTTTCTTAAGCAATAAAAGAGTTATTCTTATCCATCAAACACTTTGTCACAAGCAATCGACTATTAGTTTCAATATTCATCGCAGTCGGTGGGAGAAGCAAGTGCGAACTACCCGACAGACCACCCAACTTCGCGTTCTGTTGTGACAAAAACAGAGGCAGCAACAGACACAATTGCGTCTTCTCGTCCACAAAGGACCAATGCTTTGAGGTGTTTCACTTGCGGTGAAACAGGGCATCGGCAAACAGCTTGCCCCAACCAGACAAGACGCGAACTAGTGGTTCGCGATGATGTCCATGATGCTGAGCCACGCTATGATGAATATGCCTCTGACTCAATTGAGCAAGACGACGACTTCATTCCAGGCGATACAGGGCTCAACTTGGTGGTTAGACGAAATTGCCTTGTGCCACGTGCACCAGAAGAATCTTGTCTCCGGTCTAATTTGTTTCGTACAACCTGCACGATTAATGGAAAAGTGTGCAAGTTAATTATTGATTCTGCTAGCTGTACTAATGTGGACAGCTGTCAACATCAAAAATGACATGTGGCAGGACTTTGTGGAAATCTTACAATAAAACGTTTGGCATTCTATATATCCTCCGGATCAGATCTTTCATTAAGAAAGATGTAAAAGTGTCATCCATCTAGTCTAAGATAATCTAGAGTAAAAAATATTATCTTTAAGACAAAAGATTGTCAAAACAAAAGATGATCAAAGGCTGGTTCAAGTAAGAGACTGGCACATGATCGCTAATCAAAGTGTTTCTTTTTATCTTTGGGAGTCCAAATTAAATAATATACATGCATAAAGAGAAAGCCAGAAGCATCACATATCTCATATCAGGAGATTTATGAAAACGCAATGTAGAAAGTACATGAAGAAAGAAAGACAGAAGCATCACAAATCTCATATAAGAGAATAGATCAAACTGTTTCCTTTATCTTTGGGAGACCAAATTATGCCGAAAGAATACTAAGATTACGAAAAAAACGTTTTATGAAAACCAGAAAGAACAAAACGCTAAAGCCTCACACCAAATCTGTAAATACTAAAATCACATTCACTGCCAAATCTAGATAGACTCATACATGAACTTGGCCTCCAAGATCAGTTTAGCCAACAACAAATCGACACCTGTCTCACTCTAGGAGGATTGTCGGCTGCGTTTCTTCTTCACAAATGTATGACGTTGTTGTCGTTTTAGCCTATTCCTAATGATTTTTAGGCCTTGGCTTGACTTGAGTAGTTGTGCATCGGGAAAAACGACCAATTCATACACCAATAATTGGCCACTGTTATAGGCCGGACATGAACTGCATACATATGCGAATTCATACATCAACTCATATAAAATAGCTAAAACATACATTAACAAGTCAACAAGTGTTGAGTCAGCTGTCACGTCACCGATTCATCACCGACTGCTGCCTCATCACCAGTCAGTTGCCACGTCATAAAAAAAAATCTATAACATAAAAAATAAAAATTACACTTAATTAAAAAATACTTTTAATCATAAAAAAAATTACAATTAATTTATTTTATATGTAATTATTTTTTCTTGATTTAAATAGAAATTCAATTTTTTAAAAGTATTATATTTGCATCGCCTTCTTGAAACAAGATATACGTGCGTCAGAAAAAACCCGCTAAGTCACTCAAAATATCGAAGGTATGCTTTTCGAGGATTTTCGTCGTTCAAATCTTATGAGATTCGAGAAAAGGTTGAAAGAGAACGTAAATTTGACTTTTTGTAAAAGATAATAGATTTTTAAAATTTTCAGATCTCTATGTATTTGTATAATTTCGAAAACTACTGATAGGACACGACATGTATTTTTGTTTAACTTTTACCATTCTCGTTCTCTTTCAACCCTGCCTCGAACCTCATATTTCTGTACTTCGAGTGACTCTGATATTTTTTTCTGGTGCACTTACATTTATTCATCAGAAGTCGATGAAAATACTATATTTTAAGAAAAGTAAAATTATATTTAAATCAAGAAAAATAAAATTATATTTATGTAATTTTTATGATTAATAGCATTTCTAAAATAATTTTTGTTGAAAAAACCAAAATCCATGTTGGATAATTAAAATATGTAAGATAATACAAAATTAGATTAAAAAACAAAAACTATATAAAAAAAATATATCATTTTTCTTTGATTTTTTTCTTAAAAATTACATTTTTTTTATGACGTGGCAACTGACTCGTGATGATTCATGTGATGTGTCAGTTGACTGGTGATAGGGGTGGAATTATTATCCGGGATCTGGTATCCGATCTGTTATCCGTTCCTATCCGCTCCGAAAATACGGATATCCGGGACGTCCGGATCCGGATAGTAAAATCTCGGATCCGTGAAAAATGGATCCGGATCTGGATAGTAAAATTTCAAAGTCCGGATATCCGCATCCGGATCCGGACGCATTAAATATATTAAAAACATATAATTTTACATATATTAAGTTATTTTTATATAAAAATATATGCATATATATTGATTTTTGTTTTTTTCTAATATATCATATTTATTTTGAAAAAAATTATTCAAAAATTTAATTTATAGTTTAAATTTATAATTTTTTTAAATTTTTTAGTGTTTTAATTTAATTAATTTAATTATTTAATTATTTTTTCGGATCCGGATATCCGCGGGTATCTTAATTTTTTGTCGGATACCCGAAGTCCGGATATCCAAAAGTCAAGGATCCGGATCCGGATACTTTTTCCACGGATCCGGATCCGGTTACCCTTAAATTTCTGGATATCCGGATCCGTCCCACCCCTAACTGGTGATGACTCGGTGACGTGGCAGCTGACTCAACACTTGTTGACTTGTCAATATATGTTTTAGCTATTTTATATGAGTTGATGTATGAATTCGCATATATATGCAGTTCATGTTCGACCTGTAATCGTGGGCAATTATTGGTGTATGAATTGGCTGTTTTCCCCTGTGCATCGTTACCATTGAGATCCTCTACATGGTCTTCAAAGGCGTAAACTACACCATAATTCTCATCAAATCCTTGAATTTCAACACTATGAAGAATGTTTCTTTTGGGATTGAAGTAGAAAACATAAAACGGTATTTTACATGGTCTATATTTCTGCGGAAAAAAAATTTCACCAGTAGTCGTCACTCCACCAACGAAAACATTGTCGTGATTAAAGACTTTATTCTCTGATAAAGTGTAGACATATGTTGACCATTCCTTTTTTTCGGCATCCTCTAAAACACACATACGTACCCTTCCAGCAGCGTGGACATACTTCCAATTAATCTCACCTAATTTACCCTTGTAGTTTATCAATTCAGTCATAGGTGGATCACAAAAGCATTTTGCGTCAATAAACTTGAATTTCTCAGACCTAACATCAAAGCAAACTATCACATAACGCGATACACCAAATTTGTCAGCTAAGTAATATATAACCCCATTGATGCATATCCCATCACTCAAGGGCTTATGGGTTAAGGGACATTGGATCGTCCTCCACTTCATTTTTTCAGTTCTTAGTGTCAGAATTTTATGATCTTCCATATTATCTCTATCTGGGTAAGCCATGGACAATGCCTTGAATTGCTTGTCAATTGGATCAAACCCTAAAAAGCTGTACGAAGTTCTGTACATTCTCAGTTTAGGTAAGATCACATATTGTCCCGTGATAGGGTTACATATCACAGGCCATGCCTCTTGTAAGATCAGAACATCAGACGTTGTCCTTAGTGTGATCAGAACATCAGGGAAATAGATTAAACCAGAGGCATAGCAACATGAAAATCGTCGGCTATAAGTAGGATATATCGACATATCTTGGTCTTAAGGGAACTTGATATGAATATCAGCAGCTACTACAAGAGACGATGACTTCTCATACACCGTATTTTCAGGCTGAGGCAACGAGAAGAAGCGCCATCTACTGGATTGATGAAGGGCGAATAAGAGACGTGGACGGGCCAAAGATCTGGTCAGGAACAACTCGGTAATCTGAACGGCTAAGTATGGACGACCATAGCTTGGACACGCAAAGTGTTATATTTTAACCTGTGAATCTATCCTGAAGCAGTCAATTGATTGTTTCACGAACCCTAGAAACCTAACGATCGATTGAACATGCAAAAATAGAGATAGAGATTTGCACACAGAGATTATTTACCCAGTTCACGCCTCGATGTGAGGTCGCTACGTCTGGAGCTTGACAGCACAAGCAAGTAATCCACTAGAATAGAAAGAATACACCAAGATCTAGTTCAAGAGAATTCAACAACGCATTAAGAACTCTCTCTAGATCTCTTTTCTCTCTTTCTCTCTCTCAGACCTAAGAGCCTAGGTCCTCGTCGAAAACGTCTCTCTCACGTTCTCTTGTTCTCTTCTAATCGATTAGGGTTAATGTGACAAACTCTCATCTTTCTCATATATATATCAGAAGCCGGTACACCCTGAGTTGACTAGATCTAATAACCATACCGGTTATCTCCAATCAGCTCATGCACCAATAGAATTAAACCAAACCCGGTTCAATTCTAACAAACGAGTGTGACATGTCATACCAGAATCAACAAATCTCCACCTTGACATTCACACTCTGAGTTCGTCCCTTGTCACCGTCAAACATAGCCAGTGCCTTAGCACTTATCTACTCTGAGCATAGCCAAAGCCTGCTCAAACTTCTGAACTGGAATTGCTTTTGTAAGCATGTCTGCAGGATTCTTCGAAGTATGAATCTTCTTCACTGCATCCTCTCCATGTTCAACCAAGTCCCTGATGAAGTTGAACTTCACAGCCATATGCTTTGTTCTTCCATGAAACATGTTGTTCTTTGTGAGAAAATTACACTCTGTGAATCACAATGCAAGCTTATCACTCCTTGCTTGAATCCCAGTCCTTCGGCTAATCCTTTCAGCCAAACACCTTCCCTTGCAGCCTCTGTTAAGGCAATGTACTCAGCCTCTATTGTAGATAAAGCCACAATACCCTGTAGACTTGACTTCCAACTCATTACCTCTTGTAGTAAATACATACCCATAAATTGACCTTCTCTTGTCCAAGTCTGCTGCATAGTCTGAATCAGAGTATCCTTCAACTCTGAACTCTTCATTCTTTCTGAATACCAGCCCTCTGTTTTGAGAGGAAAACGACCAATTCATACACCAATAATTGGCTACGGTTACAGACCGGACATGAACTGCATACCTGTGCGAATTCATACATTAACTCATATAAAATAGCTAAAACATACATTGACAAGTCAACAAGTGTTGAGTCAGCTACCACGTCACCGAGTCATCACCAGTCAGCTCATCACCACGTCACCGAGTCATCACCAGCCAGCTCATCACATTTACTACATACCCTTCTGGTTGATCCATGCAGATGTCTTCATCAATATTCCCATGAAGAAAGGCTATCTTTACATCAAGCTGCTCCAGCTCCAAGTCCAGATTCACTGTTGCAGACAGTATGAACCTGATTGATAAGTGTTTTGATATCTTTAACTCGGATGGTGTCAAACAAATGTTGGATGTTGTGTGTAGCTACGTAAAAGAAGAATTGCCATCTTTTATTACTTATTGAGCTCAAGTGATGCGGATAATTTTACCTTCGCTATGTAGCGAATATCCAACTAGGCGTTTAAACTTTACATTTATAAAGCCTTAAACAAAACCACAAGTGCATGGTACACCGAAATAGTATTTAAGGGTCGATTCCAAGGATTAAAATTTACACACTAGAGATACGAGAAACAAACTAATCTATAGCAATATTTTTGGTATTTTTTTGGGTTTAAAATAAAAGAAATACAAGAAACTAAAATGCAAGAAGTAAAACAAAGAAAAAGGATTGGACTTTGAGCTAAACTATCATGAGAATGGATTAACAATTAAAAAATGATGCAAAAAGTTGAATTAAAACATTATCCTAGACAATGGAATATTCATTCTTTAGGTTAGTCCACGCCAATGGTAAAAACCCCATTTCTTTAATCACATTCAAGATCTGCGGTTAGGCATTCCATCTCAATGATTAGACAAGCATTAATATACTCCCATTTTCGTCACAAGAGTTCATAGAACCACGGCCAAGTAGCTATGTGACTCAAGCTCACAAAATGTTTGGTTCAAACATTTTCGCAAACACCTCTCGGTGTGAAAATGCCTAAAGATCTAGATTTTGAGTGATCAAGTCAAAACGAGCATTAAGAACAACATAAGTGAAGGATCTAATAAGGATCAACCATAATAATCATCATCTAACTATTAAAACATCATAATCTATCACAACTCATGGTCCAACAAAAGAGAAAACATGGATCATGGGCAAATGAAATTGATTTGGAATGACTAATTAATGATGCTAGAACAAACAAGCATGCTCAATTCCATGACAATGATCGCTCACAATAGACTAATTCACTCTCATGACATTAATCCATTTATTAATCACCTAATTAAGCTAATATTGTAATTGCAATTAAGTGATCAATAATCATTAAGTTTAAGTCCACAATATCAACTAATCACCTTAAACATCCATTCTCATTGGTTAAGTATGAAAAGCAAGTTTAGAATTCTCCTAGAGATTTCACCGAACACCTTCCGGACATGAAATGATCATGATCAAGATTTTGATTAGCTAAATCTAATCTAGCATTAAACACATCCTAAACCTTAGAAATCATATGAAACTAACTCTAAGCATCATCAATCAACCATAAATCAACCTAATCTACCTAGCCCATAATCCATGAGAAAAGTAAGTGCTAAACATGATAAAAGATGAAGCAAAATATATAAACATAAATATAAAATATAGAATTGAAGAATTCTTCACTAGAGTGGCATGAAGATGAAGACCAAGCCAAATCATCAAGAAAAAGAGTTTGGATATAAATCCAGCTCTAGAGAGAAGAAAACATAGGTTAAAATGTCTGAAAATTTGTTTAAATAGGCAATGGGTTCGGACTGGGTCGACCCGGGACAAACCGGATCGGATCTTGGATCTTGAGGAAAAACAGAGAAAATATCGAACCCCTCCCCTTAGAAATGGGGGGTCGATATATTCTCTGTTTTTTTGTCCTCCTTCTTCATGGTTCATATCTAACCCCTTCCCTTAGAAATGAGGGGTTCGATATTCTCTCTGTTTTTTTCCTCCTTCTTCTTCTTCATGTCTTTAGCCTTCCCTTGATTTACCTCTTCTTTCCCCTTCTTCATTGCTCCTTCCCAACTTGATTTGCCTTTGATTCCACCATCTTTGGACTTTAAATGAGTTCTATTATCATCATTGAACCTTCTCAAATCCTTAGCTTCATTAAGTACATAAAAAAACACAAAATGCATGCACAATGCAAGAATGTACAACCTAGACTCTAAAATGGAACAAGTGCAAGAATAAAACTAAAAATAGATTAAAAGGAGAAAATATATACAAAAACAAGACTAAAAGAGATGAAATAAAAGACTAGAAATGCATCAAAATCAATATACATCATCAAGCCAGAGTATTCAACTATTTTACCACTCACTAGTTAGTATTCATGATTATCTAAGATTCAGGAAGTGGAAATTCTTTTATTTCACTAACTATCACAGTAAACACAACTCTTACAACCAGTCAAATCCCTAGAAATTCCTTTTATCCTGCTAAATCACAAGGCAAGAAACCGTTTTCCGAGAGACTTTGCTAGTTACTTAACATAAACACAAACACTAACCACATCTACTGACAAGATTTCAGAGCTTATTATCACTTTCTAGATAACCAGTTTTAGTTTTCTTCCCAAACAGTAAATTCCACGAGTACGTGTTGCCTTTCTTTTCCGCAATCTCCACACGTTTCCCTCCGACCTAACGAGATCGGTTGGGGTGGGTTCCAAGTTTTCTCCTCTTTTCTTTGAATTGAAAGAACGTTTATTACCTTGGGACATGGTTGGCTTATGTTGCAAGCAAGCTTGTTCTAACTGATGTACAAACGGACGAGAAGAATAAAAAACTAGCTAGGGTTGAAGATGAAACACTAATTAATAAACAAATGAGAAAGATTAATGAAGGATGAGCAAGCTAAGGTACGTGATACGTTAATAGTTACGAGAGAAACAAATAAGAACTACTCATAGGGGATTATCTTGTGGCTGCTCTATCTTTTCTTCTTCGCTACTTAATAAGTAAACTAAATCGCTATTTATTTCGCTACAGAAAATTTGCTTGAAAATCAGTTTAATGAGAGAAAAACAAATAAAACATTAAAAAGATAAACAATGTTTTGCTTTTGGTTTGGGTATTTATTTGATCATGATTCTCTAATTCTGTCGAAACATGGAAAATCTTTTGGAATTTACAGTATACGTACACACATCACATAAAACGTTTGGATCTTTTGTTTGATTACAGCGTTCATCATTACATAAAACGTTTGGCCTTTACATTGGAATTTATATCCTCTGGATCAAATATTTCTTTAATAAAAGATGATAAAATGTCATCTTATTAAGAGTAAAAAACTATTATAAAGTTTCATCTTCAGATGATGATCATCGATCCTTCAGGACAAGAGACTGGCACAACGCATCTCAAGTAAGAGACTGATCTGGCATGTGAGATATTACAGTGAGGAAAGTATCGTCAAGCCACCCATGGAATCGTCAAGCCACCTATCGGATGATCAAAGGCTGGTTCAAGTAAGAAAATGGCATAATGTATATATCTCTTCTCTTCCGGTTCTCTCTGACGTACACTGCAAGAAACCATTTAGGTGATGAAGTTTCTTTTCTCGATCCTGCTACAGAGCCACCAAGAATATTCTTTGTAGCCTTACCAGATCCATTTTTGTTTTCTGAAACTAATTAAGTCTTGATTATAAATCTGATTTTCTCTTACACCGTGGCTAATCAAAGTGTTTCCTTTTATATTTGGGAGTCCAAATTAAATAAAATGCATGCGTAAATAAATAAAGAAGCGTCTCATATCCCATAGCACAGAATATTAATATTACGAAAAAATAAGTTTTAGGGAAACCAGATAGAACAAAATGCTAAAGCAAACAGAGTGATAAAGCTCACACCAAACCTGTAAATGATATGTCACACACACTCACAGCAAAAACTAGATAGAGTCTATTACCTGAATTTTACACTCACAACAGAGTGATAAAGATCAGTTTAGCCAACAACAAATCGAGACATGTCCTCACTCTGGCTCAGCTAATGATTCATACTTGTTCTCCAAGAGGATTGTCCGCTTCGCTTGTTCTTCACAGATGGAGCAGAGATACTTGACTTGACTAGCTTTGCATCGTGAACATTGAGATCCTCTACATGGTCTACAAAGGCGTAAACTCTACAAAATCTCCCAACCGCTCCAAAGCCTTGAATTTCAACACTCTCACTTTGGAGAGTGTTCCTTTCGGGATTGAAGTAGAAAACATAAAACGGTACATTATATCTATAGATCTCCGACAAAACAATTTCACCAGTAGATGTCATTCCAACAACGAAAACATTGCAGTACTTAAAGACTTCCTTTCCCGGCCAAGTGTAGTAATGTTTCCATCAGACTTCATTCCCTGGCAAAGTGTAGACATGATTCAACCATTTCTGTTTCTCGACATCCTCTAGAATCCACATATTCAACTCAAGACCATCACCGCCAACTTCCCACAAACTAATCCCACATAATTTACCCTTATAGTTTATCAAATTACCAGACCAATAACGAAAGCATTCTGCGTGAATAAACTTGAATTTCTCACACCTAACATCAAAGCAAACTATCATCATTTCATTAGCTATGTAATACAGAACGCCATTGATGCATATCCCTTCTCTCGAAGGCTCATGGGATAAAGGACATTGGATCTTCCTCCACCTCATTTTTCCAGTTCCTAATACCAGAATCCTATGATCATCACCATCACCACTGCGCGGACAGCCCATGGACAAAACCTTGAATTGCTTATCAATCGGATCAAACCCTAAAAAAATATACGACTTTCTGTACTTAGTCAGTTTAGGTAAGATGGCATATTGTCCCGTGATAGGGTTACAAATCACAGGCACGGCCTCTTTTGAGATCCGCATACCAGAGAAATATATCAAACCAGAGGCATAGCCAGATGAAAATCGTCGGCTTATACTAAGATATACCAATTTATCTTGATCTCGAGGGAACTTAATATGAAAATCGGCGGCTACTACAAGAGTCGACGACTTCTCATACACCGGATTCTGAGCCTGAGGCGACGAGAAGAAGCTCCACTTACCGTCTTGTTCGACAGCAAATAAGAGACGTGGACGAGCCAAAGATCTGGTCAGGAACAACTCGCTGAAATATGGACGGTGAAGTATGGATTCCCATAGCTTCGACACGCAACGAAACCTCCCGATTGACTTTGCAGGCAGTCTAGAGAGTATCTCGATAATGAGATCAATCGGGATGGAATCAGATTTTTTTCCTCTTTCCATGGTCGGTGTAGTTGCTGATGCAAGGAGAGAGAGATATATGAATTATACAAATCGTCTCAGTTCGGGACCTAGGGCATTTATTCCGAACCTAATCAAGGGTTTGGTTAATTCGGTTCGGAGTTGGTTTAAATGCATAAATACTAGTCTTTGTTATATTTTTCTTAGGTGCTCGGTTCTTTTGAGGTTCAAACCGACTTAAAACAGAAACCAGTCGATTTGACATAGTAAAATCCTAGCACACCAATTCGAATTGATCTATAAATTCGAATGAGACGCTCTCTTGATTGGCATCTTCCTCTTTGATAGTTGTGAGAGTCTGATGGAGCTTTCCTTCCTCCATAGTGTCCTTGGTTTTCTCTTTGTGTGATAACATGTGGCACAAATTAAGAGCAGTGTTTCTCATACTCTAAGGTGACAATAGTCTCCTTACCGCTTGAGAATTCGATAATAGTTTCCTTTATGAGGGGTTGTAATCCATCTATTACAACCCGGATTTTTGCAGAATCATTGGTAAGTTCATGTCCTTCAAGGTCACCAAGCTCTTTACCGATATTGCATATCATTTCCTTTAACGATTTGATTGGTTCCCAGTCCACTTTGCAAAGTGATACATGCGGTTATCCGAGCCTATAGCTTTGCCTTTGAGATTCCATCTCTTTGAGAGGAACGGTATCGTGGACTGAGGGTTTGTTAGACGGCCAATGAGTATGAGAGTGTTTTCTTGAATCAGGTCTCAAGTGTCTATCCGCTTACCTGGTGGAGAGTCTTGAGGGTGCGCGATGCCTTTTCCTTTGTCCGAGTAGAGGAAAAGTATAGTATCTTTTGAAACAGAGTAATAGAAATTGTAGAGATTTTCGAGGCTTCTTTTGTAGGGAGAGTTTAGGGCTCTTCACCAGAAGGTGAGAAAGTTCTTTGAGCTTGCTTAGAGGCTGAAGAAAGGTTTATAGTCTTTGTTAGAAGCCATATCCTCTAATAACCTTGAAGACTTTGGTGTTGTAGGTTTGCGAGGAAGCTCCACTTATCCTCAATAGAGGCGAAGTGACGATTTGTAGCTACGTTGATAGGACAGTTTGTTTATTTTTTTTTGCGTTAAATAATTGATTAACATAAAAGTTGATTAGCATAAAACTTGGTTCCATTTGGAAATGATTTTTTTTAATCCTATAAACCGAACCGAATTTTACCACTTTCAAGGGAGCCAAACCAAATTATATTGTTCAGTTCACATCGACAGGAAATTTTACCACTTTCAAGGGAGCAATTATCTTCAGCTACTTGTAATTAGTTCGCCCGGAAACCATGCAAAACTGCTCATTCTTCAAGCCAAATTACATAAAGAGTAGAGCAGTTTTGCATGGTTTCCTCAGGCAACCTTTGGAAGTGATTGGGAACCTGTTATGTGATTCGTTCTGCGATTCAAACAAAGGCTAATTCAAGTCAGAGATTGTAACAGTGTATCTCTGCTTCTTCTTCTTCTTCTTCTTCTGGGTCTCTCTGACTTACACTACAAGAAACCTTTTTGGTGCTCAAGTTTCTTCTGGTTCTCTCTGTTTCAAGAATCTTCATTGTAGTGCAAGAAACCTCTTACCAACCAAAGCCACTTTGTATTTTCTGAAACTAAGTCTTGATTTTTAATTTGATCAAAGTGTTTCCTTTTATCTTTGGGAGTCCAAATTATGTATAATGCAGAAAGAAAGAAAGAAAGAAATAAGCGTCTCATAATCTCATAGCAAAGAATATTAACGTTACGAAAAAAGGAGTCTTCATGAAACGCAGTGTTTGATCCCAAGTAACACAATTAGGACATGAACATGATAACCAGAAATAACAAAATGGTAAGCCAACATAGGGATAAAGCCCGCACGAAACCTGTAAATGAGAAGTCACACTTAACTTTGTTAATGCCCTCAAACCTATGACGATCTTGTTTCTGGTGATGATCTTCTTTAGATGTTCTCGTGGGTTTACGCCGCTTCTTTTCTGGTGGGCTTATAGATGTTATCTTCATAATATTGAAGTTAAGATCCTCTACATGGTCTACAATGACGAACAGATTATTCCAATGGTCAAACACTTGATGGTTACCAGAAAATATTGACATTACGAATAAAACGACATGAAGATGATAACCAGAAAGAACAGAGTGATAAAGCTCAAACCAAACCTGTAAATGAGGACTCACACTCAGCTTCCCCCACATCATCATCTAAAAGACACAAAGCATCAAATTTGTTAATGCTCTCTAACGAACAAGAGGAGTCACACTCTTGTTGCTGGTGATGATCTTCTTCAGATGATGTTGATGTGCTCATGAGTTCACGCTTCTGTTCTGGTGGTGGGCTTATAGATATTGGAGCTTTGTTATTGCTCTCAAACGTACGACGATGTTCTTTCTGGTGATGATCTTCTTTAGATGATGTTGATGTGCTAATTGGTTTACGCTTCATCATACTAAACTTAAGATCCTCTACATGGTCTACAAAGAGGTACACTCTATTCCAACTGTCAAACACTTGATGGTTACCATGGATTTCAACAGTTTGCAGAGTGCTTCTCTCGGGATCGAAGTAGAAAACATAAAACGGTTTAGATGCATGGTCTATTGACAAAACAATTTGACCTGTAGATGTTACTCCAGCAACGAAAACATCGCAGAGATCAGCGATTTTATTATCCTGCAAAGTGTAGACATATTTCGACCATTCTTGTTTCTCCAAATCCTCTAGAACCCACATACTCAACTCAATGGCATCAACGTCGTTATACACCCAACTAATCCCACCTAATTTACCCTTATAGTTTATCAATATAGTAGACCCGAAATTGAAGAATGTTGCGAAAATAAAAGTGAATTTCTCACACCTAACATGAAAGCAAACTAGCGCACAAGACGTTCTATTAATTTGAGCTAAGTAATACAAAACCCCATTGATGCATATCCCTTTTGTCGAAGGCTCATGGGCAAACAGACATTGGATCTTCCTCCACCTCATTTTTTCATTTCCTAATGTCAGAATTCTATGATCATCCCAACTATATCCATAATCATGATGAGAAGCCATGGATAATACCTTGAATTGCTTGTCAATCGGATCAAACCCTAAAAAGTCAGAGGACATTATGTGGTTTGACATTTCGTTCCTTATCAATTTAGGTAAGGTCTCACACTGTCCCGTGCTAGGGTTACATATCACACGCTTATTGCCATACTCCTTTGAGATCAGAACATCAGAGAAACAGATCAAACCAGAGGCATAGCCACATGAATATAGTTGGCGACAAGTGGGATCTATCAGCTTAATTTGGTCTGTGGCGTCTACTACAAGAGACGACGACTTCTCATATGGATTCTGCGGCTGAGGTAACGAGTACAAGAACAACTCACCTGCTTCTTCGATGACGAATAAGAGACGTGGACGAGTCCGTGACCTGGTCAAGAACAATTCTGTGAAATATGGACCGTGAAGCATAGACTCCCATAGCTTCGACACGCAACGAAACCTAGCGATTGAATTGGCAGGCAGTCTTGAAAATATCTCGATAATGAGATCAATCGGGATGGAATCTAATTTTTCTCCTGGTTCCATGGTCGGTGTATTTGTTGATCGAAAGGGAAGAGAGAGAGAGAGATATATATGCGAATATGAACATATCCTACATACAGAGTTAGAAGCCTATGGGCAATTACATGAAAGGAACCGAACCGAATCAAAGTTTTAAGTAATTCGGTTTGATTTTTGTTTCAAGGCATAAACCCATTGACAGCCTTTGTTTATAATCTTGTAGTTATTTAGGAAATTTAAAAGCTTAAAATAACTCAAAACATTAGTAAAATCTTAATCTTCTCTATATTAAAACAAACAAAAGAGGAGAGAAAGTTTAAATGATTCTAATCCTAATTTAAATCAGATCATGTGTATTTAAATGTGTTTTTGGGAATATATAAACATTAGATTTAGAACCGTATATTATAATTTATTATTTTATAATCTGTGAAAAAAAAGTAAACACGAAAAATATTAAACAAAATCAGATCATCCGTAAAAAAAATTGAAAACTCTAATATGAAAGGAAATCACTAGTTGAGAAGTGTAACACTTATTTATTTATTTTGATTCATTTTATTATTCTATTTCCAATTTAATTATACAACATATTTTAAAATAATTAGTTTTTCATATTCTTTGTATATGCGGGTTTATAATAAGATATTTTACGACTCGTGAAAAAAAAACCGAACACTAAAAAAAAAAAAAAAAAAATCAAATTACTCGTGAAAGTAAATAAAATAAGATTGAGAAAGCTCATATGAAACCACTAATCGAGAAGCCTAACAATTACTTTTTTTTTGTTTTCAATTAAATTTTACATATTTTCAAATAATTAGTTTTTTCTATTTTTATTTGAATTAGATTTACTTTTAAATATTTTGCTACTCATATATCTAATTTTTTTCAAAATCTTGTTAAATTGACTCTCATCTTTATATATATATATATATATATAATTTTTTTTTTTTTTTAAATTGTAATATTACATAACCCTTGAAAAAAAACGCAAGAACAAAAAATAGATCATCATTCAAAGTAAATAAAATAAGTTTCAGAACGTTGATATGAAACTATTGATAGAGAAGCATAACCGTTATTTAGTCATTTTGACTCTCTTATTTTTATTATATTATTTGAGTTTCAATCAAATTTGTCACATATTTCCAAATAATTATTTTTCTTATTCTTATTTGAATTAGGTTTGTTCTTTTTTATTATGTAGCTACTCATATAATTTTTTTCCAAATCTTGACGAATAACATCTCATATATCTATTTGAATTAGATTTACTAATATTCTAAAATCATATTTGACTTTTTTCTGAATCAACATATTATCGTTCTTCTGATGAACAACAAATTATAAGTATTTTATCATATTTTTTAATATTTATGTTTTTACTATTCCTATTTGAATTATGTTTATATTATTTAGTTATTCATATATATATATATATATATATATATATATGTATTTAGATCTACTGATTAGCAAAAGGAAAATTTATGAAACAATTTTTTTTTAAAATTAATTAAATGAAAATTTGTAATGGTATTATGTCTTTAAAAAATAGATAATACTATTTTTGACACGGGAAAAAGTCTAACTGAATTTTTTTTTTTACATGTGTTAAAATCTGATCGACTAATTGACACGTGTCGCGATCATGTTAATTACAAAGTTTGACGCATCAAGCTTTATATAATAAAATTAGTATCATGATATGCACGACTTAAAAACTGAGATATATTGGTTATTGGTGCAGCGTAAGGATACATAATCAGTTTAACCAAAGATACATATTTTTCTGAAAAAATGAAATCGATACTGTTTTCAAAAGGAATTGAGTAGAAACTCGTTTTGACATTCGCAATCGACGAACAAATTAAAAAAAAAACCAAAGGTTAAACAAAAAACCTAATCAATGTTCATATTTTGCGAAGCGTAGCCGTTTTTTGTCTTAATGAAATAGAGATCTCTAAAGTCTTTCAATGTGACGGTTTATTTTTTTATTTTTTTATTTATTATTATTATTATTACTAGGATTCAAACCCCCGCAAAATCGCGGGAGAAAATATTATTTATTAAATTTTAAATAGAAAATTATTTAGCACGATAATAAATAAAAGTATACAGTGAAAATGTAACAATACAAATATATTAACATCTTAAATATTTTTTTAAATATTTTTCTGGTAGAAGTAAAAAGATAAAAAAAAAAAAAATATATATATATATATATCTATACTATATAAAAGTTGAAGCTATCAGCCTCTAAAACTGTCCACATGGGATTTAAAACAACCAATAATGACATTCCACATGATCATCTAAATTAATCGATA
This sequence comes from Pseudoturritis turrita, assembly GCA_900406555.1. Classification (NCBI taxonomy): domain Eukaryota; kingdom Viridiplantae; phylum Streptophyta; class Magnoliopsida; order Brassicales; family Brassicaceae; genus Pseudoturritis; species Pseudoturritis turrita. Next base: position 321,542 of record OVBL01001060.1, on the reverse strand, counting down.
GTTAAAGAAATTATGTCATGGTTTTGGTAATAGGAAATTATGTTAATAAGGAATAATTCTAAAATTCTAACGTAGTTTTGGTAATAGAAAATAACTTAGGAGATAAAGATATTATGTCACGTTTTTTATTAACTATAACAAACAAAATTAACCTAATTAGAAAATGAAAATTTCTTAATTCTAAGGTTTTAACAATTAAATAAAATATCTATTAAAATAATATAATTTTTTGACTATTGTACATAAATAAAACTATCAGAAAACAACACATTACTACATATAACTTAATAAGCATCCTCTAAGGATGTCCACATAGGATTTAAAACAACCAATAGTAACATTCCACTGCAGCATCTAAATTAATCGATAGTCAAGAAAATTATGGTAATAGGAAATTATGTCATGGTTTTGGTAATAGGAAATTATGTTAATAAGAAAAAATTCTAAAATTCTAAAGTAGTTTTGGTAATAGGAAATAGTTTAGGAGATAAGGAAATTATGTCATGTTTTCTATTAACTATAACAAAAAATTAAGTTAATCAGAAAATGAAAGTTTCTTAATTCTAAGGATTTAACAATTAAATAAAATATATATTAAAGTAATATAAATAATTTAATATTGTACATAAATAAAACTATCAGAAAATCAACACATTACTACATATAACTTAATAAGCATCTAAAAAATTAATCGATGGTTGGATTAGGAAAGATTCTAAAATTCTAAAGTAATTATGGTAATATAAAATAGTTTAGGATATAAAGAAATTATGTCATGGTTTTCTATTAATTATAGCAAAAGAAATTAAATTAATTAGAAAAAGAAAATTTCTTAATTCTAAGGTTTTAACAATTAAATAAAATATATATTTATAATTTACTATTGTACACAAATAAAACTATCAGAAAATCAACACATTACTACATATAACTTAAAAAAATAAAATCTAAAATATTTGACGAAAAGAACACACAAAAATTTATTCAAAAAATGCAACTTAAATGTAAAAAAAAGAAACTGTTAACAATGATTTGTAAAGATATAGAAAATATAATATAATCTCTAAAAAAAAAAGACAAGAACGGAAAAATGAAAGACTAATATGCGATATTTAATAATTGAAAATAGTAAATGTGGAAACTAACAATCAATTGACTAAAATAGACTTAATCAATTAAGTTAAAAGATATTAATTTAATCAGAAAAGGAAAGTTTCTTAATTCTAAAGTTAAAAACTGCTTTCAAATATAAAGAATCAACGTTTCCGTAGAGAATTGTTAAATCTAAAAAATCACTACATGCACCACCAATTTTCGAGAAAAATATAGTTGGAATTTTCATTAATTTATTATATTTGAAACTACTCATAAAATCTGCATTGTCATTAGAGTTCCAAATTTTTTTACACAAATCAAGAATTTTAGGAAGTTCTAGAACAGGAAAAAGATCAATGCTTTTGAGTAATAATAATTTAAAAATAATAGAATGACATTTTTATCATCATAATGCTTTGAGTAAATTTTTAAATTAGTAGTCATAAATCAACAAAATGGTCAACTAAACAAATATGTAAATGGTAAACGAAACAAATATATAGAGTTAAAAACACAAATGCTAGAAAACGCAACCTTAAATAAATACACGAGAATTTTTCCGAAAAGACGCAACCCTAGGAACCGAAAGGACACAAGCATAGGATACAAAAAGACACAAATCTAGAATACGAAAGGACACAATCCTAGGATACAAAAAAAAAACAAATCTAGAATACGAAAGGACACAACCCTTCGAAAAGACGCAACCCTAGAATATAGGATACAAAAAGACACAAATCTAGAATACGAAAGGACACAACCCTTCGAAAAAAACGCAACCCTAGAATATAGGATACAAAAGGACACAAATCTAGAATACGAAAGGACACAACCCCTCGAAAAGACGCAACCCTAGGATATAAAAGGACACAACCCTAGGATTTATTTTTTAGGATTGTTCATTAGAGTTCCAAAATTCTTTACACAAATCAAGAATTTTAGGAAGTTCTAGAACAGTAAAAAGATCAATGCTTTTGAGTAATAATAATTTAAAAATAATAGAATGACATTTTTTATCATCATAATACTTTGAGTAAATTTTCAAATTAGTAGTCTAAATCAACAAAATTGTCAACGAAACAAATATGTAAATGGTAAACGAAACAAATATATAGAGTTAAAAACACAAATGCTAGAAAACGCAACCTTAAATAAATACACGAGAATTTTTCCGAAAAGACGCAACCCTAGGAAACGAAAGGACACAAGCATAGGATACAAAAAGACACAAATCTAGAATACGAAAGGACACAACCCTAGGATACAAAAAAAAACAAATCCAGAATACGAAAGGACACAACCCTTCGAAAAGACGTAACCTTAGAATATAGGATACAAAAAGACACAAATCTAGAATACGAAAGGACACAACCCCTCGAAAAGACGCAACCCTAGGATATGAAAGGACACAACCCTAGGATTCATATTTTAGGATTGTTATTATTAATAGACACAACCATTAGAAATAACCATAAAGTGGTTATATCGAAAAGACGCGACTCTAGATACGAAAGGACACGACCCTAAGCGAAAAAAACACGACCCGTGGAAATAACCATAAAAGGTTTTATCAAAAAGATGCAACCCTAGAATATACTATCAACTATAAAACGATTATTTACGAAATGACACAACCTTTTATATCGAAAAGATGCGACCCTAGAATACGGAAGGATACAACCCTAAGCAAAAAAACTCGACCCTTGGAAATAACCATGAAAATGTTTTATCGAAAATACGCAACCCTAGAATATACTGTTAACTATAAAACGGTTATTTACGAAAGGACATAACCCTATGATTCATTTTATAGAATTGCTATTATTAATAGACGCAACCATTGGAAATAACCATAAAGTGGTCATATCGAAAAGATGCGACACTAGAATACGAAAGGACACAACCCTAAACGAAAAAACACGACCCTTGGAAATAACCATAAAATATTTTATCGAAAAGACGCAACCCTAGAAAATACTATTAACTATAAAACAATTATTTACGAAAGAACACAACCTTTATATCGAAAAGACGCGACCCTGGAATATGAAAGGACACAACTCTAAGAAAAAAAACACGACCCTTGGAAATAACCATGAAAAGGTTTTATCGAAAAGACGCGACCCTAGAATACGAAAGGACACAAACCTAAGCAAAAAAAACGACCATTGGAAATGACCATGAAAATGTTTTACCGAAAAGATGCAATCCTAGAATATATTGTTAACTATAAAATGGTTATTTACGAAAGGACACAGCCCTTTATATCGAAAAGATTCGACTCTAGAATACGAGAATTTTTTCGAAAAGACGCAACCCTAGGAAATGAAATGACACAAGCATAGGATACAAAAAGACACAAATCTAGAATACGAAAGGACATAACCCTAGGATACAAAAATAAATAAATCCAGAATACGAAAAGACACAACCCTTCGAAAAGACGCAACCCTAGAATATAGGATACAAAAGGACACAAATCTAGAATACGAAAGGAAACAACTCTTCGAAAAAATGCAACCCTAGAATATAGGATACAAAAGGACACAAATCTAAAATACGAAAGGACACAACCCCTCGAAAAGACGCAACCCTAGGATATGAAAGGACACAACCTTAGGATTCATTTTTTAGGATTGTTATTATTAATAGATTTTTTTTTTTAATTGTCCTTTATTTATCATTTTCTGTTTTCCCCCAAACGGGACAACGTTTTCTGAGTTACAGCAGGCTAACGAACATCTCTAATCAAGGGAGCATAGTGGTAGACACGGATTTAGCGATCACTTTAGCAACTTACGGAATATGATGGTTCAAAAACTGTATGTATCCAAACCAAAGAGAAAGATAGGAAAAGGTTGATGAGGATGTAGCTGAGTGTGGAATGCTATCGTCTGGTCTGTCCAAACCCGCTAGCTTTTGTCGCAGGAGAGCTTGTATGTCACGGACTACACGATCTGGAGACTTGGATACAGCTTGGTGTAGTCTTACATTCCTCTCCCTCCATAATTCATAAACAATAGCTTGTCGTAATAGCTTGCAAATCACTGTCAATTTGGAGTTTGTCGTGGCAGATCGCATCCACACCATGATTGCATCAATAGAAGATGGAGGATTCAGCCTCGGATGAGTGAAGAAAGCGGACCAGACTTGATGAGCAAAATGGCACTGAAAAAATAGATGAGATCGTGATTCACTTCCTGCATTACACAAGATACAAATATCTAGAACTTGAATTCCCCAACTTCTCAATCTATCTCGAGTGGGAAGCCTATCACGCATGACAATCCAATGAATAAAAGAATGCTTTGGAATATGCTGTGAGAACCAGAAATTTTTTGCCCAAGAAACCTCATGACCAGATGGATTCAAAGTAGACCAAGTCTTAGAGGCTGAGAAGTCTGCTGGTGTTCCCAAGAGAGTGTTCCTCCATATAAAAATATCATGAGAGAGCGGATCGAGAGATGGTACAGAAGGCAGAACTTCCCTCAGGAGTCTTGTAATCTGATGTCTACCCCTCGGAAGTAGCCAACAATCATTCCTAACCGCTTGAGCTACAGTTGCACCCCGCTATAATCCAGTAACACGAGGACCATTTGGACCCGTTAGTTCTATTAAAGGCCCCAGATCGGTCCAATCATCCAGCCAAAACCTTGCTTTTAAACCAGAGCCAACAATACAACATAAGAAAGGCATTGCCATGTGCCTAAGCTTCAATAGCTTTTTCCAAATCCAACTTCCCGGGGACCCAGACGATATGTCCCAGAATACCCGACCTCTCAATAGATTTTTGTCCACCCAAGAAACCCATAGCGAGCCACTCTTTGTGAAGAGTAGCCAAATGAACTTAAGCCCGAAGACTTTGTTCCAAGCCTGAAGCCTTCTTAACCCAAGCCCGCCTGTCTCTTTAGGTGTACACACCGAGTCCCATGAAACCTTTGCTCCTCTTGCTGATTAGGAGCACCAAACCAGAGGAAAGCATTACACATCCTTTTCACCTCTGCAAGGCAATATTTCGGTAGTGGGAATACAGCTGCCCAGAAATTAATCACACCTGCGATGACAGATTTGATAAGTTGTAATCTACCAGCAAAGGATAAGTGCTTGACCACCCCAGACGATATCCGGTGGTTGATTTTGTCCAACAAAGGCTGGTAATCAGAAGGTTTCATCTTACTAGGCAGTAAAGGAAGTCCTAGATATCGAACCGGTAGCGCGCCCGCAGCAAACCCAAACCTTGAAGCTAACTGTGAAGTTAGAAGTATGTTATCACCAACCAAAAACAAGTATGATTTATGTAGGTTAACAGACAGGCCCGAAGCAACATGGAAATCACTCAGCACCTGCATAATACCTTCCAATGAATCTGCCTTCCTATCAAAGAAAAGTAGAACATCATCTGCGAAGCTAAGGTGTGTCACTAGAGGATCCTTACATAAAGGATGTGGTCTGAACTTGTCGAGACGAACAGCTTTATCAAGATCCTTAGCTAAGATGTCCATTGCTAAGTCAAAAAGGGAAGAAGAAATAGGGTCGCCTTGTCTCAACCCTTTCTTCCCCGGAAAGAATCCCACTAACTCTCCGTTGAAGTTGATAGAGAAAGAAGCTGAGGATATACACTCTTTTATCCAATTAATGAACACCAATGGAAGATCAAGTGCCTTGAGGATGTTGAGAACAAACCTCCAATCAATACTATCATAGGCCTTTGTAATATCAATTTGAAGACAACCTCTAGTTGTATCTCCCGGTTTATTAAAGTCTGAAACTAGCTCCGCTGCAAGTAATACGTTTTCACATAATAACCGACCCTTTACAAACCCAACCTGGTTGTTCTGTACCACATCTGCCAAGAACAGTTTTATCTTTAAAGAGAGGAGACTAGAGATGATCTTATATACCGTATTACAGCACGAAACAGGTCTGAAATCCGCTAGACGTTCAGCACCAACCCTCTTGGGAATCAAAGCAATAACCGTAGCATTAGCCTATCTTAATAGTTGTGAAGATCTGAAAAAATCTTGCACTGCGTTGGTAACATCCTCCCCCACCAAATCCCAAGAAGTGGTAAAGAACTCAACTGTAAATCCGTCCGGGCCCGGTGCTTTGTTTTTAGGCAAAGAGAACACCACTGCTTTGATCTCTTCTGGAGAAGGAATCTCAGAGATTTTACTACCTAATTCAGAACCACAACGAAATGGATGGAGGTCTTTAATTTGGGCCACCGAGTACGGAGTGACTCCTTGATTAGGACAGCCTAGTAGATTAAAATAAAATTGTTCAACTAATATCTTTAACTCGGCACTATCTGAAATCTTGGTATTGTTATTCGTTCTCAGATGATGTATGGTGTTAGCAGCAAGATGCGCTTGGACAGATTTGTGGAAGAATCTGGTATTTTCATCGCCCACTTTTAACCATCTTATCCTTGATTTGTTACTATAAAACGACTCTTCCACTGCTGTCCAGAAGGCATATTGGTCCCTTGCTTCTTTTTCTTCCTCAAACAATAGTTGGGAGGAAAAGGTAAGAACCTGTAGTTGTACATGTTCCAACCTGTCAACTGCTTCCTTAGCTCTTCCTTGTATATTGCTAAAGGAGTTCCGATTTAAAGAGCGACAACAGAACTTTGCATCTCTGAATCTACGATAAAGAATTACCAGAGGGGGACCCGTGAAGGTAGAGTCATGCCAAGCCTCCTCTATCAATCTGTTGTAATCGGGATGAGTTGTAAGGAAGGTAAAAAACCTGAAAGGGCATGTTCTTCTAGGCAAATCACCACAGGTCTGAACCATACATGGCGAGTGGTCCGAGGGGCCTGGTGCAGAGAAAGTTGCCAAAGAATTCGGAAAATTACCCATCCAAGGCTCGTTGCAGAGAGCTCTAGCCAACTTCCTTGATATCGGGTTTACGAACTGTCAATTAGTCCAGGTGAAATAGCAACCTCTGCTTGCCATATCAAATAGTCTACTCGATGTGAGACAGTTCTGAAAATCCATAATCCCTGACCTGGATACAATGAAGGGGTACAACGAGTACATCTCTGAGGTAGAAAGAACTTGGTTGAAATCTCCAAGAATAAGCCAAGGTGATTGAGACATCATTGAGGTAGAGGCAATCTGTACCAATGTAGTCCAGAAACTCCTACGGTGCACTTCAATATTACAAACGTAAACAAATCCCACAGTGTAAGACTGCTTAGTATCAGTATGATACACTCCACAAACCATCAGCTGCTCTGTTTTAATATATGTTACCAACACCAAAACTGGATTCCAAACTACCACAATTCTACCATTTGCCACCAACGCCGAATAATTACAATCATAACGCCAATCCGGAATAACTTTATTTATAACCGACAAAATGTTTGCTTCTCTTATACGAGTTTCCCAGAAGCCACCAAATAGAGATCTATTAGACCTCATCCACCGAGCAACAGCTTTCTGTTTTATTTGGCCATTCAGGCCTCTTACATTCCAACAGAAAATCATCGGGGATACAAAAAAGGGGGGACTTAAAATCAGTGCTCCACAGGGGAGACCGTCCGCGACAGCGAACACCCCTGAGGTTCGAACGGCTCTGAACTATTAGATAAGGAAATAGGATCTTCAACCACTGTAGAATTAGTCTGAAGGAAAGCGCCTTCCGCAGTTTCTGCCTTTTCTTCTTGCTAGTTTTTCCAGACTCAGGCTGCAATCCTTGTGAAGCCATAGCCTGATCCAAAAGTCTAATTCTTGACTGAGATAACTTAATACCTTCCTCTTCCTCATGTACCATTGATGATGTTAACGAATCTACCTCCATATCCAAGGAGGCAATAGAGGGGGAAATAGGTACATGTTTAGAACGCTCAACTATAGCTTCCAAATTCCCCAAAGAGACAGATGATGTACCTTCCGACACCACACGACTAGGGCTGTTAGATGAGATTTTTGCTAAAGAAACTCCCCTTCCTTGAGAAGGGTCTGGGATAGGAGAGATAGATGATAATCCAGCCTGCTTAGACCTCTTGCTGATAACAGTCCATCCCTTTAGATCAATCTGACCAGCAGAAGTCGAACACCCTTCAACATCTGCATGTATTAGCGAAGGCACACTCTTTGACTTAACCAAAAACTTTTCCAGAGCTATAGGAGGATTTACATTGAGTTGGTTAGCCTGCTTGGAACCCGCAACATTAGCCTTTTTATAAGACAGGGGGGGGGGGGGGAACCATAGATTTAACGGCCACTGATGAGGCAACAGTAGCATTAGGGAGCTTAGTTGACGGTTTATTATTATGCGTCACTAAGGACAACTTGAAGCTCTTGGTGTGGAACCCTTACTTGGGGTAAACAAGGTGCATCGGACCCGAACAAATTTCCACAGACTAGACATGTATACTCTCGGATATGACAACAACCACTATAACCACAAAATCTTGAGGTTTTTGGATTATTACCTCATTGACTCAAAACACATTTTCGGGTAGGAAATCTACGATTTCATCTCTAATTCATGGAGAGTTCTTGATGTCATTCTTGACTGGGAAGTAGAGTATTATCAACGCGGTGTGTCTTTGAAAGGGAATACTTACTGTTTTGCTCAAGAGAAAATAACAGGTGATGGATGTTTAATAGTATCAGAGCTTGAAGATTTTTTGCTCTGTTTTGATTTTACAACTGAGAAATTTGGACCGCGTCTGCCTCTTCCATTTCACTCTTCTATCCAAGAGACCGTGACACTCTCTTGTGTTAGGGAAGAGCAGCTCGCGTGCTATATCAACGGTGTGATTCATTTGAGATATTGAAGATTTGCGTTACCACTGACATTGAGCCCAACACCTTGTCATTGACAAGGAAGAGAAAGTCGCCGTGGTTTTTTTAGACGGATACTACGGACCCCGGATACCTCTCGCTACCATACAGCTTTCATCATTGGAGATAGGGCTCCGCATTCGGATAATCAGTTCGGTTCGAATAGAATATTTCGGGTTTTAGGTATTTTGGTACTAGAAAAATACGTACCAATTAGATAATTATAAATTTCGGTTCGGGTTTGGTTCGGTACCACCACGGTTCGCTACCATACAACTTTCATCATTGGAGATAGGTTGGACATTCGGGTAATCGGTTCGGTTCAGGTAGGGTATTTCGGGTTTCAGGTATTTCGGTACTAGAAAAATACATACCGATCATGTAATTTTAAATTTTGGTTCGGGTTCGATTCGGTACCACCTCGGTTCAGGTCAGTTCGGGTATTTGTTTGGAGATTCGAAAAATTTTTGGTTTCGGTTCTGGTCAATCATTATGTACCCAAAAGTACCCGAAAATACCCAAAATAACCGAAACATTAACAACAACAAAATTGTAGAAATGAAAATAATATACCTAAATTGGTTATTTTTACCCGAAGATATCCAAAAATGTATGAACTAATCGAATTAACAAAAAAACAAAACAAAAACTATAAAATTTACCTAAATTACATGAACATACCCGACCAAGAACATAAATATCTCCAAGTTGATTTATATTTCGGGTACTTGGAGTACCATTTCGGTTCTCAGTTCAGTTCCAATTCGATAAGGGTTTTTCGGTATTAGATGTTGAGGCCCCATTCAGATATTTTTAAAAAATTGGTTCGGGTTCGGTTTGTGTAATTTTGGATCGATTCCGGTTCGGTTTTTCGGTTCCGGATGTTTTTCCCAGTCCTAATTGGAGATGACGGATACTTCAAATCTGTCAGTCTCGGAGATGATGGATACCTCTTACTTGTTTCTTGCATTGTCAACTATTATTATTTATCATCATAATAATAAATAAAGAATACTGCAGAAACCCTTTGGTGCTTCTTCTTCTTGTTCTCTCCGACGTACACTGCAAGAAACCCTTTTGGTGCGAGCCAACAAGAAACTAATCAAGTCTTGCTTTTTAATTTGAGTTTCTCTTACATAGTCGCTAATCACTTGAAACATGTTTTTGCCAGCTTGAATATCCAATTTTTCTTACGAGGTTTGCTTAAGTTAGGGAATAAAACCTCGGTTATTCCTGGTATCATCTAGTAATTTCGTAAAAACAAAGTCAAAGAGAATAAGAATACGATAGCAGTCATAAAAGAACTTTGAAACATTAACAATATGAAAAAAAATTAAACATTAGTTTGCTCCCAAGTAACGTTTAAAACCACAGATAACAAAATGCTAAAGCCAACAGAGTGACAAAGCTCACAAATAACTTTCGTTTTTTCTGTTTTTATTAGGCTTCGTAAAAATTGATAAAATGTCAACTTGAAAGAAGAATTAGGGCATGGAGTATATATGGAAATGAAAACTAGAAGAAAAAAACATAGGATAAGGCAACAAGGTGATAGAGAGCTCACACGAAACTTGTAGATAAGAAGTCGCACTTAACGGCCAAATTAGCTATACTCTATGTTATAAAACTTGAGATCATCTAAGTAGATTCCAACTCTTTCCATATTGTTACTTTCGGGATTGAAGGTTAAAAAATAAAACTGTTTAGATGTATAGTACATACTACATAGGTTTGAAGTTGAAAACATAAAACTGTTTAGATGTATAGTACATACTACATACACCCAACTTAATTACCCTTATAATTTATCAATTTTTTTTTTGATAACCTCGCCAAAGGAAAAGTGACTTAAAGTCCAAATTAAATAAAATGCATGCACACGGGATGAAGCGTCCCATCTTATTATATTATATAAAGAAGAATGCACGTAAAATTATATCATTAGATCGTGACATGTGTCATTTTAATTGAGATGATGACACGTGTTAATATGCTAATGTATAAAGTTAATTTTAATTTAAATAATATTTCCTTTTTATCTAAAAGTTAAAAGAAAAATACATCGTCGCAAACAAAAAAAAATCCTAACGTAACCAAAAAAAATTAATGTCCTTCTATAAAAAAAAATTGTCATTAAAAAAAGGAAAAATTTGTGAACAAAATGTCACTAAAAAGATAAAAAGAAAATTTGTAAAAAATGTCATTAAAAAAAAGGTAAAAGAGAAAATTTGTAAAAAATCTTATTATATAAAGGAGAATGCACTCAAAATTATAACTCATTATATCGTGACATATGTCATTTTAATTGAAATGATGACACGTGTTAATATACTAATGTATAAAGTTAATTTTAATTTAAATAATATATCCTTATAAAATGTTAATGTCCTTCTGTAAAAAAAATTGTCATTAAAAAAAGGAAAAATTTGTAAACAAAATGTCACTAAAAAGGTAAAACGAAAATTTGTAAAAAATGTCATTAAAAAAAATGTAAAAGAGAAATTTTGTAAAAAATATCATTAAAAAAGAGGAAAATTTTGTTTCATGTCAATACGTTTAAAAAAAAAATGCCATAACTAATCGAGAAAGAAAGGAAAAAAAAATACATCATTGGAAAAATTTATAAAAAAAAATGTCATTAAATTCGAGAGTTCCATAAATCGATCAAAGCTATTTTACTTTAAATTTTTCCCAACGTGAGTGTGACACGTAGGCAAAATCGTAACTCACCAGATCGTGACATGTGTTAATTTTAATTGAGATTGTGACATGTGTCAATATATTAATATAAAAATATAAATTTTCTTTCTCTACATTATTTATTTCTTAAATCAAAGTGTAGTGTAATTAAAAGGAAATAATACTCTAAAAAAAAATAAGACATGTTATTAAAAAAAATTAAAAGGAAATAGTAAATCAAAAAGACTAAAAAAGCAAAATAAGAAAAATTATTTATAATTGTAGTGTAACTAAAATTAAATAATAGTCAAAAAAAGAAAATAAGACATATTATTAAAAAATTAAAAGGGAATACTAAATAAAAAACAAAACAAAAAAAAATAAGAAAAATTATTTTCAATTTCTAAAAGTATTAGTGTGGCATATAAAAAATTGACATTCATGAGATTACGACATGTTTTGTTAATACTTTTAAATTTATTTACTAATATATTTTGTTAATTTTCTTACTATTTGTTTAACACTAATGACATATATAGACATAAATTTGATAGAATATATTATGCATATATTATTTTGATATGAAAATTTTGGGTATTATTGATTGACAAATAATGCATGGAGTAAAAATGTGGTTTTAATTTTATGGATGAAATACATGAGTTGTATTGCGAGATGAAATACGTGGAGTTGAAATTCAGTTTGAAACAAAGTTACTAATCAACATCTAAAATAAGTGTGCGAGTAACAATCAAAATCTAAATATTTACATCAACAAGATTTAACATATATTTCTTACATTTTCATAAATTTTATCTTTATTAAATTTAATCGATTACCGACACGTTTTACTTTATTTTTTTATCATTTATAAATAAGTTATAATTAAAACTCCGCGTATTACGCGGGTCCTAATCTAGTATCTGATAAGAGAGAGTACTAACATTACGAAAAAAAAGTTTTATGATAACCAGAAAAAAACAAAATGCTAAAGCTAACAGAGTGATAAAGCTCACACCAAACCTATAAATGATATGTCACACACACTCACAGCAAAAACTAGATAGAGTCTATAACCTGAATTTACACTCACAACAGAGTGATAAATATCAGTTTAGTCACTTTAGCCAACAACAAATCGAGACATGTCCTCACTCTAGGTTAGCTAATCATTCATACTTGTTCTCCAAGATGGTTGTCCGCTTTGCTTGTTCTTCACAGATGGAGCAGAGATGCTTGACTTAGTATCTTTGCATCGTTAACATTAAGATCCTCAACATGGTCTACAAAACTCTACCAAATTTCTCAAGCGCTCCAAAACCTTGAATTTCAACTCTTTGGAGAGTGTTCCTTTCGGGATTGAAGTAGAAAACATAAAACGGTTTATATGTATAGTACTCCGACAAAACAATTTCACCAGTAGATGTCATTCCAACAACTAAAACATTGCAGTCCTCAAAGTCAAAGACTACATTCACCGACAAAGTGTAGACATGTTTCGACCTACTTCGTTCCCACGCAAAGTGTAGACATGTTTCGACCATTCCTGTTTCTCGACATCCTCTAGAATCCACATACACAACTCAAACCCATCAACGCCAACATGCCTCGAACTAATCCCACCTAATTTACCCTTATAGTTTATCAAATTATCAGACCAATTAGCATGAATAAACTTGAATTTCTCAGACCTAACATCAAAGCAAACTATCATCGTTTTAGCTATGTAATACAAAACCCCATTGATGCATATCCCTTCTCTCGAAGGCTCATGGGCTAAGGGGCATTGGATCTTCCTCCACTTCATTTTTCCAGTTCTTAATGTCAGAATCCTATGATCATCACTATCATCACTGCGTGGACAGCCCATGGACAAAACCTTGAATTGCTTGTCAATCGGATCAAACCCTACAAAAATATACGACTTTCTGTACTTAGTCAGTTTAGGTAAGATGGCATATTGTCCCGTGATAGGGTTACATATCACAGGCACCGCCTCTTTTGAGATCCGCATACCAGAGAAATATATCAAACCAGAGGCATAGCCACATGAAAATCGTCGGCTTATACTAAGATATATCGACTTATCTTGATCTCGAGGGAACTTCATATGAAAATCGGCGGCTACTACAAGAGACGACGACTTCTCATACACTGGATCCTGAGCCTGAGGCGACGAGAAGAAGCTCCACTTACCGTGTTGTTCGACAGCGAATAAGAGACGTGGACGAGCCGAGGACCTGGTCAAGAACAACTCGGTGAAATATGGACGGTGAAGTATGGACGTCCATAGCTTCGACAAGCAACGAAACCTCCCGATTGACTTTAAAGGCAGTCTCGAGAGTATCTCTACAATGAGATCGATCGGGATGGAATCTGATTTTTCTCCTCTTTCCATGGTCGGTGTAGTTGCTGACCGCAAGGAGAGATATATATGAATTATACAAATCGTCGCAGTTCGGGACCTAGGGCATTTATTCCGAACCGAATCAAGGTTTTGGTTAATTCGGTTCGGAGTTGGTTTAAATGCATAAATTAAATACTAGTATTTGTTATATTTTCTTAGGTTCTCGGTTCTTTTCAGGTTCAAACCGACTTAAAACAGAAACCAGTCGATTTGGCCTAGTATACCAATTCGAATTGATCTCTAAATTCGAATGAATGAGACGCTCTCTTCTTCTTTTTTGTACTTCGATTTGGCCTAGTATACCATTTTTTTATTTTTAAGACCTAATCATGCAAAGCACGTGACAAGCAAAAGTTACGGCAAAAATAATAAATTGATTAACATAAAAATCGGTTCCATTCGACAATTATTTTCTTAAGCCCATAGGAATTATTGTTTAGTGCAAACAGGCAGAAAATTTTACTACAACTGAACCAAATTGACGCCAACTATATTCGTATTGTGGTTATAAACACTTAAATGAGACATAGAACCAACACTATACCCAAAAGTTTCAAAAACCAACAGAAATTTTTATTAGATATGTTACAATGGATACAAAACACCAAGGCCTCTTCACTGATCTCTCTTTCTCTTTCTCTTTTTCATGAAGATTTAAGTTTATATATAAACCAAGCCGGGGAAAAAAAGAAGAAATTAAAGCATAAAAACAAAACAAAGCAGACGAAGAAAAAAAGATTTTATTACCGAAAAAAAAAAAAATCATTAGAGGGAGATCTCACAAGGTGCATGAAACGTTCTTCCACGACAAATAGCTTCAAGATTTTCTCCAGCGTAGCACAACGGTGAAACCCCAACACCTAATTTTATTTATTTATATTTGCATATGAGAAAAGAAAAATTTCCATGAAGAAGAAAAAGTAACAAAAAAACGTAATACGTAAGATTTTATTTTTGGAGTGTTACCAGTTGCATATAGAGGCATAGAATGTGTTAGAAATCCACCCGTTGCTGATACAGAGTTTTAACTCTAAAATAGTATTGCAAATGCACAGTAAACAAAGTGTATTTAGGGATCAAATTCACGAAAATCAAGTATATCACTACGAATCTATATGAATGAAACTAAGCTAAGATGGCAATATGATGGTTGTTGGTAGCAATATGAAACGAAAATAGCAAATTAAACGTTGTGAAAATCAATTAAACGAAATGTTAGGTCAAGGGAAATTCGCAGGAAATTCAGAGATCATGAACCAGACAATTATTCAGGAAACAATAAGCGCAGTCTTAAACTCAAACATGAATGTTTAACCAATCCACTGTCGCGGTATTAATTACTTTATCTAGCAACGTAAGAATCTAAACTGTCGTTTGATCTTAAAATTCTAAACAAGCATTAACGAGCATGTTTGATATGTTCACAAATTGTCTTAACATCAGGTTTCGTTGGCTAAGGACAATTTTCTCACCTATGTTCCATCAAACAATCTATAACACTTTTGATGAATATATTAAACTCTAAATCAGAGATTAAGTGATCAATTTAATCTAAGCAATGAGAACAACGATAGGTAAAGACAAGATGATAAATCCCTATATATGTTTGATTCAACGATTCATAAATTTCCTTGAAACTCTAAACCTAACTATGAAACTACTCAGACATGGATGCAGAGAAACAAGAAGGAGATGAAGAAAAACTCATAATCAAACAAATAGAAATCCAAAGGGGTTCAGAAATCTTCTCAAGAGATGCAGAGTCAGAGATTCGTCTCTCCAAAGCTTACAGAGAAAAAGCTAAAAAGTCTGAAGAATAAAATAAAAGCATAGCCTCCAAGAGGCTAAAAATAAGGTAAATATAAGTCTAAAATCGAATTGGTTCAAGATGGGATGATTCCAGGACGAAACAGGAAAGTTTAGAATTTTTTTTTTTCGTCTGGGTGTTGGCCTGGTCGGGCTGGATTGGTGGCCTGCTCGGGCTGAACTCCCAGCCGTATTGTTAGCATATTTCATCCCTGGCCCGCTCGGGCTGGGTGCTAGCCTTTTATTTTCTGCACATGCTTCTTTTGTTCGCCAGACTGACATATCTTCACTAAAACTTGTATAACTTTCGATCCACCGTTGGAATTACCTCAAATTGCTTCCAAATGAAAGCTCACTTAATGATCTATATTTTGCCAAGATTTGAGCTCAATCTATTGGTGGAAAGTTCTTCAACTGATGCCAAAATTCTGACCCTTCAACATGATCATATATTTTCTTATTCCCATTTGCAACCAAAACATCTTGTTTTCCTCCAAAACAGTTTAGAACCCGAAAAGACTCTAAAAACACAGAAAAGACTCGATAAAACAGTGAATATCATGGTTGAAAACCGGTAAAAACCATGATATATCAACTCTCCCAGACTTAGCTTTTGCTTCCCCTCAAGCAAAACAAAAACTTAGTTTGTGAAAGAAGTTTGAAAACATAGAAACTCACCTTATCTTTAGAGTATTGTAATGACCATTCATCTCATAATCCACATACTGTAAGACCAATTCAAATCGAACCACCATGTATTTCTCCGCAGACATTCGTAGCCTCCCAGATTCAACCCACAATTTCGCAACATCGTCCATAAGTCTTTCATCGCTAGGTCTCATCGATGATCTCAATGCCAAGAACCTTTTAGACTCATTTCCGTACAGTACCATGACAAACCATCCCTATAAAACTTGGTATTCTTTCTCTCCCCCAGACTTATTATGTTCTCATCCTCTCTTCTTCTTTTCGTCTCTTTTTTATATCAAAGGTGTAAGCGAATAATGGTATCACGGAAAATTTTCCTAGTCTCGCTTCCAACCTTTGTATGATCATTCTTTTCGAAGTAAAATAATGGGATCGATGGAAATTTTCCTAGCCCTTTACTCGAAAGAAAATCATTTCATCTTTTCTGCTTTTTTTAACTTAGAATAAGGGAGAGGAGTATCATCATTTTTCACACATGATGTATTTGTTAGGTTATGAATGAGGAGTCAAGCCCTATGAACACCAGTCACATCGATAAGGTAAAAGGAAGAGCTCAGAAATTAGCTCGAGCTTAGTGGATTCTACTGGAAATATGGACGTCTCTAGTTAACTGGTCAGCCTTTGGGTTTTTCATTAGTCGGATCTGAACTGATTCTGCAGCAATGGTCACTCAGATGAAATAGTCACACAATAAACCAAAAGAAAGATCATAGTTTCCAACTGATTTGACTCAATAAATCGACAAACTGACTCAAAGAAAAAAAAAAAAAAAAAAAATATAGTTAGTAAACGATAAACACCCTCCTCCAGACTTACTTCACACCGTTTCGGTATGAAAATAAATCAAGAGAAAGGCAAAACAGACTCAAAAGACGAAAATAAAAGAAAAGGAAATTTTTTTTTTTTTAATGGTGGTGAAAACGTACATTGGCCTGACCAGGCTAGTAGGTAGCCCAACCGGGCTGATCTCCCTGTTTTGTTTTCTTTGTTCAATTATCCGTCTTCCACACATTGGCCTGACCGGGCTAGTAGGTAACCCAATCAGGCTGACCACCATACGATTTTTTTTTTCCTGAAGAAACCTGAAACACTTAGAACTAAAACCAAAAATTAGAAAACAAGTGAAAAACGAAAAAACGAAAAAAACTTTACCAGTGGGTTGCCTCCCACCAAGCACTTGTTTTAAGCCTTTAGCTTGGCTTATGAACACATAGGTTAATCTTGAAAATCAAAAGGCTGTGTCAATGGACCTTTGGTCCTTCTCCTATGCGGAAAATGAACAAAATATGCAAGAGGACACATCCATGGTAAAGAGATAAAACTCTCATCAAGGAACTTTACTACAGATGTAGCATATAACTTGAAATCTTCCTTGGTTAGATGCTCATTTAATGGAAAGATAAAGTCATCTCAGGTTTAAACGAGTTTATCACAAAATAGTTAACTTCATCGTCCCCATCAATCATGTATAACACAATATTCTCATTCCTAGAATCTATCTCAACCTCAGGGTCCTATATCTCATTCAAGAAATTATCTATATCAACCACATCTCCTAGGTAAGATTTTTCAAGAAACAATCTAGCATTGAAAACTTAAACTCGAGATCATGAACACTTAAAGCACATAGATAATTGATATCAAAACATACTTCATGATAATCCCTAGCAAGCTTTTCTACTCTTAGAGTATATAGTCTTTGAGTCTCACATATTAAATCATAACAATCATCAATGAGCTTGAGAGTATGCAAACTAGAAGCTACATCTTCACTGCAAGGCATGTGACTATCCTCATTATTATGAAATTCAAAGGTTGAATCGCATGTACCTTCTAGTTGGCATGGTGGAACCCAATCTATTACCTCTTCAAGTGCATGAGCTACCATTATCTCATAAGACGTGAGTTCCCTTCCTTCAAGTGATGCCCGGTGTGAGATGAGGTTCAAGCGGATCATAGCTGCTAGGTCACTCTTTGTCAATGTTGGATTTTCTTTGTAAAGCTCTTCCAACTTCACTTTCTGTTCTGGTGTAAGCACGCTCTCATCAAATGGTGGCTCCACATATGGCTCATCTTGAATGTGTTCTTCAACTGTGTCTTCCTCCTATTGTGGCCAATCATTGTAATCCATGGCCATCACTACAAGAAACTATACAAAAAAAAAGTAAAAAAAATTAGCGTCTTAGACAAAATTTCAATCTCAGATTTGAAGGTAACGCAATTGGTCCCCGGCAACGTCGCCAAAAACTTGATACACAGAGTTTTAACCCTAAAATATCACTGCAAGTGCACAACAAACGAAGTAGTATTTAGGGATCGAATCCACGAGAACCAAGTATATCACTACGAATTTATATGAATAAAACTAAGCTAAGATGGCAATATGATGGTTGTTGGTAGCAATATGAAACGAAAATAGCAAATTAAACGTTGTGAAAATCAATTAAACGAAACGTTAGGTTAAGGACAATTCGCAGAAATTCAGAGATCATGAACCAGACAATTATTCAGGGAACAATAAGCGCAGTCTTAAACTCAAACATGAATGTTTAACCAATCCACTGTCGCGGTATCAATTACTTTATCTAGCAACGTAAGAATCTAAACTGTCGTTTGATCTTAAAATTCTAAACAAGCATTAACGAGCAAGTTTGATATGTTCACAAATTGCCTTAACATCAGCTTTCGTTGGCTAAGGACAATCTGCTCACCTATGTTCCATCAAGCAATCTATAACACTTTTAATGAATATATTAAACTCTAAATCAGAGATTAAGTGATCAATTTAATCTAAGCAATGAGAACAACGATAGGTGAAGACAAGATGATAAATCCCTATCTATGTCTGATTCAACGATTCATAAATTTCCTTAAAACCCTAAACCTAACTATGAAACTACTCAGACATGGATGCAGAGAAATAAGAAGGAGATGAAGAAAAACTCATAATCAAATAAATAGAAATCCAAAGGGGTTCAGAAATCTTCTCAAGAGATGCAGAGTCAGAGATTCGTATCTCCAAAACTTACAGAGAAAAAGCTAAAAAGTCTAAAGAATAAAATAAAAGCATAGCCTCCAAGACGCTAAAAATAAGGTATATATAAGTCTAAAATCGGATTGGTTCAAGATGGGATGATTCCAGGACGAAACAAGAAAGTTCAGAATTTCCTTTTTTCGTCTGGGTGTTGGCCCGGTCGGGCTGGGTTGGTGGCCTGCTCGGGCTGAACTCCCAGCCGCATTGTTAGCATATTTTTTCCCTAGCCCGCTCGGGCTGGGTGCTAGCCTTCTCGGGCTGGCCTTTTATTTTCTGCACATGCTTCTTTCGTTCGCCAGACTGACATATCTTCACTAAAATTTGTATAACTTTCGAACGCACCGTTGGAATTACCTCAAATTGCTTCCAAATGAAAGCTAACTCAATGATCTATCTGGTGCCAAGATTTGAGCTCAATCAATTGGTGGAAAGTTCTTCAACTGATGCCAAACTTCTGACCCTTCAACACGATCATGCATTTTCTTATTCCCATTCAAAACCAAAACATCTTGTTTTCCTCCAAAACAGTTTAGAACCCGAAAAGACTCTAAAAACACATAAAAAAAACTCGATAAAACAGTGAATATCATGGTTGAAAACCGGTAAAAACCATGATATATCAGTTGCTATAACCCAACGTGTGTGGCCTTAGAACCGAAAGTAGTACTGTCAATTCGGATTAATCCGCACCGCGGTGGTTTTTTGTTTCTGTGGATTTTGGCGGATTAGTCCGCGGCGGACTGCGGTACTAAAAATTAAAATTCTAATCCAAACCGCTTAAGGTTTGCGGATATTCAGATCAATCCGCAGACTAATATTTTAATCGGAACGAAAATATATGATAGTAAACGAGCATAATCAATTAGTAATCATACTTCCATAGACCTCCCCCATTCCCATCTGGAGCTTTAGCTAGCTATTCATAGGTAATTAAACGCATAAAGCCGATGTCTTTACATATTAAAATTAGTAACGATAACCGTAAAGATTGAATTGTACATACACTGAAAGGTGTCTCCATAATAAACTTTCCATCCTTTGAAATGTAAGGTAAAGTACCTTGTTGAAAAAAACTGATCTGTAGTAGAGTGATCAAGATTGGTCAGACACAAAAGGAACAACATGAAGGAACAACCACACAAGTCTAAGAAGCAACATCTTACTTGATCTGGTTCAAGGCCAAAGTACTTGTGACTCGAGAAATATTTTCGTGTCGCCTCATCAGTAAATGGACTAGTCATAATATACCAGTGTATTGTAACTGGGCGAGTTGGACATAAAGGTAAAATATCATGTGAAAAGAGAGTATTGAAATATGGCATAACGGTACATACAAGTTAGAATGTAGAAGAAGCCATAAGAGTATCACCTTCACTCACTACTTGAGCAGCAAGTCTTTGAACACACAAGATTCTCTCTGCTTGAATCTCAAACAGCGACTTCCCTGATGGAAGTCCGATATCTGAGTTGGAAATAAGTCAATAACTACTGTTAAGTAACGGTCATGGGTTTCAAGCAATGCAACAACATGAGCCTATCCAGAGCATAACAAAGAATCAAAGTACGCTTATTACTCTAAAGCATAAGGTTCGTAAAACTTGAAAATTGAAAGTACGAAACTTGAGCTGACTCTATGACAACTAGTAACAGGTGCATTCTAAAGAATTTTCGAGCATTGCTATTGTAAAGATGATTGCGTTGGAAAGAAAATTTTTATAAGGTGATGGAGGAAGTGTTTAGGAAATTTGGGAGAGAATAGAGATTTTAGGAAGTAGAGGCTTTGATTTGATTTTAGTTTGGAGCAATTTGATTACAAATGAAGGGGAAAGGAAGTATTTATAGCCTCCAAAGTACAAAATATCTAAAATATTTTAATCATAAATCTAGATTGTTCTACCATAATATATAGATTATAATATTACAATTATCTAGATTTTTATCAAGGAGGTGGAAGATTATTCTAGAGAAGTTCAAGAACTTGGATCAAACTTTTGGGTTTAGCCCATATGATAATTGGATCATTGGCCCATAATTATCCTTGATCCAAAATCAAGTTTAACTTTCAACACCCCTCTTAAACGTGATTTTTCTACTCCAAGCAAACTTCCCATCTTGATAAAGTCTTCGCGCTTGAGTGGTTTGGTGAAGATATCAACTACTTGATCATTCGTCTTCACGTACTCCAGTTGCACTTCCTTCTTGGTAACACACTCTCTAATGTAGTGATAACGAGTGTCAATGTGCTTATTCGATCATGGAAGACTGGGTTCTTTGCCAAAGCTACTGCTGACTTGTTGTCTACAAAGATCTTCGTTGGCTCCTCTTGTGGCAAACTAAACTCTTTTAATATGTTTTGTAACCAAATAGCATGGCAAACACATGAAGTGGCAGCTATGTACTCCGCTTCGCAAGTAGAAAGAGTTACAATCGGTTGCTTCTTCGACATCCATGTGAAAGCCGTATCTCCAATGTAGAACACAAATCCACTTGTACTTTTTCGGTCATCTACGTCGCCACCCCAGTCGCTATCGCTATATCCAACAAGCTTGTAATCGTTAGAAACATAGTAATACAAGTCAAAGTCTATGGTACCTTTGATATAGCAAAGGATCCTTTTAGACGCCTTGAAATGAGTTATTGTTGGATGCTCCATGTAACTCACAACTCTGACTGTATATAAGATGTCAGGCCTTGTGCACGTTAAGTAACGTAAACTTTCAACCAAGCTTTTAAAGAGTGTTGGATCCACACTCTCTCCTTCCTCGTGCTTTGCCAACTTGGCTCCACATTCTGTTGGTGTGCTAACTGGATTCGAATCATCCATCTTGAAGTTCTTAAGCACCTCTTTAGCATAACCTTCTTGGGTAATGAAGATTCCATCGTATTCTTGTCTCACTTCAATTCCAAGGTAGTAAGACATCAATTCAATATCGGTCATCTCGAACTCCTTTGTTTTGAGTTTTGATATAAAGTGCATGCTCATATGGACACTTGATGAAGTTTTTCTCCTTGAAGTACTTATCAATTCGAGTATTCCAAGCTCGTGGGCTTGTTTTAAGCCATAAAGCGCCTTCTTCAACTTCAAGACCTTGTCCTCTTCTCCCTTGACTATGTAGCCTTGTGGTTGCTCAATGTATATTTCTTCTTCAAGATCTCCATTTAAGAAAGCCGATTTAAAATCCATTTGATGTATCTTCCAATTGTTTTGAGCCGCCAATGAAATGATTAGTCGAACAGTTTCTAAACGAGCAACAGGAGCGAATACCTCATCATAATCGATTCCGACTCTTTGACTATAGCCTTTTGCCACCAATCTTGCCTTGTATCTTTCAACTTCTCCTTTAGAGTTTTTCTTTGCTTTGTAGACCCACTTCACACTGATCAACTTGTGCCCATTTGGAAGTGAAGCTAACTCCCATGTATCATTCTTTTGTATCGCCTTGATATCTTCTTCCATTGCATTTCCCCATGTCTTCTCTTCCATAGCTTCTTGGAAGTTCATGGGCTCACAATCCGCAAATAGATAAAAGAGAGTAAATTGTCTTGATTTTCGGTTACCTCGTAAAGCTCTTGCATATTTCTAAAACGTGGAGTCCTTTCGCTTAAGCTTTCATCTCTTTGAGAACTCGTTGTTGGTGAAGTTGGTGGGGTAATATGCTCTTCTCTTGGTTGCTCCAAGTTATCTTCTTCAACATGTGGAAAGAAGTTATAGTCTTCATCATTTGATCTCCAATCCCATTCTTCTTCTTCATCAAAGATGACATTTCGATTTATGATTGTCTTCTTCGTAGCAGGATTGTAGAGCTTGTAGCATTTGGAGTTGGCGTCATAACCAATGAAGATGTACTTCTCGCTTTTATCATCTAGTTTGCTCCGCTTCTCGTATGGTACATGAACATGAGCAATGCTTCCAAAGACTCTTAAAAGAGAAACACCAAGCTTCCTTCCGCTCCAAGCTTCTTGTGTTATTTTTCTCTAAACGCTTTTTGTTGGTGATCGGTTTGATAGATAAACCGCGCACACAACTGCTTCTGCCCAAAACTCCTTTGGTAGTTTCTTACTTTTGAGCATGCTTCTTGCCATCTCAAGGATTGTCATGTTCTTCCTTTCCGCTACTCCATTTTGTTGAAGGGATCTCGGCGCCGTCAATTGTCTTCGAATGCCATTATCTTCACAATACTTCTGAAATTCTTTGGACGTGAACTCTCATCCACGGTCAGATCTCATTGCTTTGATCACAAGGCCACTTTCCTTCTCGACAAGGGCTTTGAACCTTTTGAAGTTTTCAAACACTTCTGATTTTTCTTTCAAAAAGGAAACCCATGTCTGTCTTGAAAAATCATCAATAAAAAAAGTTATGTTTTTACGGAAAAACGCAAAATCATATTTTTGGTGGAAAAACACATAATCACATTTTCGGTGTGAAAACGAAGAATCACATTTTTTGCGGAAAAATGCAAAATCATATTTTTGATGGAAAAACACGGAATCACATCTTTTTTTTTTCGGAAAAACGCGAAATCACATTTTTGGCGGAAAAAAAACAAAATTAGATTTTTAGAGGAAAGACATGGAATCACATTTTTGACGAAAAAATACAAAATTACATTTTTTGCGGAAAAACGCGGAATCGCGTTTTTGGCGGAAAAAAATAAAAAGCTTATTTTTGACGGAAAAACATAAAATTATGTGTTTAACGGAAAACCTGAACCCGTGTTTTTTAACAAAAAAAAACACAAAATCTTCGGTTCGGAGAATTTCTCACCATTTATTAAGACGATGTTTGCTTAGAATTCGACCATTTTCACAAGTCACCAATGGATTTTATTAAACTAACTAAATTTTGGCCTCAAGTACTAAATGCATTATTACATTTTCGGTGTGAAATAAGATAAATGTTATGTAGTAAAACTCGATGAAAGCAATTTTTACCCGGAAACGAGGAAATTCCCGTTGGAAAACGACATTCCGTATAGTAATATCAATACGATAGGGTAAAATTAAATTGCCTCTGACCTCTGAGTGGCTCTCTCTCCCACGAGAGTTCGCCCTAGCGCCGTAAGACAAGGGTGATTCTCACTTCGGAGATTCGCCGGTTTCTTTCTCTTTGCCGAGTCCTCTTGGCTCCCAGCGGCGGCTTCCCTAGACTTCTCACTTCGGAGATTCGCCGGTTTCTTCGTCTCTCTCTCTCTCTCTCTCTCTCTCTCTCTCTCTCTCTCGTGTTCAGATCTGAGTTGAGTTTGGAAGATTCAAGCCCTCTAACAAAGCCCTCTACTTCTGCTGCTCCATCTATCCTCTCTTTCAACTTTGCTCTCGGGTTAGTCTCTTGTCCTGTGGTTTTTTTGTTGTGCTCTGTTTCGGTCTCTTGTTCGAACTTTTATGTGAATTGTTTTGATCCGAATTGATTGGAAAGTATTTTGTTTTCTTTGTTTTTCTATCTTCTTCCAATGAAAGGTTTTCTCTTAGAACGTTTGCGTGTTGATTGTAAAGTGTTGAATTTTTTGATCCAATTTGATTTTTGATGCGATCTTTAGGTTTTTTTTTCTTTATCCATTCCAATGAATTGTTTTGTGGGAGTTGATTTGAAAGTTTTGAGATTTGAAAGTCTTTCTCTATTGTTTCCCTCTCTCTCGGGTGGTTTACATTATTCTTAAGAATCCGTAGACAATGGATAGCTTTTTGTGTGCTGTTTTCTGTCCTCCTGCTCATTGTATTGATTCTGATTGTCATTTTTTTCTTTTTCTGCCTTTGTGTTCTGATTCGGTTTCTGGTTTCTGGTTTCTGTTTGCTTCTAAAGTTTTGAAATTGTAATCCAATTTGCTAGTTTACTGTGTTTCCCGATGAATGGTTGGCTTCTGATTCTGTTTCTGTATCCAATTTGAATGATTTGAGTTTTCAAAGTCTTGTCTTTTGTTTCTCTCGAGCTGTTTATATCAGGAATTTGATTTTATAGATGTCAAGGTACTTCCTTTTGTTGTGAATATCAATGATTTGGTTGAATCTTCCTTTTTTTGCGGAAAAATCTTTTTTTTTTTTTTTTTGCCAAAAACATGTTTTCCACATTTATTCCCATTAAAAAACGCATTTTTAGCAACCAAAAAAAAGAGATATTGGTCGAAAAAATACGGAACACCGTTTTCTGGCAAAAAATAGGAAAACATGTTTTCAGCAAAAAATACAGAAAAACGATATTAGTGGGAAAAATATATATAGAAAAGCGATTTTCTAGCCGAAAAAATATGGATCTATGTTTTTAGTAAAAAAGAATTTTCTGACGGAAAGAAATCTGAAAAACATTTTATCAGGCTGGTGTAATTTTTAAAAAAATATAATCTGGAGCTTTTGAAGTCATTAAAATCTCAGTACTTGAAATATTTTCAATAATATTGGATTTGAAAAGATTTTTTAAAATCATTAGTTCACACTGGATTTTAACTGACATAACAAATCATATATTCAACAACACTGAATTTTAAAAGATTTTTTAAATTTCAATAATATAGGATTTGTTATTTTAATTTAAATCACTCAGTTCGATACACTCTTCTAACATTGTATTATACTAGTTTAAAAATGTATCTATAAAAAATACTATTTACAATATAATAATTAAAAATATATATATTTTTTTTAAAATATACGTATGGGTCGAAAGTAATTTTGATGGTCCAGTTAGAAAAACCCTAAAACATGTTTAACGCCTTTATCTTTTTTTCATCGTCTTCACCAATCTGTCTTTGCTACCTGTCAACAACAATTGACCAGCCTTAGTGTAAATAGATCTCTCTTTTGATTTTGAAATTACTTAAATCCAATTGAATCTCAATTTTTTTTAGTGGTGGAACAAATCTTCGTCACCTATGCACAGAGGTGGCTTGAAGTGGAAAAATTGAGGATTCTTTTTTACAATAGACACATTTTCACCAAACTGTATTGAGATCAGATTCTTCTTCACTCTCCAAGGATATATTGGATTGACTCTAGACAACATCGAGATAACAACATTTACGATCGAATTTCGGGGTAAGGATTTATCATCTGATGCATTTTTGTGAGTGGGATTTTCAGTTTTTGTTGGTTTTTTGTTTAGGTGTGTTGTGGTTGCTAATTTGCAATGTTTACAGAATAACTATCATAGGACGATAAGTATGGTTACCATGAAATGGATGGTAACCGTCATCTTTGAAACACTCTACTGTTTCCGTAGACATTGCAAATTAACAACCGTAAGACACATAAACAAAAAACAATAAAAACTGAGAATCCCACTCACAAAAGTGCGTCGGATGACGAATCATTATCCCATAATTCGATCGTAAACGTTGTTATCTCGATGTCGTCCAGAGTCAATCCTATATATCTTCGGAGAGTGAAGAGGAAGTGAAGAAGAATCTGATCTCGATGCAATTTGGTGAAAAAGTGTCTATTGTCAAAGAGAGTCTTCCATTCTTCTACTTCAAGCCACTTCTGTTTAGAGGTGACAAAGATTTGTTCCACCACTTAAAAAAATTGAGAATCAATTGGATTAGAGTAATTTCAAAATCAAAAGGGAGATCTATTTACACTGAAACTGGTCCATTGTTGTTGACAAGTAGCTGACACAGATTGGTGAAGAAAGTCGCGATTGGTAAAGAAGATAGATTAAAGGCGCTAAGCATTTTTTAGAGTCTTTTTAAATGTGTCTTCAAAATTACTTTTGATTCATACGAATTTTTTTAAAACATTATTTATAATTATTATATTGTAAATAGTATTTTTCATATATACATTTTTAAACTAAAAAGGTGTATTGAACTGAGTAATTTGAGTTAAAATAACAAATCATATGTTATTGAAACATGAAATTTAAAAAGTTTTTTAAAATTCAGTGTTATTGAATATAAGATTTGTGATGTCAATTAAAATCCAGTGTGAACTAGTGATTTAAAAATATCTTTTCAAATCCACTATTATTGAAAATGTTTCAAGTATTGAGAGTTTAATGATTTCAAAACCTCCATATTATTTTTTCTTTAAACACATCAGCCTGATAAAATGTTTTTCAATTTTCTTTCCGTCGAAAAAATTTTTCTACTAAAAACGTAGTTTCGTATTTTTCTGCTAAAAAATCGTTTTTCCATATTTTTTTTTTTTTTTTTGTAAAATATCATTTTTTGGTTTAAAATATGTTTTTTGTATTTTTCAGTCAGAAAATGTTATTCCGTATTTTGTCGGTTAATATTAGTTATTTTTAGACCGAAATAACCAAAATATCCGAAATATTCGTATGTCATTAGTTATATTTTTCAAAATCAAACTTTTTTTTTGGTAAAATTGAACCAAATTTCATTAAAATAAAATAAAATTCAAACTTTCGGATACATTCGGGTATGTTCGGGTAAAAAATACCCGATTTGAACCGGAACCGAAATTTTTTTTGGATCTCTAAACAAATATCCGAACCGAAGAGATACCGAACCCGAACCAAAATTCAAAATTATCCGATCGGTACCTAAATCTATAGTATCGAAATACCCGAAACCCGAAATATTTGACCCGAACCGAATATCCGAATGCTCATCCCTAGAATATATGATTTGTAATGTCAATTAAAATCCAGTGTAAACTAGTAATTTTAAAAAATCATTTCAAATCCACTATTATTAGAAATGTTCAAGTATTGAGATTTTAGTGATTTCAAAACCTTCAAATTATATTTTCTTAAAAACACATCAGCCTGATAAAATGTTTTTCAGTTTTCTTTCCGTCGAAAAACTTTTTTCTGCTAAAAACGTAGTTCCGTATTTTTCTATTAGAAAACGTTTTTCTGTATTTTTCGGCCAATATCTCATTTTTTGGCTAAAAAAATGTTTTCCATATTTATTTCCATTAAAAATGCATTTTCCGCTTTTTTTCAAAAAACAGCTATGTTATTATTAATTGATAAAATTTTCTCGTTAAACAGTTAAAGTTTAGAAACATTGCTCTTTTGGGACGTGATGCCTAGCTCGTATGGGATTATATAATAGTAGTATTAAGGCTCATATGTTGCAGGGGATAAAATTAATTTTAGATTTTTTAATTTTGTTTTCAATTACTTAAAGTTAGAAATATAAATGTTAAATAGATTAAAAAATTATAATATTAATATGTAATATAGCCTCAGTATAAAGATTGACTAAACATCATATTAGATGAAATGAATATGAAAAATTTCTAGATACTCCATATTTTTAATTTTATTTAAAAAATTAAAAATACTTACTTAAATAAACATAAGGTGATGATTATAATTTATTTATATTTTTAATTTATGAAAAAGTTCATAATTTTAGAAAACAAACATAACTAAAAGAAGTTCAGACAATATTATATATCATTGAATATAGATTATATATTATAGGTTACATGTAAATTAGAAAAATTTCATTAGTCGTTACAAACAAATGTTAGTTTTTATTTTTGTTATTGTATAAAAATTATAATTATAGGATCAGTAATTGAGACGTAATCAGAAGAAAAAAAATGTCGAAAGTTTTTCTAAGAAATAGTGTTGTTATGAAAAGGGAAGGGGAAATAAGGTAAAAGTGGAGAATGGAGTCCGGAATTTTTTTTTCTCCGAGTAAAAGTGGAGAAATTGAGACTTATGCCATGTGGCAGAAGCTGCAGTTTATTGTGAATTGACTTGTGATTTATTATAAAAAGATTTTAGGATTAGATTTATGTACCGGTGTTTATTTAGACTATATATTTTTTTTTGTCAAATAACTAAGGAAAAAAGTCAGTAAAATAATTAAAAGAACAAAAGCTCCGTCGCGGAGACTCGAAGCGAGGTCCCTCACGTGAGAGACGAGTATTTGCAAACACATTTCAAAAAAATAGTAATATTCTTTAACAAAAAACCTCCATGGCTACACTTTCTGGTCTTCTTCTTTTCTTAGTCAAAATTCGAATTTCATTATATCTCAGCGAAACAGATAGATTCCCATGGAGCTCAAACCTTCCAACAGTAATACTTCATTTCTCTGCACCTTTTATGCCTTGTTCTCGTTTGATTCGAAAAACATCAACACTATATATCATCTGGTCGTTATTTACGATCGGCGGGAGAAAGAATCAGAACAACCCTAAGCCGATCTTCGATTTCAGCATGTCGAAATCTCTACCATGTTCAGTGAAAGATATTCATTACGACAATGCCAAGTTTAGACATCGATCTCCTTGTAAGGTTGGAGCTTTTTTTTTTTTTTCATGTTTCCCATCTTTTAGATCTTGATCTGTGATTTGGGTTCTGTCCAAGTTTTCTCCTTTGATATTTTTTACACGTTTTGGTCAGATTTGATAGTCATTAGTTCTTGTTGGGTTTTTGAAGAAATAATTGTTCATTGTAGAATTAGGTGAAAGGGATGGCCTTTAACAAGGGTCTTGCGCTTAATCCCCGGAGGAAAGAGAGCAGATGACTAAAGAGAGTATGGAGCTGAGTTTCGTCGAGGCTGGGAACAGGGAAACAAATTCGTTGGTTGCCTTCTTTACTGTGGTAGAAACCATTATGATTTGCGAGTAAAGGAGGACGGAATTAGAAGAAGAGCAAGAGGGGGCTGCGGTTTTCTGGAAGGTAAACTCTGGTTGAGCCAAAGACAGGATTAGCTACCATGGATAGGTCTTCAGCGTTGAAATTTCCCGCCATCACCTTATGGTCTTTGCAGACTATGGGATAGAGGAGACCTTACGAGGAGCCTAGCTACGTTCAATTTCCATGATATGGTGTGTCAAGCCCCAGGTCTGCTCTTTGTAAACTTTTAACCACAACGGAATGGACCGGGCTCGTTTTTCTGTAGACATCGCAAATTAGCAACCATAACAATTTATGCATGAAACTCTCTATATGAGTGCCATATCAGCATGCCAGAAGGGCATGTTCCCAATAATTAATTGTTAAGATTTTTTTTGTATAACTCATGTTCTATTTGGTTTTTTGGTATTTTTGTTTTCGTTTGCTTTTCCATTATGTTGTTGTCTTTTCTATGTTCTTAACATTCACGTTTTTTTATCGACACATTCACGTTTAATAAAACTCTGTAACAAAGTTTGCTACATAAATTAAGAGGTTGACATGATGTTTTATTTTAGTTTGTTATGTTTTTGCTATTGCACTTTCTTTATGGATGTGTCATTAAAACACCTGTGTAAGTATTATTTATTTATGGATGCTGGAATAGAGCAGTCTAAAACTCATATGGATGCTGGAATAGAGCGTGCAGTCTAAAACTCATATGGATGATGTTCCTCAAACCAAATTCCATATGGGTTCAGTGGTTTGTAAGTGAAATACTCTCAGGCTCCATTAATGCTTTCTGGACAGTAAAGGTTAGTCAAAAGTTTTCATTGATGGTGAATAAACTGATCAAACTCAGACAAGTGGCTTTTACCCATGGATTAAAATGGAAATTGGTAGTGCGAGGAATTGTCGGTTCTGGATTGATAACTGGTCTCTTTTTGGGAGACTAACATCTTACTTTGGCGGAGAAGGTCCACTACAGGTTGGTATACCGTTAAGAACTACTCTCATATGAAAGGCAAAGACGAAACTATGTAAACATCATCCGTTAAAACACTCTTGAAATGGCCAATAAAAAAAAGCACAATTAGCTCCTTTAAAATATTGTATATATCAACAATGTCCCGTGTTCAATACTTTTCTTTCTTTCAGATCAAATTTAAAATTCGGATTTGTTGTTTACCTTTCGTATGCCCAAATGACATCGAACTACTAACATGGACCAGAGAAGCCAAAGGAACCTTCTACCGATTACAACGGGGTCAATAATTTGAGTTTGTTGGCTATTCATCCCGCACGAGAGACCAACATTGGAAGATATGCCCATCTGTTTTTCAAAATCGGAGTGCTCTGTCTTCTATATTGACAGCTAATGACTTATTCCGTAGTCCATCAGACTCTTTCTCAAAATGACCCCTAGGACTGGGCATTTGGATACTCGGATCGGGTTCGGGTCGGTTTTTTCGGGTTTTGGATTTTCGGGTCTAGAGATTTAGGTCCCATTCGGGTATTATAAAATTTGGGTTCGATTCCGGTTCGGGTTCGGGTCGGTTCGGGTTTTCATATGAAGAACCGAAACATTTTTGGTTATGGGTCGGATTGGTTACTTTTATACCCAAATGTACCCGGAAATATATTTGGGTACCCGGAAATATATTTGGGTACCCGAAATATCCGAAAATTCGAAAATAAAACTACTATTTTCGGATTTATAATTGTAGTTTCGGGTATTTGGGTTATTACAAGTCTAAATATAACATATATTTTTGAGTATATACTTGTATTCGGGTATTTTTGGGTACCCATTCGGTTTTCAGTTCGGTTCGGGTTCGGTTCCGGTTCTTCGGGTATAATGATCTAGGTCCCGTTCGGGTATTTTGAGGGAACCGAACCCGACCCAAATACTCATTTTCGGTTCGGTTCCGGTTCGGGTCCGAGTTTTTTGCCCAGCCCTAATGACCCCACTAACGAAGGCTCTTTTTGTGGCATACCTCAACGTTCTGAGGTCACTGAGAAGAGAATCTAATTGTCTTAAATATACGACTATGCTGAAGAGTAAATCCAATGACCAAGTAAGAAATTGTTCAAGTGTTATTTAGAGTAATAATAAACAGAGATGTCGCCGCGTTCATGGTTGCAACAAACAACTTATATATGTGTGAAGAAGTGCCTAGAGCTCAAACTGAACTTTACCCAACATAAAAAAAATTATACCTACATAATCAAACAATGTTACAATTTGTACCTTACAATACAACAAAATGTACATAGTAAAATAAAATTCTACAATAGGCTAATCTATATATCTTGCCAATCACAAGAGAGTAGTGTCTGAAGATTATATTATCCTAATTACGCAATGAAATCGAAAATGACAAAACATGAAAAATCAATGTGTTCACGAAACTACTAAAAATTGATGTAAGAGAATAAGTGTTCACAATCGGAATACCATGTTATCTTCACTCTCTCCTTGACATCTTCCTGAGATTATTAAACAATTTCATTCTTTTAGTATTGAGTATAGTTAGGTTGGAATTCAATGTTTGTAATTATGTGCTAAGACAGACAATAGATACCTTCTTCTTAAATCTTCTCCTCGGATAAACGGACTGCTTGACCAGTTGGTTGTAACTGGAGCAGCTGCACAACTACTACCACCCATATACATGATGAGATCGTCGATCGATGGTTTATGCACTCAATGTCAGTACAAATTCAGAAATAAACTAGATTGAGGGATCGTAGAGAAATCTAAATATGCAATATTAAGGAAACAAACTGCTAGAGACATATCTGATTTGAGAGAAAAGAAAATAAATGAAGCGCATCGATAACCCGGAGGACCAAAACTCATAACGCCTTTAGTTTCAATTGCTTGCACGAAAGCAAAAAGATCCAGGAAATCCAACTGACGGCATTGGTATGAACAACATGTTATTCACAAAGGTGAGAGGAAAAGTCGAATATGTAAGAATATCAAGAGCGAAATATATATAATTTTGTAAACCCATTTTGTTATTGCCTCGTAACCTGCCTTCTGAAATTGCCACTTACCTTGTTGTTGCTTCCATGTCAAAAAGACGAATCCACAAGACCCAATCTCGCACTCATTTGAACCATAGATCCTTAATATTATTTCAGAGTGGGGCAGATGAGAAGGTGGACAAGGTTGAGGATTCGACATTGAACACTGAAACTGAAGATACATTCAAAACATAAGAGAAGACAAAGAGGCACCGTTATGAATTGGGAAAGTTACAGAAGCGGAAGCCACACACACACAAAAAAAGACATGTGGCGGACTCTCCCTTGCATACGTGGCATTATAGGGACACGTGTCGAGCAGTTATGAGGCCACGTGGCACTCAAATGGAGAATGCCGGCCTCTTGTTATATACTCCCTCAGTTTCAAAATGATTGATTTTCTAGATTTTTTGTTTCATAAAAATTGATTTTTTACTTTTTCTATGCAGTTTTTATAAAGTAATCATATATACAAGGGAAATTACTATAAAAATCTCCAACTTTTTAATTTTTTCCAACTTAAACATCCAATTTTTTGTGTTTCCAGAACAAACCTCCAATTTTTCATTTTTTTCCAACTTAAACATCCAATTTTTTGCGTTTCCAGAACAAACTTTCAACTCAATTATTTTTCTGAAATAAACCTCTAAGTGACCAAAAGTGTATGCGTTCGAAGGTTGACCAATGGTCAATGACAACTCCGTTAAACACCAATAACGCCCATTATAGCTCTTGATTATTATTTTTTAAGTTTACGGTCTTGATTTGTTATCTTTTATTGCTCTGTTTATATATTATAATAGAAAATATATTATAATCACAACCTCCACAATTCGTAATTCGATTAAAAAGCCACTATCGTTAATTTTCTTTTCACAGACGTTAAGACTTTGCAGGCAATCTCGAAAATATCTCTAAAATGAGATCAATCGGGATTGAATCAAATTTTTCTCCTCTTTCCATGGTCTTGTTGATCGAAAGGGAAGAGAGCGATACTGTATATGAATCATACAAATCATCGCAGAGACTCTAACATATATAGTTCGAAGCCTAGGGCAATTATTCTGAACCCAACGAATCAAAGTTTGAGTGATTCGGTTTGATAACTCAAAACATTAGTAAAATCTTAACCAATCAAAGTTTGAGTAATTCGGTTTGATAACTCAAAACATTAGTAAAAACTTAATCTTCTCTATATTAAAAACAAACAAAAGAGGAGAGAAAGTTTAAATAATTCTAACCCTAATTTAAATGAGATCATGTGTATTTGTGACATGGTTTTATTACATAACACATTAATATGTGTTTGCGAATATATAAACATTAGTATTAGCCATCATGAATCGTAATATGCAAGACTTGAGTTTAGTAAAACTGAGATATAGTTATTGGTGCAGCGTAAGGATAGATAATCAGTTCAACCAAAGATTCAATAACATTTGATACATATATATTTCTGAAAAATGAAACCATACTGTTTTCAAAAGGAATTGAGTAAAACCTCATTTTGACATTCGAAATCAAAGAACAAATAAATCAAAAGGCAAATCGCATATTTAGTCCAGCCTCCACACCTTTCTTGTTTCAAGTTTTGAGCCTTTTAATACCGTGTCTTCCAAGTTCCAAATTTGTTGTGGTTTCTTGCAATTGTGACTTTCTTTAGTTTTCTAGGTACATTTGATGTGGTGGTTGTCAACTTGTATCCGTTTTATGATAAAGTTACTGCTTCCGGTGGAACTAGCTTCGAGGATGGGATTGAGAACATTGATATTGGTGGTCCTGCTATGATTAGAGCTGTTGCTATAAGTTGTGTTATGTCGGTTTATGATACAAGACAATATATATATATATATATATATATATATATATATATATATATATATGTGCTTAATGTATTAAACAGACAAGGATGTTCAAATTGTTGATTCAGGAGTATCTCAAAGGCTTTTTTTCGCAGAAAACTTGCTTGGAAGGCTTTTCAGCACATTGCGGCTTATGATTCCGCAGTTTCATTCTGAATTTATCGGCAAGTGATTATATGCTTTACTCTTGTTGTAGACTCAATTTCATTCTTATGCTAAACTTATTATCTCTTTAAAATTGTCCAAATAAAATTGATTTAACTAATTTTGTAATTAAACCGTAATCATGTTTAATTAAGCCGTAATCGCGTTTAAGGAATCACGTTTAGTCTATCCCGATTACCAAATAGTTAAACCCGACAAAAGTGAGTCTAAAATCCGACTAAACCGACTAATTTGGGGTTGAAATAGCTCCCTGTGAAAGTTGGGGATACATAACATAAAAATTGACTGAATAAAAAGAAGGTTATAAATACAGTTTCCTAAAACCCTAATAGACTGAAAAAATATCTTGCGTCGTCTAGGGTTTTTCCCGCTCGAAAACCTAACATAGCAGTCGCTTTTCTCAAATTCTCCATGGGCAAGTCTAGCGAGAAATCTGCAACCAACGTATTCTTCTCCTCCTCCTTATGGCTTTCTTCTTTCTTCTGTTTCTTACTCTGTGTCTACAAATTTATGTCTTGGTTTTGTTCTGATTTATGTCTTTTTTTGGTGTTTATGTCTTGATTTTGTTCTGATTTATGTCTTTTTGTGTTTAGGTTGGAGCTGTAATTAAGGCCACAGAGAAGAAGAAGAAGAAGTCTAGGAGGTCTGATAAAGAGAAGGAGTCTAGGAGGTCTGAGAAAGAGAAGAAGTCTGAGTCTGAGAAAGAGAAGAAGTCTACTGATGATATGGAGGTCTTCTCGTCCTTATGGCTTTTTTTCTTTCTTCTGTATTTACAAATTTATGTCTTGATTTTGTTCTGATTTATGTCTTTTTTGTGTGTTTAGGTTGAAGCTGTAATTAAAACCCCACAGAAGAAGAAGAAGAAGAAGAAGAAGTCTAAGGGGAAGGACAAATCAGATGGTGAAGCTGTGATTGAGGCCACAACGCCTTTAAAAAAACGTAAGGACTTGGGAATGACGAGGATGTGCAATCTTTCACCGGAATTGGTAGGTGAGAAGATACTCACGAGGATTCCGATAACATCTCTGAGAGCAGTGCGATCCACTTGCAAATTATGGGAATCTTTATCCAAAAGCTGGATTTTGGGTAAAGCAGCACCTAGGCAGCAGTTTTTGGGGTTCATGACGATGGATTACAAGATTTGTTCACTGAGATTCGATCTCCGCAAGGTCAAGGACGTTGAAGTTGATCTATCTATAAATCAGGTTGAGTTACTTAGTGAAGTCGAGATCTCTAAAGTCTTTCAGTGTGACGGTTTATTGTTATGCGTCACCAAGGACAACTCGAGGCTCTTGGTGTGGAACCCTTATTTGGGACAAACAAGGTGCATCGGACCCCGAACAAATTTCCACAAACTAGACAGGTATGCTCTTGGATACGACTACAACAACCGTAGCCACAAAATCTTGAGGTTTTTGGATGATATCCTCATTGACTCAAAACACGCTTTCGGGTACGAAATCTACGATTTGAGCTCTAATTCATGGAGGGTTCTTGATGTCACTCCCGACTGGGAAGTAGAGTATTATCAACGCGGTGTGTCTTTGAAAGGGAATGCCTACTTTTTTGCTCAAGAGAAAATAACAGCTGATGAATGTTTAGATACATCACAGTTTGAAGATTTTTTGCTCTTTTTTGACTTTACAAGCGAGAAATTTGGACCGCGTCTGCCTCTTCCGTTTCACTCTTATGTCCGAGAGACTGTGACATTCTCTTGTGTTAGGGAAGAGCAGCTCTCGGTGCTATACCAGCGGTGGGATTCATATGAGATATTGGAGATTTGGGTTACCACTGACATTGAGCACAACACCTTGTCCTGGAGCAAATTTTTGAAAGTGGATATGAGACCACTCACTGGTTTTCAGTTTGACGAGCAATTTGGTAGCTTCTTCATTGACGAGGAAGAGAAAGTCGCCGTAGTTTTTGATTTAGACGGATACGACGGACCCTGCGATACCCCTAGCTACCATACAGCTTTCATCATTGGAGATGATGGATACTTCAAATCTGTCAGTCTCGGAGAAGCTTCAGATCTCAGGAAACCTTCCGACCCCGACCCCATATCTTTTCCCATGTATTACCCCCCTCTCGTCTGCTCTTCTTCTTATCTTCCAAGTTTAGTGCAAATCAACCGACGGCGCAAGAGGAAACACCTAGATGATTAACTTACCTTGCCTTGTTTCTTGCGTTTGACAACTATTATTATTATTTATCATCATCTAATAGGGACACATCTGCTTGTTTTTCATGTTATCCTTTTTTATCCATCTTGTCACCAAGGGCGGATCTATGTGTATTTTAAGGGGGTCAGCTGACACCTCAAAAATATAAATTTTCTTTGTTAGTTATATGAGTTTTTTAATATTGCACCCAATTCAATTTAGTTATTTAAACCCATAAAAAAATTGCTTCTATTCTTTTTTTACTATGGACTCCACTAACCCATACACCCCAAAAAGTCTAACCACACATCCCAAAAATCCACGGTGCAGTTGAACAAAATCTGCTTTAATTTTTTTATAATTAAATTAATAATAAATAATAAGTCCAATTTTTTAAAGGTTTTTGGAAAAAAAATTTATGTCGTCTCTTCAACTCCTCTTCTCCTCTATCTCCAAGACTGGCGGTCCGTCTCTTCGGCATCTTGAGTCAAGTAAGTCCAGATTTCAGATCAAAATTTTTATTTATTTTTTTCAATAATTTTTGTCAAATTATTATATCCATATTAATCTAATTTACCAATTGCCATGAAAATTTTAAGTTTCGTTCCACTTGCGATTTAAATAACATGAATTATTTTAGTAATTCATTGATTAATGATACTAATGATTACTCATGATTCATGAGTTAAATTTCATAAAGAAATTGAGATCCACTGGACCACTGCTACACTAGAAAGTAGAAACGATAGTTCTTTTACTGTTTTTATTAGATGTCATCTTTCATAGTTTAAATATTAGATTAATTTAAAACTCTTCTTGTTATTTGATTTGGGTTATAGATTAATGATTTTGAAAACGTGATTAACTGAATTTAAAAACAGAATTATTTTATTAAAATTAGACCAATATATTGGTGTTCTGCTTGTTCTTACTTTTTTTTTTATTGATGTATTTTTTTCAGACGAATCAATGGAGAAATTTTTGAAAAGAAAAGCGCCATCTTCATCTCGTTGTGATTTAGATGATCTACCTTGGGATCCTGCAGATCGGAAAAAAATATCAGAATACCATCCGAATCAAAGAGAAGAGATAATCCGCAAATATTGGATTAGAGGTCCTTGTCAACCTCGTGGTCATATTTTTAAACAAAAACCGATAGGTGGTACAATGAGGCGATTTAATCCTGCTTGGTTTGATCAGTATAATAACTGGTTAGAGTATAGTGTGAAGAAAGAAGCAGCTTTTTGTCTATGTTGTTATTTGTTCAGAGATACTAATGGCAAAGGCGAAAAAATTGATGCATGGACTAATGAAGGTTTCTCTAGTTGGAATAAGGTTCAAAGGCTTTCGCAACATGTAGGACATGTTAATAGTTTTCATAATACCGCAGTCATGAAGTGTGAAAATTTGATGAAACAGAGCCAATCTATCGAGCATGCTTTGCATAAGCAGAATGATATTATGAAGAATGAGTATCGAATTCAGTTGAATGCTTCAATTGATGTTTGCAGATATTTATTGCGACAAGGACTGTCTTTTCGTGGTCATGATGAGACAGAAGATTCAGCTAATAGAGGAAACTTTGTGGAACTTCTGAAATACACTGCTGAACAAAATGATGTTGTGAGTAAGGTTGTCTTAGAGAATGCTTCTGAAAATAATCAGATGACATCTTCAAACATTCAAAGAGATATTGTACATTGCTTTGCTGAAGAGATAATCAGATCTATTATTGAAGAAATTGATCATGATGTTTTCGGCTTGTTGGTGGATGAGTCTGCTGATGTTTCTGATAAAGAACAAATGGCAGTAGTATTCCGGTTTGTTGATAAAAGCGGGATAGTCAAAGAAAGATTCATTAGCATTACGCATGTGTACGAGACATCGTCAGCAACTCTGAAATCTGCTATTGATTCTTTGTTTGCTAAACTTGGGTTGAGCATTAAAAAGGTGAGAGGGCAAGATTATGATGGAGCAAGTAATATGAAGGGTGAGTTCAATGGATTAAGATCATTAATTTTTAAGGAAAACACATCGGCATATTATATCCATTGTTTTGCTCATCAACTTCACGTTGTGGCAATTGCAAAAAAGCATTTTGAGGTTGGAGGATTTTTTGATATGATTTCTCTATTGTTGAATGTGGTTGGAGCTTCATGTAAAAGGAAAGATATGATTCGTGAGGATCATAAGAAAATAATTGATGAAAGAATTAGTAATGGTGTAATCAACACTGGAAAAGGATTGAATCAAGAGGTTGCTCTTCAAAGACCAGGAAGTACTCGTTGGGGTTCTCACTACAAAACTTTGTTGTGTTTGGTTGAGTTGTTTTCTTCTATTATCAAGGTACTTGAGCATATTCAAAATGAGGGGATAGAAGACTCGAAAAAACGTCAAGCGTATGGTCTCCTTAGATACTTTCACAGCTTTGAATTTGTGTTCTATTTGCAAATGATGATTCACCTTTTAGGACTTACAGATAACTTGTCCATGGCTTTGCAAAGAAGGGATCAGATATTTTGAATGCTATGTCATTGGTGAAATCAACAAAGAGACAACTCCAGAATTTTAGAGATGATGGGTGGCACTCTCTCATGACTAAGGTTTTTTCTTTTTGTGAGAAATATGATATTGAGAAGGTTGACATGGAAGAAGATTTTGTTGACTCGAAGAGACCAAGAAAAAAAACAGGAGTACAAAATATGCATCACTACAAGGTCAATTGCTTATATGCTGTTTTGGATTTGCAACTTCAGGAGTTTAATGATCGTTTTACTGAGGTAAACACTGAATTGCTTATATGTGCTGCTTCTTTATCTCCCATGAATTCCTTTTCGGAGTTTGATCACTCAAAGTTGATGAAGTTAGCTAAGTTCTATCCAGACGACTTTAGTCCTACAGAGTGCATATCTCTTGAGTGCATATCTACTCATTTGGAGAGTCTTGGAGACCTTGCTCGTATATTGGTGGATACACAGAAACATATTACACATCATTTGGTTTATAGGTTCTTGAAGTTAGTTTTGATTTTGCCTGTTGCAACTGCAACTGTTGAGAGGTGTTTTTCAGCAATGAAGATCATGAAGAAAAATCGACGTAATCAGATTGGCGATCAATTTCTTAATGATTGTCTAGTTTATTTTATTGAGAAAGATGTATTTCAGTCTATTACAAATGAGACAGCGATGAAAAGATTTCAAGATATGAAAGATCGCATGATGCTTTTGTAAGATGATATATGGAATAGTTTTTTTCATATTTCTATTTTTCGGTTTTGACTTGCTGATAATCATATATTTTACCACTTTGGGTCTCATGTTTTCATTCTCTTTCTTGTGTTTATTTTGCTTTTCATGATGTTTTATTGCATTTAGAGTCCTAATGAGTCTTATTGCATTTTAGATGTCCTAGGTTGTCTTTGTATTCTTTTTGGTTTGTTTTGTGTTCATTTAGGTGCTTTGTTGTGAGTTGGACACAAAGAAATTCGAAGAATGGATCAAATGGGCAAAAACATGCAGAAAAAGTCCGAATCGGCTCAAAGATCATCTCTGTTGAAGGCCTTCCCCTGATCAGATTAATCTTAAATTTGGTAGAGAGATAGAAAATTTAGTTAGCTTTCCAATGGAAGTGGTTTCAAGTCATTCGAAGCCATATCGTGAAAGTTATCATCGATTTACTAGACACGTATCACCAGATCGATCGATCCAAAATATCTCGCTAATTTTGGATCGATCAATCTGATGCTCGATCTGCACTATTTTTTGGTTGACTTTATGTTGACTTTGAGTATTTGACCTCTTGTTTTACCTAGATATTTTTCTGAGTATAAATACTCTCTTAAGCATTGTAAAACTAAAGTTTGATTAGATTTTTCTCCTCTTTTATGCTCCAAACTCTTTTCTTATGATCTTGGCTTGGATTTTGTCATCTTACCATAATTAGTGAAGTTTTCTTCATCTATCTCCATTTCTACTTTTATTATGTACTTATCTTTGATTATCTTTGTGTTTTGCATGATGGTTAGTGAGTAGTCTTTCAATGGATTTTTGGGATTAGTAGATTAGGGATGTTTGATGGATGATTAATGATATCTCGGCTTAGATTCTTATGATTTCTAAAGTTTAGGGTGTTCTTAATGCTAGAATTGAATGATCTAGATCATGGACATTTTATGCCCGGAAGGTGTTCGATAAAATGTCTAGGAGAATCCTAACCTTGCTTTTCATTCTTAACCAATGGAAATTGATGCTTAAGGTGATTAGTGGCTTTATGAACATATGTTTAATGATTATTGATCATTTGATTGAAATTGAAAAATTAGCTTAATTGAATGGTTAATGAATGGGTTAGTATCATGGGAGTGGATTAGTCTATTTGTGTATTCATGTCATAGAATTGAGTTTGAATTGTTAGTCATAGCATCATTAGTTAGTCATTGATCATCCCAAGTCAAATGCTTTGCCCAAAGCCCATGTTTTCCATATTTGATCAAGTTATTGTTTGTTGACTTTTTATAGACTTTACATTTTGATTTTGTTTATGCTCTAATTATCTTGCTTTGATCTTGTTTAGTGTTTGTTTACTTATTTGGTTTGGTTTGCTTTCCATTTGCATTATAATTTCGTTTGTATCACTTAGTTTTGGAATTAGGACTTTTAAAGTCCAAAACACAACCTCAAGTTGCTTAGCTTATTCGAATACTTGGATTCTTAGTGTAGCTATTCTAATCTCCCTTGGTTCGACCCTATGCTATACTACAACAATTAGAGTATGTTGTTAGCTAAGTCTAGGTACAAATACAATTTGACACACATCACTTGCACCCGGTAAAATAAATTCCTGGGTCCGCCACTGCTTGTCACCTTTGTTCATTGCAATATAATTAGCGAATGCGGAATTGAAATGCACCATCCGCAAGCAAAAAGCATGACATGGTTTCTTCTAACTTTGTCCACCGCGCACGTTTTCCTTAATAAAGTTGATGAGAGCAACCGTTTTTGTTACCATCTTTCGCCAGGCATGTACCTCAAGAAACCACTTTGCTACTAGTAGTTGAAGGGCATCGCCTTACTTGTCTTAAGTGTGTTATTGGGAGTAGTCTAAAGGATTTCATGCATACAGACTTGTCCTGTGGTATCTTTACTAGCAGAATGTGGTGAATCACAGTACCCCCAAGCTGGAAGTATCTCTGACAGATTATATATATGCCATAGCTCTCCATTTGTTCTCTACTGTTTCTATACAGCAAACAGAGCTTTCTTCAGCTCTACTGGTTCTAAGCCTTGTCTTACTTCCCAAGTTTCTTCTGAAACACCTTGTACCGGGTCGTTACATCTTCCTCCTCAAATTCTCAGCTACTAGAACCAACTCCACCCAAACGAGTGGAAATTCTCCTTATCGGATTGTTCTTGGCGATATCAAAGAAATAGGTGCTTATCTCTATGTAGCTAGTACTCTGACATAACAATATTATGTTGTGACCTCACTGGAATTTGAAATCTTCTCTGTTATCTTACAGTGGTGAAAGCGGCATCAGTCTTCAGCTTAAAGTTGGATGGTGGACACATATTACTCTGTCCATGGATAGAGAATTCATGCCAAGATACACTTTCTGAGTTTCTTTGCAGGATTTTGCCGATGGACATGAAGAACGGTCAGAAGCTTTGGTTCGGTTTTGAGCCCCTGCCTATTATTTCTCTGTTTTAGTGTGCCTCAATGTATTTGCTTCACTTTTGTCCGTCCAAAGGGAAATAAAATAAAATATGGCAAATCATTCCTTCCCAATTCATTAGATTTCGTTATCTTACAGTGGTGAATGCATTATTCTTATTTATTATATTGTAAATAGTATTTTTCATGTATACATTTCAAACTAGTACAATGCTAGTATAAAGCTTGAACCGTCAAAAATAAAGATCACATCAGATCAAAGAAGAAACATAACAGATAACAGAGTTGATATTCTGTTAGCAAGTAACGATATTGTTTATTGTTCTTTCAAAATCTTAATTATGTATTTGATTGTATTTGTATTATTTTCTATGCTTTCTTTTGTAATTATGAATTTTATATAAATAAAGATAGATGTTAAAAAAAAAGCTTGAACAGCCATCATTATTAATTTAAACTAGTATCATACAATGCTAGTATAAAGCTTGAACCGCCATCAAAACCTCCGGATTATAATTTCTTAAAAACACATC
This sequence comes from Pseudoturritis turrita, assembly GCA_900406555.1. Taxonomy (NCBI): domain Eukaryota; kingdom Viridiplantae; phylum Streptophyta; class Magnoliopsida; order Brassicales; family Brassicaceae; genus Pseudoturritis; species Pseudoturritis turrita. The sequence continues at coordinate 278,058 of OVBL01001060.1, read as the reverse complement.
AGCCTGATAAAATGTTTTTCAGTTTTTTTTTCGTCGAAAAACTTTTTTCTGCATTTTTTCTGTTTCCGTATTTTGCCACTATAAAATCGTTTTTCCAAAAAAAAAAATTCCGCAAAAATATCGTTTTTCTACAATTTTTTTACCAGAAAAATTTGTTCCGTATTTTTTCGGCCAATATCTTGTTTTCCACATTTTTGCACCAAAAACTTTTTTTTTTGCGATAGGACTCCGTCCGGCCGTTCAACCCGACTGTTTAGTCAGACGACGGCCATTAGGTCACTTATTTTGAGTTATGGACTCGTTTTTATAAAAACCTAGTTTGGCTCGCATTCGACAGGACAGCTACTGGCCCCCGAGTTGGTTTGCAAACCAAGGAGGAGAAACGTGAAATTAGGTTAGTAACAGTTCTACTGCTAACCCCTTACCTACACCCCGAGGAACGCCTTTCTCTTTCGTACTCTTTCTTTAACGTCAAGTACGTAACGTACTCTTTCGTCGTTTTATCGAGTCTTTTCTATGGTTTAGAGTCTTTTAAGGTTGAAACATGTTTGGATGGAGTCTAAGGCATAAGGAGCAAGGAATGGTTGCAAACGGATATGTGAAGATGTATGATCGTGCGGAAATGTCAGAAGTTCGGCACTCGTTGAATACGTTTCCACCAATGGATCGGCATGAAATTTTGACACGGGATAGGACGTCGAGTTAGCTTTCGTTTGGAAGTAATTTGAGGTCATTCCAACGGTGCGATTGAAAGTTATGCAAGTTTTAGTTAAGACATGTCCGTCTGGCGAGTAAAAGAAACATGTGCAGGGAAAAAGAAAATTTCAGTTTTTTCTTATTGGGCTTGATTTTGCCAGAGATTTCGACCAAAACATGATTAGACCTATTTATATGTTAGACTATTTATTTTTCATTACATATTTTTATTTTCTATTCAGACTTTTGGGTTTCTGCAATTTGTAAGTTTTGGGGAGACAAAACTCTGACTATGCATATCTTGAGAGGATTTCTGAACTCTTTTGGATATCTATTTTAATTGATTATGATTTTTTCTTCATCTCCTTCTTGTTTCTCTGCATCCATGTCTGACTAGTTTCATAGTTAGGTTTAGGGTTTCAAGAGAATTTATGAATCATTGAATCAGACATAGATAGGGATTTACCATCTTGTCTTCACCTATCGTTGTTCTCATTGCTTAGATTGAATTGATCACTTATTCTCTGATTTTAGGTTTAATCTATTCATCAAAAGTGTTATAGGTTGCTAGATAGAACATAGGTGGGCAAATTGTCCTTAGCTAACGAAAGCTGATGTTAAGGCAATTTGTGAACATATCAAATCTGCTCGTTAATGCTTGTTTAGAATTCTAAGATCAAACGACAGTTTAGATTCTTAGGTTGCTAAATAAAGTAGTTGATACCACGAAAGTGGATTGGTTATACATTCATGTTTGAGTTTGAGACTGTGCTTTATCGTTCCCTAAATAATTGTCTGGTTCATGATCTCTGAATTCCTGCGAAATGCCCTTGACCTAACGCTTGTTTTTAATTGATTTTCACACCGTTTAATTTACTATTTCGTTTCAGATTTCTACCAACCATCATATTTTTGTCTTAGCTTAGTTTCATTCATAGGATTCGTAGTGTGACACTTGGTTCTCGTGGATCTGATTCCTGAAATACTACTTCGCTTGCTGTGCACTAACAGTGATATTTTAGGATTAAAACTCTGTGTATCACTTGCTTACTTCTATTTTAACTCTATATATTTAAACATGCTATTTTAACTCTAAAAAAGATTTTTTTTTTGGGATAAAACTCTAAAAAAGATTGTTAACTAACTATTTAAATTTAAATCATCACTCTTTAAATTTAATTATATAATACTATAACTTATCAATTTAATTAAGTTCGATCACCTAAATAATTTATTATTAAATAAATATATAAATTAGTGAATCATATCTCGAATTATTGAAGAATTGAGTTGAGTTAACTCATAAGTTAATGACTCATTTTAATATCATCACTACTCGCAATCAGAGTGGCAAGAGATTTGTTATCGAGTGAACGGATCTAAGTGGCGATTTTTCTCCCAACATGTTTAGTTTCAAATATATTTAACGATTCTATATTTCAAGATCATAAATAGTTAATCGACATCTCTAATTATAGTTAGTTGAAGATGGAGAAATTGGAGGAAGGTATAAATCAAGTATGGGTAATGGGTTGAATTGGGGCCTCTAGGCTCTAGTGCACCCAACATTACTTTAATTAACAAAGACAGCTAAACAAAACAAAATTAAGATAATAACAAAAATATTGATTACAGTACACATTTAAAATATTCTAAGCAACTTAAGTTATATGAACACTGGGCCATCATTGTTTGCAAAAAAAAAAAAAAAAAAAGAACATTGGCCCATCAGTTCCTTCCGTCATAGACTTATAATGGAGTAATCATTGCTTTTGTTCTTAGTTCGCAAATAATTGTTAAGAAAAAACATCGCTTAGAAATATAAGCAAAAGATTAGAGCTGGTGACGAGAGTTTATAGATTTGGTAAGTTGATATTTAAATTGTTACATCAAACTTTAGTTAGGCGGACGGGTCACAATATAGTAACTGATGTTATATAAAAGAAAAGTAATATATAATCAATATTAACAATTTAAATATATATATAAAATAGCTAATTAATCCAAGACTTAAAATTTAAAATTTTATATAAAGTAACGAGAGAAATTATATATTTTTATCAATTGGATCACGTAAACTCTATACAGACACATTTTACAATATATTTGACTAACTTAACACAATTCAAGATAGCCATTGGTGATGGTGAAGATCTAAAGAGAGTCCCTAGCTAAGAAAAGGGTTTGATTTAACCATGAGTTTGAGAGACACTAATAATAGTTGGAGGATTTCGGGTTAAATATAATTTAACTAAACCAAAGGACTAAACATTGTTTAACCACTTTATCCAAAAACAAAAACAAAAAAAAACATTGTTTAACCCAAGTTCCGGTGGATTAGTGGTAGGTAGATGAAGTCTCTTTGGGAGGTAGTTGTGCCCCACCTTAGTTCAAGACTTCAAGTCGCCTTGGGGACGGAAACGGTTATTCCTCATATGTCTACTGCTAATGCTTGTTCCAAGTCTAGGAAGACTAGGATAAAACCAAACTTTCTCTATTCAAAAAAAAAAAAAAAATTGATTGTTTAAGTATCTTGCATTGGTTGGAGTTAAGCAAGGACATTTTGTTGGTTAGATGAATTTTTTAAATTTATTTTCATCAGAAAACAGAATAAAAGATTCGTTGAGCTCATTCGATGATCATCATCTCTTCCATATTTTGGTGGTTAGATGAGTTTATTAGTTTAGTTTTCACCCCAAAAAAATTACAAAAAATTCATTAAACTCATTCAATAATCTTCATCTTCATTCAGATTTTAATTGGGTTTCGTTTTCTCTCTCTCTCTTCTGTAACTTTTCAAATAATGATAGTGAATTGATTGATATATTCGGCAAATTTGTCATTGACTTTAAAAAATTCATAAAAAGCTGTGTTAGTTTTTGATTCATTTGACAAACAAGAAATATGAGTTGTTTTTTTATTTTTTGGTTTTTTTGGCATTATATTAAAAACATGGAGAACGATTTGAACAAATATAAATTAAAAACAACTTTAAAGGCAAAGTTAATCAAGAAAACTACAAACAGATATGAATACTCAAAGAATATAACAACTACGCTTGGAACTGGGAAACGACAAGGAGCCCTAAGGAGATAGAAGAAGCCTCACAAGCCCAAGCTTCAGACGGCGGTAAATAAAATACACTTTCTGAGTTTCTTTGCAGGATTTTGCCGATGGACATGAAGAACGGTCAGAAGCTTTGGTTCGGTTTTGAGCCCCTGCCTATTATTTCTCTGTTTTAGTGTGCCTCAATGTATTTGCTTCACTTTTGTCCGTCCAAAGGGAAATAAAATAAAATATGGCAAATCATTCCTTCCCAATTCATTAGATTTCGTTATCTTACAGTGGTGAATGCATTATTCTTATTTATTATATTGTAAATAGTATTTTTCATGTATACATTTCAAACTAGTACAATGCTAGTATAAAGCTTGAACCGTCAAAAATAAAGATCACATCAGATCAAAGAAGAAACATAACAGATAACAGAGTTGATATTCTGTTAGCAAGTAACGATATTGTTTATTGTTCTTTCAAAATCTTAATTATGTATTTGATTGTATTTGTATTATTTTCTATGCTTTCTTTTGTAATTATGAATTTTATATAAATAAAGATAGATGTTAAAAAAAAAAGCTTGAACAGCCATCATTATTAATTTAAACTAGTATCATACAATGCTAGTATAAAGCTTGAACCGCCATCAAAACCTCCGGATTATAATTTCTTAAAAACACATCAGCCTGATAAAATGTTTTTCAGTTTTTTTTTCGTCGAAAAACTTTTTTCTGCATTTTTTCTGTTTCCGTATTTTGCCACTATAAAATCGTTTTTCCAAAAAAAAAAATTCCGCAAAAATATCGTTTTTCTACAATTTTTTTACCAGAAAAATTTGTTCCGTATTTTTTCGGCCAATATCTTGTTTTCCACATTTTTGCACCAAAAACTTTTTTTTTTGCGATAGGACTCCGTCCGGCCGTTCAACCCGACTGTTTAGTCAGACGACGGCCATTAGGTCACTTATTTTGAGTTATGGACTCGTTTTTATAAAAACCTAGTTTGGCTCGCATTCGACAGGACAGCTACTGGCCCCCGAGTTGGTTTGCAAACCAAGGAGGAGAAACGTGAAATTAGGTTAGTAACAGTTCTACTGCTAACCCCTTACCTACACCCCGAGGAACGCCTTTCTCTTTCGTACTCTTTCTTTAACGTCAAGTACGTAACGTACTCTTTCGTCGTTTTATCGAGTCTTTTCTATGGTTTAGAGTCTTTTAAGGTTGAAACATGTTTGGATGGAGTCTAAGGCATAAGGAGCAAGGAATGGTTGCAAACGGATATGTGAAGATGTATGATCGTGCGGAAATGTCAGAAGTTCGGCACTCGTTGAATACGTTTCCACCAATGGATCGGCATGAAATTTTGACACGGGATAGGACGTCGAGTTAGCTTTCGTTTGGAAGTAATTTGAGGTCATTCCAACGGTGCGATTGAAAGTTATGCAAGTTTTAGTTAAGACATGTCCGTCTGGCGAGTAAAAGAAACATGTGCAGGGAAAAAGAAAATTTCAGTTTTTTCTTATTGGGCTTGATTTTGCCAGAGATTTCGACCAAAACATGATTAGACCTATTTATATGTTAGACTATTTATTTTTCATTACATATTTTTATTTTCTATTCAGACTTTTGGGTTTCTGCAATTTGTAAGTTTTGGGGAGACAAAACTCTGACTATGCATATCTTGAGAGGATTTCTGAACTCTTTTGGATATCTATTTTAATTGATTATGATTTTTTCTTCATCTCCTTCTTGTTTCTCTGCATCCATGTCTGACTAGTTTCATAGTTAGGTTTAGGGTTTCAAGAGAATTTATGAATCATTGAATCAGACATAGATAGGGATTTACCATCTTGTCTTCACCTATCGTTGTTCTCATTGCTTAGATTGAATTGATCACTTATTCTCTGATTTTAGGTTTAATCTATTCATCAAAAGTGTTATAGGTTGCTAGATAGAACATAGGTGGGCAAATTGTCCTTAGCTAACGAAAGCTGATGTTAAGGCAATTTGTGAACATATCAAATCTGCTCGTTAATGCTTGTTTAGAATTCTAAGATCAAACGACAGTTTAGATTCTTAGGTTGCTAAATAAAGTAGTTGATACCACGAAAGTGGATTGGTTATACATTCATGTTTGAGTTTGAGACTGTGCTTTATCGTTCCCTAAATAATTGTCTGGTTCATGATCTCTGAATTCCTGCGAAATGCCCTTGACCTAACGCTTGTTTTTAATTGATTTTCACACCGTTTAATTTACTATTTCGTTTCAGATTTCTACCAACCATCATATTTTTGTCTTAGCTTAGTTTCATTCATAGGATTCGTAGTGTGACACTTGGTTCTCGTGGATCTGATTCCTGAAATACTACTTCGCTTGCTGTGCACTAACAGTGATATTTTAGGATTAAAACTCTGTGTATCACTTGCTTACTTCTGGCGAAGCTTCTAGCACTAGAAAAAATAGGCTTGTATGGCAGGAATACCACTTTTAACCAATCAAAGGGACTTGACTTATCCGAACTGAGTATGGCGGGGGCTTCGCTCCTTTTGACTGATAGAAAGCATCTCTTTTGTCTCTCCTGACCGAACCCGCCAAAAAAATACAATAGAATAAGTTGTTCACATATTTTCCACATTTATTCCTCTTAAAAATGCATTTTCCGCATTTTTTCATAAAATAGCTATGTTATTATTAATTGATAGAATTTTTTCGTGAAACAAAGGAAGCAGACTAAACGATACCGAAAAATACTTATTTATGTACCGGTGGTGTTTATTTAGACTATATTTTTTTGTCAAATAAGTAAGGAAAAAGTCAGTAAAAAATTAAAAGAAAAAAAGCTCTGATTCTGGGGCACGTAGCGAGGTCCCTCAGGTGAGAGACGAGTATACTGACCAGCTAGACTACAGCGGAATTTGCAAACACAATTCAAAGAAATATTAATATTCTTTAACTAAAACCTCCATGGCTACACCCTTTTATGCCTTGTTCTCGTTTGATTCGAAAAACATCAACACTATATATCATATGGTCGTTATTTACGATCGGCGGCAGAAAGAATCAGAACAACCCTAAGCCGTTCTTCGATCTCAACATGTCGATATTGTAATTGCATATTTGGGGCTAGATCTATGTTTGAGCGATGAGAAAATATAAAGATCGAGTGTGCATAAAAAAGAGACACAAAGTTTGTTAACGAGGTTACTCCCCGGGACCATGTCCAGAACAAATCCTCTAGAACAAAACTGCAACTACAATTACTTATGATATCCAGCACTACAATGCCTACCATTCTTGTTTAGATGAACTTTTCATAGCCAATCGAATCCTGAGCTAGACTCTTCGCATGTCTACATCCCTCTAGGATTTCGTGGCTCTCTGGTCTGAGAAAATACTATGCTCGTACCTCTCTATTTATACATGTAGTGATGAACACCTAATCAAGTTGGAAATAAGCTCAAATCTCCCTTTCAGATTATCCTCTCCTCTCCCTCAACCTCTTTCCTCTCTCGTTCTCATTTTTCTATTGCGTCTGTTTTCCTTCATCACTAAATTCAGGTTTCATCGCTTGGTGCGACTCACAAACACCAACAGACCAAATTATTGTTTGACAATGATTTTTTAAGCTCAAACCGAACAAAATTTTACCATTTTCGAATCAAGTCAAACCAAATTATTGTTCAGTTCAAATTGACTAAGAAATCATATTAGGTTCAGTTTCTATAGTTGGATTTAGCCAAACCGTATCGGTTGGAAACACTTTAAAGTGAGACATTGACTTATACAAAACAGACAATGAACCAAAAGGCCAAAAGTTTCAAAAAACCAACAGAAATTTTTATTAGATATGTTACAAAACGCCAAGACCTCTTCACTCATCTCTTTCTCATGGAAGATTTAAGTTTATATATATAAACCAAAAAATTAAAGCCAAAAAAAACAAAGCAGAAGAAAGAAAAAAACACGTTTTATCATCGAAAAAATGATTAGAGGGAGATCTCACAAGGTGCATGAAACGTTCTTCCACGACAAATAGCTTCAAGATTTTCTCCAGCGTACGAGCACAACGGTGAAACCTCAACACCTAATTTAATTTATTTATATATTTTGCATATAATTAAGAACAAATATCATTCATAAAGATGAAAAGTAATAAAAAATGGAGTGTTACCAGTTGCATATAAAGGCACCGAATGTGTTAGAAATCCACCAGCTGCTATGACCCAACGTGTGTGTAGCCTTAGAACCGAAAGCCTCGCACTTTCCGGTGTATCGAAATTCGACCCATTTGCATTCTTCACCGGTGCAAACTCTTCTTCCCTTAACACCTACACATTGCTCAATCCCAGTTTTCATTCTGTTTTTTAATCGATTTGGTTTTGAAGTTTTAGTGTTTTGGGTAAATGAACGATATAGTTACCTCAAAGAGTGCGGTTGAAGGAGCATACGGAAAAGAATCGAAAATGAATTGCTCTAGTTTCAATCCCATTGTGTATCCATTCATAGATGGTATCTTCTTCTCCGCCAAATGGTAGCTGCCAAAAACAACACACTTAAGAAATGCATAATATGACATTTCAATTGTATTGAGGAGCTTACACGCTGTCTTTTTCTAGGCCGGTCGCTACTTGATTAAGGAAATCTAAAGTGAACATGTGTAAACACACCTGAGATGTTAAAACAAAAACGTTTCATAAGCTTTTTGCGATTTGGGATGAGTCGCGAAATTCGTAAGAAGAAGAGAGAGGGAGAAAGGGTTTTTACGTTACTCCAGCAATATTGAAGACGTCCTGTTCGTTGATTAATTGCAGAAGCCATTGACTGATCTAGCTCACTGTACTCAACCACAGTCAACGGTCCGCCTTTTCCTCTTCTAACAAATACTCCAACCTGTTCTTGAGGATATGCCTGTTTTTTTTTATCATACAAAAAAAAATTGACTTCAGCATCAAGAAGATGAAAGTTTCCATCTTAAAATCTTCCTGAACCAGAGAGAATGCATAAACTTTTATACCTTCCGCACAACTTTTGCAGCCGAAGCAGCCCCTTTGTCGATAAAGTATCCCAGAAAAGTAGGATCAGCTACTCGAACCTGTTTTCCAAGATTCCACTTTATAAGCAAGTCAAGAGTTTAGAAGATTAAGCAAATATAAGGACTCTGTACTAGAAAACTAACCAGGACATTGTCAACGCCATAGCAATCCACGTATTTAATACCCCTAGAAGCCATATCCTCTAATAACCTCGAAGACTTTAGAGCTGTAAAATCTCGGATCAGAATCAGCGAAAAAAGAGCAAATGTATGATAGTACAATTAGAAAACATACCTGCATAGACTCCCCCGTTCCCATCTGGAGCTTTAGCTAGCTGTTCATAGGTAATTAAACGCATAAAGCCGATGTCTTTACAAATTAAAATAACTAAAGATAACCCGCAAAGATTGAAATGTACATACACTGAAAGGTGTCTCCATGATAAACTTTCCATCCTTTGAAACGCAAGGCAAAGTACCTTGTTGAAAAAAACTGATCTGTAGTAGAATGATCAAAGATTGGTCAGACATGAAAGGAAACAACCATACAAGTTCTAAGAAGCCCATCTTACTTGATCTGGTTCAAGACCAAAGTACTTGTGACTCGAGAAATATTTTCGTGTCGCCTCATCAGTAAATGGACTAGTCATAATATACCAGTGTATTGTAACTGGGCGAGTTGGACCTGAAGGTAAAATATCATGTCAAAAATGGTGAAACTGTACGAATGTAGAAGAAGCCGTAAGAGTCTCACCTTCACTCACTACTTGAGCAGCAAGTCTTTGAACACACAAGATTCTCTCTGCTTGAATCTGGAACAGCGATTTCCCTGATGGCAGTCCGATATCTGAGATCGAAAATAACTACTATGTTAAGTAACCGAAGCCTACAAAATTTCTAAAAGCTGAGATTGCATTCTGCTAAAAGATATAACCATCATTGGTTCAAGCAATGCAACAACCTGAGCAGAGCATGACAAAGAATCAAAAAACTCTTATTACTCTTAAGCATATAATAAGATTCGTAAAACTTGCAGATTTAAAGAACGAAAGGCGAGCTGACCCTAAGACGCTGAAACAGAGGAAAATCGAAACTAAAATGACAAGTACTCACTGAAACATCCTTTTGGATCTGAACTACCAAGCCTTGTTCCCTGCATTAAGTTTCATAATCAAAAATCATTGTCATTAGCAGATCTCTTAATCAAAACCCTACAATGTAACAAAACTAGAATTCTCCTCTCAACGTCATTCAATTAGGTGGTTTCTTCCTAATATGATCAGACCAACCCATAAAGAGGAATGATATTCTCAAGTTACAAAAATACTGCAAATAAAGTAATCGCCAAGCAATCTCTAAATCAGATTTTTTTTTTTTCAAAACCTTCCTTACACCACACGAAACAGAGGATCCTCCTAATGTGCAATTATAAAAAAATATTAAAAATTACGGAATCCTATAAAGCATCTTTTCAGATCACGTGATCATCATCATCCTATTATTTCCTCATAATTTACAATCAGAAGGTTCCTCCTAGAAATCGCCATTACTCAACTTATGTTTTTTTTTTAAAAAATTTAAATTCCACCGACAGAATTATTTGAAATTAATCATGATTGCCAAATATAACCCCTACTTTTATCTCAATACCGTTTCAGTTTTTAGCAAATTATTTAAACCACACTTATTAAAGTCATAATCATCTATTAATGGATTTTCTTCAAAATCCCATCCCAACCATCGACAAGAGAATCATTACCACTCTCATCAAAATCTTAAGTAGCTACTTAATTATACAAGTAATTAATTAGCATCAATGCTTTAACACAAAAGGACAAATCGCATTATAACCAAAGCGGTTGATTAGTCGGGCATTTCGGCAATATCCGATGCTAAATTTTAAAAAAAATTAAATTAAATTAAATTAAATTACCTGTCCACCAGATAAAAGTACAACACCCAGTTTTCCTTCATAGATAGTTTTTAATCCCATTTTCCACCATTTTTCTCGATCTTCCATTGTTCTTCCATCAACAGTGGAAACCCAATTCTCTGGCACTGGCTCTATCGCCGCCACTGGTAAACCTAATTAAAAACCGAAACAATAAGATTGATTTCAAATCTCCAAAACGAAAAAAAAAAGATAAAATCTAAGATTTGAAAAAGAACAATGCATGTAATTTGAGGAAGAAAAACCTTGAGAGTGAAGTGAGCATCTGATGATCCGATCTATTCTTGGAAGATCCAAATTCTGCAAAATAAAAAAAAATTCGAGTAACGAATGAGAAATGATTCACGATTTCGAAGAAAAAAAACCCCAAATACTAACAGTGTTCAGTCGATTTCGCTTGATTTCAAAAATATGAACGAATCTGTGTTTAAGATCCGAATCTGATTTTTTCAATTTCGCGAAAAATCGTATGTTAAAATCTGATTTTTTTTCAATTCACCTCGATATCTCTGACGAGGAAATCTCGTTCGTCCGGTGAAAGCTCATCCCAGAGAGCGAAAACATCTTCTTGTCCATAATCCTTAAGCCTCTCAACCAACGCTTGTCGCGGCGAAGCAATCTGAGGAGGAGAAACCATCGCCGCCGCCGCCGCCGTTAAAGCCGAGCCTCCGTTTTCTCTCTCCATCGACGGTTCTCTCATCTCTCTCTCTCTCTCTGGAGGGGAAAAAATCAAATCGATTTGTCGGTTTTGTTTTTGGACGTTGGCTTGTGTTATAAGGCCAAAGGCGAAAGGAAGGAGAGCGAAGAAGAACAGTGACGAAGAAGACAATTTACAAATCAACGTGTAACAACTGGAGTCATTAAATTACCAAATTGCCCTTTTTGTAGTCTCATGCATTCTGTCAGAGTCCTCCGACAGTTTGTTGGATAGCCCCTCTGGCTAAGTCAGAGGGTTTCGATTTCTTATTTAAAAAATTTGTATTATAATCATCATAGATCTCATTTTCATCAGGTTTATTCGGTTTTATGAAAATTGAAACTTTGTAATTTGGTTTAGTATATTGGTTAGGTGTTAATAGGAGTAAAGAATCAGGTTTAGCGTAAACCCTCTGACTTAGATAAAATTAAATTAAATATTTTGTTTCGGTTCGGTTAGATATAGTTTATATTTGGTTTGTTTTGGTTTTTGGTTTGGATTCAATTCTTTAATTAAAAAAATATTAAATATATACGGAAAATTATTTAATTAATATTATATTTATACAATATGATTACTGATTAGTATATATATAATAATTTAAAATTAATTTTTAGTGAATTTTCATTCTATTCGTTTTGGCTTGGTGCTTGTAGATTTTGGTTTTAAATTTTATACATTAAAAAAAAACAATTGGTTTGTATATAAATGTCGGTTTGGATTTACAATAAAGAATCCGAAAGTTTAACACAAAGATCATCCACTAACCACAATAGATGGGTCTTTCTATATACAACGGACATCATGATTTATGGATGCACAAAAATATCGATTAATCTCCTAAGTTTTTGATTCATATATGCGTCTATTTATTCCCTTTTTTGTTTTAAAAAATTGACCCATATATGAACTACCGACATACATTTTGTCAAAAAAAACAAAAAAAAAGGTAATAATGGGAACTTTTAATTGCGTGGTGGAAAAAAACAACGTTTCATTGTATGGGGATTTGCGTCGTATTTATGGGAATATGGTGCAAATTTATGGGTTGGTGAAGTTCAGAGCATCTTCTGGTATGTTAACACGCCGAGTTATGTGATGTATATATTTTGCCAAGGGAGATAACAAATGGTCACACGTCCTAAAATGTAGATTTAAACGATGGATAATTTTTTTTCTTTTATAATCAGGTGGTGATCCTGGTTTTTACCATCCGACTAATTTTCCAGAATGAGTGTAGCCGTCGAGTAGCCAACTCACCGAATTTTCTAATGGACCTAAAGCGTGGCACCATTTCAACTGGCCAAATAGAGGTGAAAGTGTTTTCAGGAGGAATCGGACTCATGTTTGAAGAGTTTACTCCTTTCCCTGAGCCTTTTTACCAGTAGGTCACCACTACTTGGTTGATAATTTCATATTTGCTTCATCTAAAGTGGTTAAACTTCAGTTTTGCAACTATAAATTAGGAGGTAGGTGCAAAACGAATATCTTAAATTTTTATGGTATATTCTGTGATTTCTTTTTGTTATGTTTGTATCAACATTTTTTCAATCACTTTAAAACTAATCTTGATTTTCAGTCTTTGGGGTCCGGCCTAGCATTGTTCAGCTTTAGGGCAACCCCCTAATTCTATCACTTCTGGGTGAGATTCACTAGAATGTATGCATTTGAATATGCTTATAACGTTTCACTAATTTTGTGTCAGATCTAGCGGGTTCTAAACAAGTCTTTGGGTATACCCACGACTCTTTACCACTTTCGGGTGAAGTTCATCGGACTATAAAAACACCTTAGGACATGCCCTCGAACCATATGGTTCATATCCCTTGATCAAAATGGTTTTTGTATACTACATGCAGTGGCTTCCGTAGAAAATCGATCTCAACAATTCCTGCTAAAAGGTGACTCCACACACCACGTGATATGGCTGTCCGTAGCTTAATGAGTTAGTGAAGTAATATTAAATAAATATAATAATTAAATAATTTAAAAATATATCCAAAATTAACGTTATGAGCTAAATGTTAAAAATTGTTCCAAATAACATTGTTGTTGAATACTAAACTAAATATAATGTGTAACAAGAAAATATATTAATATAAAGATCATACAAATGGTGGTTAAACCTACTATATTTAGAGCCTTAAGATGATTCTAGAATAACATTTTCACCCTTTTCATCTCTAAGTTGTAAGAACAAAAAAAAAAGCGGTTTTTCAAATATAAGTGTAAACGAGTATTCCTATTTTTGTTTTGAGTAAATGAGATAGAGATATATGCTTTGGTTATCAAATTTGATTCTATATATTTAAACATGCTATTTTAACTCTAAAAAAGATTTTTTTTTTGGGATAAAACTCTAAAAAAGATTGTTAACTAACTATTTAAATTTAAATCATCACTCTTTAAATTTAATTATATAATACTATAACTTATCAATTTAATTAAGTTCGATCACCTAAATAATTTATTATTAAATAAATATATAAATTAGTGAATCATATCTCGAATTATTGAAGAATTGAGTTGAGTTAACTCATAAGTTAATGACTCATTTTAATATCATCACTACTCGCAATCAGAGTGGCAAGAGATTTGTTATCGAGTGAACGGATCTAAGTGGCGATTTTTCTCCCAACATGTTTAGTTTCAAATATATTTAACGATTCTATATTTCAAGATCATAAATAGTTAATCGACATCTCTAATTATAGTTAGTTGAAGATGGAGAAATTGGAGGAAGGTATAAATCAAGTATGGGTAATGGGTTGAATTGGGGCCTCTAGGCTCTAGTGCACCCAACATTACTTTAATTAACAAAGACAGCTAAACAAAACAAAATTAAGATAATAACAAAAATATTGATTACAGTACACATTTAAAATATTCTAAGCAACTTAAGTTATATGAACACTGGGCCATCATTGTTTGCAAAAAAAAAAAAAAAAAAAAGAACATTGGCCCATCAGTTCCTTCCGTCATAGACTTATAATGGAGTAATCATTGCTTTTGTTCTTAGTTCGCAAATAATTGTTAAGAAAAAACATCGCTTAGAAATATAAGCAAAAGATTAGAGCTGGTGACGAGAGTTTATAGATTTGGTAAGTTGATATTTAAATTGTTACATCAAACTTTAGTTAGGCGGACGGGTCACAATATAGTAACTGATGTTATATAAAAGAAAAGTAATATATAATCAATATTAACAATTTAAATATATATATAAAATAGCTAATTAATCCAAGACTTAAAATTTAAAATTTTATATAAAGTAACGAGAGAAATTATATATTTTTATCAATTGGATCACGTAAACTCTATACAGACACATTTTACAATATATTTGACTAACTTAACACAATTCAAGATAGCCATTGGTGATGGTGAAGATCTAAAGAGAGTCCCTAGCTAAGAAAAGGGTTTGATTTAACCATGAGTTTGAGAGACACTAATAATAGTTGGAGGATTTCGGGTTAAATATAATTTAACTAAACCAAAGGACTAAACATTGTTTAACCACTTTATCCAAAAACAAAAACAAAAAAAAACATTGTTTAACCCAAGTTCCGGTGGATTAGTGGTAGGTAGATGAAGTCTCTTTGGGAGGTAGTTGTGCCCCACCTTAGTTCAAGACTTCAAGTCGCCTTGGGGACGGAAACGGTTATTCCTCATATGTCTACTGCTAATGCTTGTTCCAAGTCTAGGAAGACTAGGATAAAACCAAACTTTCTCTATTCAAAAAAAAAAAAAAAATTGATTGTTTAAGTATCTTGCATTGGTTGGAGTTAAGCAAGGACATTTTGTTGGTTAGATGAATTTTTTAAATTTATTTTCATCAGAAAACAGAATAAAAGATTCGTTGAGCTCATTCGATGATCATCATCTCTTCCATATTTTGGTGGTTAGATGAGTTTATTAGTTTAGTTTTCACCCCAAAAAAATTACAAAAAATTCATTAAACTCATTCAATAATCTTCATCTTCATTCAGATTTTAATTGGGTTTCGTTTTCTCTCTCTCTCTTCTGTAACTTTTCAAATAATGATAGTGAATTGATTGATATATTCGGCAAATTTGTCATTGACTTTAAAAAATTCATAAAAAGCTGTGTTAGTTTTTGATTCATTTGACAAACAAGAAATATGAGTTGTTTTTTTATTTTTTGGTTTTTTTGGCATTATATTAAAAACATGGAGAACGATTTGAACAAATATAAATTAAAAACAACTTTAAAGGCAAAGTTAATCAAGAAAACTACAAACAGATATGAATACTCAAAGAATATAACAACTACGCTTGGAACTGGGAAACGACAAGGAGCCCTAAGGAGATAGAAGAAGCCTCACAAGCCCAAGCTTCAGACGGCGGTAAATAAAAATAAATGGAAGAGCAACACTCTAACGAAATAAGAAAACTGTTCTTTTGTTTGTTTTTGCAATCAAAGTTTCGTATTTGAGATTATAATTTTCCAACAACGATATATAAGATTATTAAGATATCTAAAGGTTATAACCAACTAAACCAAGTTATTTAGCTCTAATGCATCGCTTTGTTCGTCAAAATGAAATATTTGTTTTCTTGTTCATAAGAATTTATTAGAGCGAACTTTTAACTTCCTAGCAACATATCAGAACCACTAGATTGTTTCATGGGTTGACAAAAGAATAAAAATTGTTTCATACATGAATGGGCTTCTGAATGACCAAAATCACAATCAATAATTGGGCCTATAATAGTTCTATAACTGGCCGAATTATTTTCTTCCACTAAATTTTATAGCGTTTAGAGTAACGAAACTATAAAAGAAAATAATAATCACCAGTTGAATTGTTTTAATCAAACTTTTAGCCCAAAAAAACATATTGGGTTATGATGCTATCGATTGGTTATTGACTATAAATACAGAGTCAAATATAAATGATAATGGAAATAAAAAAGTCAACGCATAAATTTTGGCCACTCAAATCTATTTCGAAATTAGTATTTATTAAAATATAAAAAGAATAGTAGAAAAGATATCGCAAAAGACAATAAACTTTTGGAGTGGAATTGGACTCGGATTAAAAAGGGTGAATGTTTGAGAAAATAAATAGCGCACCAAGAAACGATAATAAATTAATTATACAAGCGTGATTATTGATTAATACTTTAGCTTATCTTATTAAAAACAAAAGTTAGGGCCAATATGGAATCGAACCCCTCTTTAGCTAGGTTTCGTGTCACCAAACAAGCAAGCACCAACTTTCATTTTAAGATATAAGTCAATATTAAGTAATTAGATGGTTAAAAAAATAACTCCAAGAAACATAAATCTACTATCGCTTGTGGTTGAAATTCGACATCGATTTCTATAGAAGATAGTATCGATTATACATAAATTTAAACTACCGACAGTAAAAATCAAAAGAAAAATATATAGTTTAGTAGTTTGTGATAATGTTATAGACTTATTATCTAAATTCAAACTTTCATATTGTATGTTAATTCGCACGCAAAAAATCTAACGGTGATAAAATTCAAAATTATAAAAATTAATAATAATCATGTCTCAGTCCAAACATGTTGTAAATTCATGTTATTCGGTTAGTTGGACAAAGAAAATCATGCGATTCGGTTTGATTTCTTAAAAATGGAAATATTTAATTGAAGCCGAGCTCCATTTTTTTTTAAGATTAAGCTAGATCATTGAAAATAATATATAGTTACTAGCTAGCCCAAAATTAGTAACATCACTATTTGGGTTCATATATTTTCACTAGATCAAAATTCGAAAGAACTGAAAAAATGATTTTATCTAAATCGAGCGGTATTGTGAATTACATGAAACTATGTAAATTGTAGAGTTGGGTGCTTCCTTGTTCGGTGATTTGAAACCTCATAAAGTATTCCATAATGCCACTTCCTTTTGGTTACGAAAAAAAGTTTACTACGTATTAATCTATAATCACGCTTGCCATATTTAATTAACATATCCAAGTTAATTTAATTTATTTTTTTGGCATCATGTGTCCACTTTTATAATAATTGAACCCCAAAAAAAAATTAAAAGAAATAAACCCTATTGCGCCTTGTACACCGCCTCCTTCGCCCTAGGTTTTTAGTTTGTTATTTCTTATTGACAAGCTCAAGTCTTAACAATGGTATTAATACGACATGCATGTAGAAATTAAAGCAATCAACTCTATGTGATTTTAGTCGGTTTTCATTGGAGTCTTAATTTTTTCATCATCTATGTATGTCATCTTAAATCCTTCAATTTTATGCCAAATATTATGTATTTTTTAGTTTAATTATCGGAATATTTCCTATCGATAAAAAGTTTTAAGAAAAGTTTTGGTCGGCAAACCTCTTTATTAAAAGCAAGAGAGGAAAAAACATTGAGCTAGTCAAGCAAGGGAATCAGCCAAATAATTGGTTTCCCTCGAAATAAACTTAAAATAGATTACTTGAAAAGAAGACAAAAAACATGTTTATAGGTTGTGGCAAGATAGTTATAGTTCTTGTTGGTGTGGCTGAGGCGTATCATGGGAGTGGGTTGGGCCAAATACCAAATCCGATTTTCGCATTTTGAGAGTGTGTCTCTCTTAGAGAAAAACATGTTTTGGAACACCAGTTGGTTCCGAGTTTTTATTCATAGACTCATGCAAATCTTTAGAAATAAAAGTGTGGTTGCGAAATATTAGGGACTTTAGTGTAAATATCATATAATATATTTCTTTATCTACTATATGTTAATATTCTCGTATTCTAGAGTTGTATCTAGGATTCGATAGAACATATATATATATAAAAGCCTAATGAATAAGAAGAACAGAGTATTCTCTTTTCTCTTTGTCATGGTATCACAGCCAGGTTTCTAGAAACTCGAATTTATCAAAAAAGAAGAGATCTAAAAGAAGAAGAGAACGATGGTGACTACGGTGACTGATACGGCTGCGGAAAGCGGCAACAAAACAATGACAACGGTGATGGATAAATCAGCTATGTCTCCGTTTTTCTTCATCCATCTGATGGACCTGGAAATCTAATCACAACCCTACAATTGAAAGGGGAGAATTATGAAGATTGGGATACGCATGTGCGGAATGCCTTGCGTACAAAGAGAAAACTAGGGTTCATCGATGGAACCTTGAAGAAACCAGAGACAGAGGAATAAATTGAACAGTGGGAGGTTGTTAATTCAATGTTGGTGACTTGGATAATGAACACAATTGAGCCAACGCTTAAGAATTCGATATCAATGGTAGATGAAGCTAAGGTGTTGTGGGATGATTTGAAGCTTCAATTTTTGGCTGGAAACGGACCACGTATAAGTGAACTTAGGGCTGATATAGCCAATTGCAGGCAGAACAGAGACTCCATGATGGTATACTATGTAAACTCAAGAAGATGTGAGATGAATTGGCAATTTACAAGCCAATCAGATCTTGTCGCGGTGGAGAACTTGCACCACAACTGGAGGAAGATTGAGACGAAGAAAGAACTAACACGTTTTTGACCGGTTTAGACTCAGCAAGGTTTGGGACAGTGCGCTCTACAATCACAAATATTGAGCCACTTCCAAAGCTTTCGCAGGTGTACCAACATATTATTCGTGAGGAACGACAACAAACAATGATGAAAAACAGAGATCTTCCAACAGAGCTGTGGGTTTTGCTATTAATGTTACGAATCGTAGCAATTCCTCTTCATTTCAACAAAGGGGAAAAGACGTCACTTGTACACATTGTGGCAAATATGGACATGCACAAAGTGATTGTTTCCAAAAAAATGGATATCCAGAATGGTGGAGAGAACGTGGACGAGATTTTGGTGATCGCGTTCGTGATTTTAGTGAACGTGGAAGAGGAGGTGGTTTGTGCGGTCATTTTGGTCGTGGTGGTAGAGCTACTAGACGTTTTGGGAGAGGCATAGGTGTTTATGGGCGAGCAAACGCATCACACGTTCAATCTGGTCCGAGCACACAATCAAATGTTGTGCGTAAGATGGGTGACTATGATCGCCAATCTCAGCCTCAGCTTAGTGATGATCAATGGACATCTCTCTTAAGTTTTCTTTCCTCTCAAAAAGCCGAACCTACTGAGAAGTTGGATGGTAAGACAAAATATGGAGAATTTATTATCGATACGGGTGCATCGCATCATATTACGTGGAGAATTGATTATTTATGTAACGTTACAGACATTGTTCCATGTATGATTGGATTTCCCGATGGAGATAGTGTTGTTGCAATAAAATAGGGAGATTTATGTTTAGGAGGAGATTTGTGGTTGAGGGACGTTTTATATTCACACGAATTAACATCCTCTTTGATTTCAGTAGTTAAGTTTCTTAAGATTGTTAAAGGATCGATTACTTTTATTGATGAATTGTGTGTTTTACAGGACCGTACTTCGAAGACGCTGACTGGAGCGGATGAGAGTGCGGGGGAGAAAAGTTAACAAGGCAGTGAGCTCGGATTCTTGTGATCTATGGCACCGACGCCTAGGTCATCCATCGAGTCGTGTTTTATCTTATTTATCGAGTTATTTAGATTTTGGAAAACAAATTGAGTCAAACACACATTGTGATATTTGTTTAAGGGCAAAGCAAACCTGTGAGTGCTTTCATGAAAGTTCTAATAAAGCAGCTGGTATTTTTTATTTAATTCATTGTGACATTTGGGGTGCTTATCGAATACTTTTTTCTTCTGGTGCTGCTTATTTCCTTACTGTTGTTGACGATTATTCTCGAGCTGTTTGGGTTTATTTGTTGCTGGAAAAGAGTGAAGTAACAGTGACTCTCAAGAATTTCTTTAAAATGGTGGAGCGTCAATTTGACAAAAAGGTTCGTATTGTTCGGAGTGACAATGGTGGAGAATTTATGTGTATGAAGTTTTATTTTCTACGGAAGGGATTTTGCATCAAACAAGTTGTGTCTATATTCCTCAACAAAATGGACGGGTGGAGAGGAAACATAGACACATTCGTAATGTAGCTCGATCTTTGATGTTTCAAGCGAGTTTACCGGTTCGTTTTTGGTGCGAGTGTGTTTTAACAGCATGTCATCTCATTAATCGTACTCCATCAAGTGTTTTACACGGCAAAACACCCTTTGGGATGTTGTATGATGTCCCTCCGAATTTTAGTGCTTTGAAGGTGTTTGGGAGCTTATGTTTTGCTCATAAAATTTTGCGTATAAAGACAAGTTTGGAGAAAGAAGTCGCCGGTGTGTTTTTATGGGATATTCGTTCGGACAAAAGGGATGGCGTGTATATGATATACAAAATGATGAGTTTTTTGTATCAAAAGAAGTGGTCTTTGAAGAATCAGAGTTTCCATTTGCTTCTATTGGAAAACAAACGTCTTCTCCGACGAAGGTGGTGCCACAACAGATTATTGACTATAGTGATGATGATTTTTTTAAAACTCGACGAGAATATCTGACGGTGCAGTTAGATGTAAGGGGGAGTGAACTGGTTGATGTACAGGTTGTCGCACCAAATTCACAAATTAATAATGATTCTTTGAATGTGGATACCGCTTCTCCAAGTGTGGAAGAAGTTCCGATGGGTCGTGGTCATCGGGGATGGACTAAATCTACTAGACTCGATGATTTTGTTGTATACGCTACCCACTGCTTGAAAGACCCCCCCCCCTTTCCTCTCTCCTCTCATCCGTCTCCACAAGCGTCATCGACTTCAGGTATGGTCCCGTACCCAATCTCACATTATGTAAATTGTAATAAGTTTTATGTTTCGCAGCAAGCATTTTTTATGGCCATTACGGGTGGACATGTGCCTGCTTCTTACGCTGAAGCAATGCAAGATGAACGTTGGTGTAATGCAGTATCCGGTGAAGTTGGTGCTTTGGAGGAAAGTCATACTTGGGATATCACAGACCTTCCTCCCGGAAAGAAAGCGATTGGTTGTCGTTGGGTTTTTACGATTAAATATAAGTCAAATGGTGAGATTGAACGTTTTAAAGCCTGATTAGTTGCATTTGGCAATCGACAGGAGGAGGGCTTAGATTATGATGAGACTTTTGCGCCGGTGGTGAAGATGACTACAATTTGAATGTTTCTTAAAGTAGCTTTGGTTAAAGGATGGGAAATTCATCAGATGGACGTTCACAATGCGTTCCTTCATGGTGAACTTGAGGAAGAGGTTTATATGAAGTTACCTCCGGATTTTGCAGCTAGTGATAAGTCAAAGGTTTGCAAATTGAGAAAAGCCTTGTATGGGTTACGACAAGCACCGCGTTGCTGGTTTTCTAAGTTGACTACGGCTTTAAAAGGGTACAGTTTCATTCAAAATAAGCCAGATTATTCATTGTTTACATTGGTGTGTGGTTCGATGCGGCTTTATGTTCTTATTTATGTGGATGACTTGTTGATTTATGGTAATGATCCTCTTGCCATAGCAAAGTTTAAAGGATATATCTAAGCCAGTGCTTCCGCATGAAAGATTTGGGTCCTATTAAGTACTTTCTTGGCATCGAAGTTTCTCGTTCTCGAGAGGGAATTTATCTTTCACAGAGAAAGTATGCGCTAGATATTGTGAAAGAGTGTGGATTATTGGGCAGTAAACCAGTCTCTAATCCAATTGAAAAAAATCACAAACTAACTAATGATGATGGGATTTCTTTAACGATCTGGCAAAATACCGAAGGCTGGTTGGTAGATTGGTTTATCTAACTTTTACGCGTCCAGAATTGTCTTATGTTGTGCATATGTTGGCACAATTCATGCAACATCCACGTTCTAAACATTGGGATGCTGCTACATGTGTGGTGCGTTATATTAAAGGGTGTCCAGGCCAAGGGATTTTATTAAGTTCAGAGTCTGATTTGCAGTTGACTGGATATTGTGATTCAGATTGGACTGCTTGTCCTCTAACTCGGCGGTCATTGACAGATTGGACAGTATCATGTTCTTCCGCCGAGGCAAAGTATCGATCGATGGGTTTTACTACACGTGAACTAAAATGGGATCGAGAACTTCTTTCTTGTTTTGGCGTTACACCCACGAATGCTATGCGTTTGATTTGTGATAACAAGGCAGCCTTACATATTGCTAATAACCATGTGTTTCATGAACGGACGAAGCATATTGAATCAGATTGTCATTTTATCCGGGATGAAATTCAGAATGGGTCTCTTGTTACTTCTCATCTTCGTACAACAGAGCAACCGGCTGACATCTTCACGAAGGCTTTGGGTACTCAACAATTTATTTACTTACGTCGCAAGTTGGGCATTCGAGATCTTCATACTCCAACTTGAGGGGGAGTATTAGGAACTCTAGTGTAAATATCATATAATATATTTTCTTGTCTACTATATGTTAATATTCTCGTATTCTAGAGCTGTATCTAGGGTTCGATAGAACGTGTATATATACTCTAAGCCTAATAAATCAGAAGAACGGAGTATTCTCTTCTCTCTTTGTCACGAAACATAAAATTTGCAAAACTTAGATTAATCTCCAAAATCTATAGCCATGACCTGAAATCTAGCATGATTACAAAAGAGAGAAGCAATGAAATTTAATTCTTAACTTGTATCAATTGGTCCATGTTTATAGGAAATTTCCTTTTTAGTTTGTTGTTCAACTTGTTTTCTAAGCCAAAAATTGATTCCCAATATCTAAATTTTTTTTTTTATTAATTGAAAAATTATGTACCGAAATCCATACATCTTTCTATCGGTGCTGAAGCCCCTCTCATATTAGAATCGAATTAGGAATCATGCGCAAACTTTGGAGAATCCTAAAAAACGTCACTAGTCCAAAACTCACTTGGTATTATATATACTATTAGTTTCTATAGAATTTTAACTGATGATAATATATTTCGATATCGGTCTAGTTACCGAGAAAAAAAAGGCCGATTGCCCACACAAAAAAATGTGAAAAGTTCATGTAGAGGTCAAACACATCTTCAATTGACGTACGATCTTACGCAGACCGCATAATAACACATCTTCGGTGGCTTAAAGACATTTCTATAAATCTATTTAAATGTAACTTAGTGGACATACCCCACTCGCATATTATATTGTCACCACCACCGATCGTATCATATACACTTTATATTCTCTATTTCACATATCCTCTTAGACTCTTAACCAAACAAAATAAAAATAAAAATAAAAATAAAAGTTCGAAGAGAAGAATATGATAAGGGAAGAATGTACTCCAAGTTCATCATGGTGGGAAGATGTTCAACATCATCATAATGATCATGCAAACTCCATTAATTCGACGTCGTTTTACCATAAGAATAGTAATAATAACGCAAACGCAAACGCTAGTTGTGAAGAGGACAACCTCTCGATCTCGACCGCTAACACTTCAAATCGTTTGGACCTAACCGCTGAATCATCCAATCATCACTCTCTCTCGGCTCGGGATCAGCCTGCCTCCTCCTCTGATGAGTTGCTCCGGGACCATGTTGTCTCTTCTCATAATCAGCTATGGAGTCTTGCCTTCTTGTAAGCATCTACATATATTCATACGTTATGTCTTATTTTGTCTCTTCTCATAATCAGCTATGGAGTCTTGCCTTCTTGTAAGCATCTACATATATTCATATATACCTTATGTCTTATTTTCTTTGAGCTTTGCATTTGTTGCTTGCAAATCACATAACGGTTTTAGATTCAAGGTTTAGTTTACGGTTTTAAGTTCTACGCTCCACTCCATAATGATATTGTCTAGTTCATGTTATTATTATTTTTGTTTGTTTTATAATATGAATGCTTTCAAACCTGAAAAATAAAATAAAAAACATTAGAAACAAAAGAGAGGTCTAAAAGTTGGTTTAGAAAAAGTTAATTAGTAGCTCTTTTAGTTAGTAGCTCTTTTGAATTATTGTTCCCTGATAAATGATTTAACGTTTGATTGGTCAGGGTACGCCTATAATTTTGCACTTATGATTCAACTTTTATTATTGGCCACTCTAAGTTGTATTTTATTATAAAAATATTTGTATTTGTGTTTGCTTTCTTAGTTATGTTTAACATTTTACAATTGATAATTTTGTTCAATAAACATTATCTGAAAAATTTGTAACCGAAAACGTAAAATGTAAACAAAAATTATCTTTGCATTTACAATTTTCAAAGAGATTTCTTGTTGTGTGTGTGTTTTTTTTAGTTTTGTATATATTAAATACCAATACCATATATTATATACACATTGATGATTATATAAATGGACAGGCCTGGTAGAAGCTTAGGTGATCAAATGATGGATCATCATCATCATCATCATCAACAACATCACATAACATCTTCAAGAAATTCATCAGAATTACCATTCGAACCAGCTTGTGATAACGGTAACGGTTGGATCTACGATACAAACCAAGTTAGGTACGATCAAAACAGTGAACAGCGTTTGTCAAAGTTAACGGATCTTGTAGGCAAACACTGGTCGATTGCGCCACCGAATAATCCCGACATAAACCACAATATTAACCGTCAACATCATCATAATCACTTCAATCATGATTCTCAGACAAACGACGACGTTTCTATGTACAGACAAGCCTTGGAAGTAAAAAAT
Source organism: Pseudoturritis turrita (assembly GCA_900406555.1). Taxonomy (NCBI): domain Eukaryota; kingdom Viridiplantae; phylum Streptophyta; class Magnoliopsida; order Brassicales; family Brassicaceae; genus Pseudoturritis; species Pseudoturritis turrita. The sequence continues at coordinate 253,081 of OVBL01001060.1, read as the reverse complement.
GAGCAAGATATTTGTTACACTAATGGCTTAAGTGGTGGTGGTTCGTTGTTTCATGATCCTATAGAAAGTTCTACAAATTTTCTTGATATAAGGTTAAGTAGGCCATTAACGGATATTAATCCGTCGTTTAAGCCATGCTTTAAGGCTTTAAACTTATCCGAGTTTAACAAGAAAGAGCATCAAACGGCATCACTGGTACGTATATACTATCAATTTCTGTTTTATATCATCAAATATGTGATTGTGTTCCGTAGTAATATTATTTTATCACTCAAAAAAATTGTTTGCTAAAATATCATAATTTAGGATGGAGTTAACGATGATTTTTGTATTTCATTTTTGAGTTTAGTGACCGATGGTCCGATGTTACTATGGATATGAAAATTTTATGCTCATCTTTTGGGTGGTGAAACCTATTATATTTGGAAAAAAAAAACTTAAAAATATTTTAGAATGATCACAACTTGTACTTTTATGAATCTTTCATAAACCTAAAGTGTGTGGCATTTGAAATTTTGTTAATTTGAAAATACCACAAAGTTATGGAACATTAATGTGATATTTTTTTTATAATTACCTGTTTTAAAGCAATAAATGATTAATATGCATTCATAAAACAAAAAGGGTATAAAAACAATGCAATTTATTTATATAAATTCATTGGGAACTCTATTTTTCGTAGGCAACTGTGAGGTTAGGAACAACAAACACCGGGAAAAAGAAAAGATGTGAGGAAAATTCCGATGAGGTCTCCAAGAAAGCTAAATGCGGCGACGGCTCTTCACTTTCGCCGGAGAAGGTAATCTCTATATTATGTGTGCACATGCATGCGTACGTATATATGTTTATATTTTATATATATGTAAAACAATAGTGAGTTTTTTTCTCTCTTACAACTGGGAATTCCCAATCCAAAACCGAAGTTAATCTTCGAAGTTGTAAAAAATGAGTATATTTGAATAGTGAGATTTTTTCGTTTAACTTAAAAAAAGAGAGAATGTAATTAAAAAGTAAAACTATACATTGATAAAGACTCATTTTGATAAGTAATAGCCGTGACATGAATCTTTAAAATTATTATTTGGATTAGACCATGTTGTACTAGTGACTTTTATTAGTGATATCGTCTTGTCATAATCTGAATTTAAAACAATGATAACAAAAACTAATTTTTTTTTAATATTGTTGCCAAAAAAAAATATAGAATGGTGATTTTTTATGGCCAACAAATGAATGATCGAAATAACTTTTATATGACGAACTTAGTTGTGGAAATTAATCTAATTTTTTTTTGAAAGGAAATTATTGGTTAAATAAATAAAAATTAAGAACATTGTTTTACATTGTTTATTTCGGGGAAAAAAATATATATGGCAGGAATTACCAAAAGCAAAGCTTCGAGACAAGATCACGACTCTACAGCAAATTGTGTCTCCTTTTGGAAAGGTACTAGAAATAAGAGACCGTATTGTTTTATTTTTTCTATTTAGTTTTTATTTTCTTGTATATTTTGTCCTCTCTTTAACGTTCCTTTTTATAAAATAAAACATTTGGTTTGAAAATATTTCAGACGGATACTGCTTCTGTGCTTCAAGAAGCCATCACTTATATAAATTTTTATCAAGAACAAGTAAAGGTAAGAAAATACTGTTTTATAAATGCCATAAAAATCAAGAAAATAATAATTGTTAGTTACATATGCAAACATACCCTTAATTGATTATCTTAATTAACTACTTGGTTCGTGATTTAAATGATCATGCAGCTTCTAAGCACTCCTTACATGAAGAACTCATCAATTAAGGTAATATTTAAAGAGATTATTGAAAAAGGAAATATCAATTTTGGTAATTATAATCTTCATATGAATATGGTTTTAGGATCCATGGGGAGGATGGGAAAGAGAAGATCACAACAAAAGAGGAGCAAAACATTTGGATCTAAGGAGTAGAGGGCTTTGTTTGGTTCCTATTTCTTGCACTCCAATCGCATATCGCGATAACAGCGCAACTGACTATTGGAGTCCTTCGTATAGAGGTTCTTTGTATCGTTGATTATAAGCGACTGGTATAGCTAGAAAGTGTGTAGAGAATGATTTGATGATTGAATATTAGTAGCGATAAACCATTCGAAACATCGGTGATTCTACAGTAAGGGAGCAAGCAGTAGAACAGAACCATATTCATACTATATACATAATAATCACTAGTGTCACATTTCTATGATTTGCAGTTGTTCGTGATAACTTCAAACATTGTGGTATGGCCATATATAGAATACAATAATTTGGTGTTTTTTTTTTTGGGTCAAAATATTGGGGTTAATTAGATAAAATATAAAATGATTTCAGTTTGGAATCAATTTTGTTAACAAAACTTATCTTTAGATTGTAATACTTTTAAATAAACTTTGCCTATTATATGTTTTGGTTCTTTTTAATTACAATTAGTTTGGATATAAAAATAACTAAAATCGTTTTTTTCTTTTTGGATCAATTATTAGATGGTTTTGATTCGGTTTGAAATGGTTTAACCAAATCAGATGCTTACAATATGACGTGTAAATGGGCTTTAATGAGAGAACAAAACTAATTGGGTTTTTGTATAATTGGGCCAACGATGCTTAAATGAGCGATAGCCTTTGCTTAAGAACATGAGACTACAAATAAATGTGTTAGGGGAGATATCCGAAGAAAAATCGAAAACATGACCATATACTATTATTTTGGAAAATGACCTACAAAATGTCTAACAATTACACCTATCTATGGTTGACACAAGAAAAAACTATCCTATTAATGAAATATACTAAGATGATATTGATTAATTGCATTAGTCTATACTATATTAACCTATATATTGAATACTTCACTTCGCTAAAAAATAATACAAACTCATAAATTTTTAATTTGTTGATTAATAGAGTTGTGAAGCAATTCCCAAATTTTAAAATCACTTAAGATATTGTACAAGCTCATAAATTATTATTTTTTGAGTGATTAGTGGCATCGTAAAATTTGAAAGCACGATTGTTAAACAATTCTTAATTTTGAAATAATTATTTCTCACAACCGTAACTTTGTCTTAACAGTTTTTTATTTTTACATGAATTAAAGATGGTTAATGTAAGCTTTGAAAAACTGAAATTTAGTTTTTTGGAGAAAACTATGTTGAAATAATAAAGTTAATTTATAAGGTCTACAAACCAATTTACGTAAAAATAGTCGGAATAATATAAAAAGGTTAAACATAGTTAATAGCTCAGTCAGACCAGAAAAAAAGAACGGGGGTTAATTGCTCGCTAATAGCATCACCTTTGATAGTTTAGTTTTGATAATTTGATTATGAATTAATTCAAATTAAAATTTAAAAAAAAAAAAACAAATTGATTACGAGTTCGCGTAATTTTGAACCCTTTCTCTGTCTAATCCTTGTAGAAAAGGAGCACACATAATTTTTGTTTTATACATTCTTATTAGAATTCCACATCGAGAATTTAGATGGACTTTTAAGTAATACATAAATAACATGCATCAATCTATTCACTGTCGATTTTAAATTGGAATTCCATAATTTTAACATGATATCAGAAACCGTTCCCAAATGAACCGAAATTGATCTGGCATAAAAGTAGCATGATCGATCTGACCCAAAATTAATCAAATATTGAAATTATATGTAGACTAATGGCTAGATGTACCATTATCTCAAGGAGACGTGTAATAATTATATCCCACATCTGAAGTGATAAGCGATTTGAATTAATATATAAGGGACATAGACATATCCATTCTTTGCCAATTGATTTTGAATTGAAAGCACTTGTAACTTAACATGGTATCAAAACCCAATTTGTTAATAAGAGTAGAATGGTCTAAAACAGATTTATTATCGGTCCTATAATAGATTTGGTTCAAGATATGATAGAAGAATCATCATTTTAAATAGACGTGTTAGAAATCCCACATCAAAAATTGTGATAGAACCTAATAAACTCTGCATTTTCCAAATAAAGCTAGAGTTCATTATTTACCAAAGTTTTTTTCCCTAATAAGTTCTGCACGGTTTGCAATAATTTAAATATCTGTTGGTCAAAAAGACAGTTTTTCTATAAAGATTACTCGGGTGCTTTTTTAATCTATAAAGATTAATAAAAGTTTATGAGCTTGGGATTAGATTAAAGAATTAAATAAAAGTTTATGAACTTGCGATTAGATTAATAATCAACGGTGTACATAATTTCAGTACATTTTTATTAAAATTAATAGTCAAAACTGCAGACAGGTCTTAGCGACAACTGCAGAATAATTATGCAGTTCTCTTCATCCGATACATTATAAAAGAATGTATATTATCTGCACTCCCTTAAAATATTCAAAAGTCTAGTGATTGAAGTTTCCTTAAGTGGCTAACTTTTAAATTTTGTAATCGTGATTGTAATTATTAATCACATCTTAAATGGTAAAAATATATGATTTTGTTTGGAATTTTCTATATGTTTTATATAAAAAAAAAAGTTTTTGTACGTTTTATTGTGCTCTAACAAAAGAAGATATAACAAATTTGCAATTTGTTGGAATAAATTTAGTTTTTAAGCAAAATAAATAAATTGATGTAAATTTTAAAAAATCTGATGCATGCCAAGACTAAAATAAATCTGATAATTTTTTGGAAGATGATTGTATGCATATCTATCTATACGTGGGAATATATATATATATATACGTATAGCCGAATTATTATGATTCTTGAAAATTTGAATTAACAATTTTAAATAGCCAAAAAAGTTATAAAATTAAACAGAGAAAGCATTGAGAAACCGAGAAGAGTACTTAAAAGCTTTTAAAAAAAAGGAGCAGCACTCTTGCCAAGGCCAACGTTTCTGCCATCCATACTCTCTTGTATTTTCTTCTTCTTTTATTTTTAGTTACTAGATAAATAAATAAATTAATCTTATACCATGCATACTTTTTATGCATAATTTATAGAACTATTTTTACAATTATTTTGTACTTGTATAATTCCAACTGTTAGAAAATCGACCGAGATGACTGAGACCGACCAAAACCGAGCGAAATTAGGAATCTATATCAAAATTCAATTATGAAGACTCTTGAAACATTTGTCTTTTACGAATGGTTCAATCTTTTTTTAAATTAAAATTTAATTATATAACTGAATTATATTAAAATATTAATATTATATTATTGAGAAAATCTTAGAAAAACTCTACCAACTAAATGTTCTTAGATTCATTTATAAACTAGATTTTGATATGCGTCAAGCGTATGATTAAATAGATTGACTAATCGATTTTAACATATATAAATTTTTAATATTTAAATGTGTATGACAAAGCATATGAATTCTAACATCTATAAACGTACAAAAATGATATGTATTGAGCATAAATATAATAAAGTTAAATATTTTTGATCAAGTATATGTTAATGTCATTATTTTGAATATTTTATGTATAAAATTGATCAAAACATATGTAAATGTTATTTGTTTCAATATCTTTTAAGTGTAAAATTAATTTTTATTATTTTTGTATAAATTATAGAGCATACGATAAATCAGATAAGTGTTAGATTTATATGAATTTGTGGGACATAACAAACAAAAAACAATATATATATTTTCCAATAATAAATTGTATAAATATTTGCAAGTGTGATTAAATTTTTATAATAGAGTACATCATAATAAAAATATTTGTATAATATACTAATCTAAATACATATATACACAATAGATAGTATTATTATAAATATAATAATAAAAAGTTTGTTAACATATTAGAAAATATATGATATAGTAAGTCTAAAATATTACATTTAGTTGGATTTAAATTTTTAAAACATGTATTAATAGATTTATATTATAAAATTAATAAAAATATATAGAGATTTCTACTATAACATATGATTTTAATTAAAATATTCTGATTTTAATTAAAATATTCTGATTTTAAATTAAATGACATATTCTCTAAAAGACATTATAATATTTTATGAATGGCTTCTCTATTCATATATTATAAGATATAGCATATCCTATAATCTCTATAAAACTTTATTTTTACGAAAGTTACCTAATACAATTCCCTGATAAAATCTTTCGTGGCATTACTCTCATCAATCTATCCATCATCTCAAAATCATCTAATTCAAGTTTACAAAATGTTTCTAATGCTTATCACATGCAAATGCTTATTATATATATATATATATATATATATATATATATATATATCTCTTTTATTTTATTTTCTTATAAATCTTGTGGTATGTTTTGTGTGCGTATAAATATAATTATTTATTCAAATCAGTTTTTTCCATGATTGATATATAGAAAATAAACGTAACAAAAGAGCAATCCAACTCTATTTTTTACTTTAAAATAGTATCTAAAGTAAAATCTACTTCAATTTATCGTTATTTATAATTTTAAAATAAAGAAATATTATCTTTTATTCTATATTTAAATGTCAAAATAAAAATGCTATTTTTACTCTAAAAATAGCATAATTCTAAAATAAAAAAATACATTGGAAAATAAATAGAAAATGATATTTTTTACTTTATTTTAAAGTAAAAAATAAAAAATACATTGGAGATGGTCTAAAAGAACATGAAAAGTATGTGGATTATAAGAAGTGACATTAATCTAGTAGCATTCATAAATCCACATAAAACATGCATTCTCATCCGGTATCGAATTTCTTTTCCTACAAATGTAAAAATGAAAAGCTATTGAGCCAATTTGTTGTAGCCCCACTAATGACAAAAATAAATATGTTGATCATATTTGTTTAGGTTATTAAATTATTTAGGTATATCGGTTTATCATATTGTCTCGCAATTTTTACATATATATATTTTTTTTGCCGTTACAAGTTTTATTATAATCAAATTCGAAATTTTACAAGTTTTTTTCTCTATTTTCTTTCTACAACAAATTAAAGGGAAACGTTAATAATAATAAAAGGAAGTAAATCTCAGTACAAGCAAGTACATGCATAAAATATCTGAAATAAATGTTATTAGACATCCTTTAACTATAATTTCTGCCCGGGGCCTAATCACCCCTCTATAATATTAGGCTCCAAAGCTCAACATAATATAATTTTAAAATTATCTCTTTATACAAAAAAATATCTTTATATAAAACTAGGAAAAATGTCGATTTATTCCCCAATTATTTTCAATTCACACTTTTATTCTCCAATTACGAGGGTTACAATTTTATTCCCGAATTTAATATTGACTTTACAAATTAAAGCTTACAAATAATCAACATTAAACAGAAAACAAACATCGTTGAGTTTAATTATTTTTTTATCCCAAAAACTAATTTAACCAACAGATTTTTTTTTTTTATTTTATTCCTCTCTCCCCACTTTCTTCTTCCTCCTCCTCCTCTCCAATCCTCCGCCTCTTCTTCCTACACGTGTCTCCTTCTCCTCACTCTCATCCCTTCTTCTTCTTCTTCCTCAAGATTTCTCTCTCTCTCTCCCGCTAATTCTTCACTCCGAGATCTCTGCTTCTTCTTTCTTCTCACTATGTTTTTCTCTTTTCTTCTGAATCTGCGAGATTTCTGCTCGAGATTCCGCTTTTTTGGTGTGTCAGAGATGGTTCAAGATTGATTCCGATACGAGGGAACACGTCACGATGGCTCTATGCTACATGGCGACTCCCGATCGTCTGAGCCGTCGGCGGTTTCCTAACCTGAGGTCGCTCAAGCTTAAAGGAAAATCACGAGCTGGAAGTTTTAAAACAAAACCAGAAAAATTAGAATTAAAGTTAACGATGTCAGTTTTATGTTTAATGTTGATTATTTGTAAGCTTTAATTTGTAAAGTCAACATTAAATTCAGGAATAAAATTGTAACCCTCGTAATTAGAGAATAAAAGTGAATTGAAAATAATTGGGGAATAAATCGACATTTTTCCCTATAAAACTATGTTACTTTTAAACAACATTCGATTTTATAAAATAATAATTATGATGACAATAACTAAAGTTTTTATAACATTCGTTATTTTTATAACTAATTGGGAAATAAATCGACATTTTTTTCTATAAAACTATGTTACTTTTAAACAACATTCGTTTTTATAAAATAATAATTATGATGAAGAATAACTAAAGTTTTTGATATACGCCAATGATATAATTACGGTCATAATCATTGACAACATATTTACGACTAAATTATTAAATTATCACTCTATATGTTTTATATCGCCATTATCAATCCATATTTATATTTTATAAACCATGATAAGATATAAATACGGAGTGATAGTTTAAGTAATTATGTGCTATAAATGATCCTACATGTTATAATTAATGTTAACAGATTATAAAAAATGTGGATAAAAAATCTTTTAGTAACAAATAAAACTCACTTTTTTTTTTCATTTTTGGTTGTTGCAGGTGTAAGGAGAGGAAACATACATGAGTAGTATCACATCCGTAAAAGGTAAATTAACCTTAGAGATCCCTCCAAAACTAAACTGGGACACTTGTCCTCCCAATAAATGCAAAAGAGATATACATCCTTAATTTAATTTTAAATTTTTTTCGTTAAATGAAAAAGATAAACGCAAACTTTTTTTTGTTCCATGTAAAGGTTATCAAAAAATTGGAATTTCGAATTTGTATTTTGTTTGCCCAATGAAAAATTCGGACTATAATTTTTTTTTAAATTTCTTCTTCTCCATTTGATAAACGACACTTTGTCACACTCACAAAAAAAATGATCTCTCGCCAATGGAGAAAAGAGATTTGATCTTTCTGGGAAACATTTCGTTTTCTCAATAAAAGACATTCTCTCTCTCTTTCTTTCTCACTCACCCAACACTTTCTCTCTCTATACGTAGCGACAATAATTCTACATTACAAAAAAAAACATATACATACATACATACACACACAATCACACACGTCAGATTATTATATAATCATTTACACTCTTCTTCACACACACACACACACTCTCCAAATTACAAAGGTCCGAAATCTCACAATAAAAAATCTCAATTTCTTAGGGTTTTTTCTTCTTCTTCTTCTTCTTCTTCTTCTTCTTCCACCAGAATAGGGTTTTTAGAAATTGAGGATTTTTTCCATCTGGGTTTTGTCTAAATTTGTCAGATAAATCAAGAATGGTGAGAGAAGGTGAAGAAGAAGAGGAGATGATGATGATGGTGGCGAGAAAACCTGCATGGCTTGAAGGATTAATGGCGGAAACTTTCTTCTCGAGCTGTGGGATTCACGAGAATCGCCGTAAAAGTGAGAAGAACGTTTTTTGCTTGCTCTGTTGTATCAGTGTTTGTCCTCACTGTCTCCCTTCACATCGATCTCATCCTCTTCTTCAGGTACCAAATTTCACAATCAAAATTATAGATATATTTCTCACAAATCATATGATTCTTCCACAGAAACTTTCTCGACTCCTTTTTGCGAAAATTATCAGAAATTGATTTGATTTGGGAGAATTTTTTATGACCCATGGTTTGATTCAATGACGATTTCAATACCCATGTTTTAGATCTTTCAAATTTTTGATTTTTTAGTTTCTTGCGATGAAATCTTTACTTACACCTATACAGACTGCAATTACTGTGTACGTATGATTTTTCTGTTACTCTGATTTCTCGAAGAAATTTCTCTCTCTCATGAAATGTTTGGATTGTAGTGAAAATTTGTACTTACATTGTAGTGAAAATTTGTACTTACATCCATATGTATACACTCACTAACGTTAACAAATATCAAATTTAAGCATAAACCCATAAAAATTTTCAAAAACCCTTGATTTTGGTTTTTCTTGGTAACTTTCCTGGAAAATTCTCAATTCCCGGAAAAAAAAGAGTTTCTGGGTTTTGATTCACGTGCACGTCTATCATAGAAAATTTTGTTCTCCAACATCTTTTCAGATTTTTTTAAATGCAAATTATAGAGCTTTTGGGAATTGTACGATGAGAACTCCTTTTTAATTAAGAAACCTTTCATTATCATAAACTTTTTATTCTCCCCAAAAAAAAAAGATTGTCCTTTATAATTTTCATTCATCTTCTCAAAAACCCTTTTAAGCCTTAAGTTTTCCTCTAAAATTTGACTTGAACACATTAACCTTTTAAGCTAGAAGATTTGATTCAAATTCTCTGAACATATGAATATTCTTTAATTTTGTTGAGAATTATAAAAACATATACTATAGGGTTTGATTTCACATGTATCATGTATGTATGTATGTATAATAATGATAGTATTGGACTTGAATTGTCAATTGTTTGGATTTGGTTTGTTTCTATATATAGTATGTATCTTTTTCACATCTTTTATTTATTCTTTCTCTTTTCAAATTTGTGCTTGGTTCCTTTAAAATTTTATTGTCTTCTCTGCTCAACTTCTCTTGAGCTGTTGCTTTCAAAGAACATCAAAGCTTTGACCAAATTCCTTTTCCTTCACTTCCATTTACTTCTTTTCTCTGTGTTTTTTTTCTTTTATTAATTTAAAAATATTATAAATCATTTTCCACTATACCCAAAAACATTATTATTGGTGCAAATTGATATAAGGGTATATTTGCCGATTAACATTATTCGATTAAAAACGAAAAATATAGCCAACGACATGATTTATTTAAGTGACTAACAAATTGACTAAAATATTGATCCCTCTACCCCTACGTTGATGCAGACGATGTGGCAAAAGTGGGTGACGTGTGGGTAAAATATATTAACATAAGCATAACTAGCGTAAGCCTAACTCTTGTCTCAGTCGGGTTAATATCGGTTTTCTATCTAAATTTGATCGGTTAAGCTTTCTAACCAGACTTTTCTGGGCTTTCTTGGTTAAGAACATTGTAACCCAATTTTTATTACTCATGTTCGGTACTGTACCTAACTTATATGTTTATCCCAATTGATTTTGTTTATTTCATTAATTACATACTATTAATTGGTTAAATGAATATAAATAAACTAAATTCTTTTAAATCTAAATATTAAACTTAAAACCCAAACTTCTATATAACTTAATTTTACTTTAAACTAAAACTACAAATTACATATAGAATTCAATAGACTACATGTAGAATAGAATATAATATATGTGAGTTACATATTCGTTCCGAGTAATTGTTGTTCGTTTCGAAAAATTCAAATCTCAGTATATGCAGAAAAAAATCTATTTTTGTGGTAGTATCACGAATTAAAATAGTTTTTGTTTTTCAAAGATGCAATCCAAATAATAAAAAAAGGTATGAAAAAAAGAAGAAAGATAAAAAAAAAAAAAAAATACGTGTGTGTAAGAGATAGACACTTTGGTTATTTATACATAATATATATTGAATATCATGGTCCATTTTGTTTTTGGTTATCTAGCTAATTATTAAATTTTTCATTGTTATTACAAATAATTTCCCTTGATATAAACTCATGGCTCCAACTATAAGATTAAGGAAGGTTTATTTATTCTTTGGTTATGAATGTTACCCCTATAGAATGTATTTAATCAATTTAGCCCTTTTGTTTCAAAAATTGGCAGGTGAGACGATACGTATACCACGACGTCGTTCGGCTGAGTGATCTTGAGAAGCTCATTGACTGTTCATACATTCAGGTGAATTCCTAAAGCTTTGATTTTTATCTTCATTTTTGAAAAATTTGTTATTGATTGAAAATTTTGTATATTCAGCCATATACAATTAATGGAGCCAAAGTGATATTCATAAACCAAAGACCACAATCAAGAGCTAAGGTCTCTTCAAATGTTTGCTTCACTTGTGATAGAATCCTTCAAGAACCATTCCACTTTTGTTCCCTCTCTTGCAAGGTAATTTCAATTAATCTTACATAAATTTTTGGAATTTATTTTGCTTTGAATGAACACTAAGTTTTGAATTTTTTTTTTATTCCTTGCTAATGAAAAAAACATGGAAATTTAGTTATAAATTATTGACATAGTTGACCCATGAATGACAAAAGTGAGACCCATTAATTCTTGAGATTCACTTGTTGATTGTTTTTATTCTAGTAAAATAAAAATAAAAATAATTATAGAATAAAATGATTGCTTCAACTTTTAACCATATGACCAAAAACCCTTTTTTATAAATCATTACTCCAAAGATGAAAAAAAAACAATACTTTGGAAAACAGCTGTTTTTTTAGTCCTTTGTAATTATCATGTTATATAATTTTCTTGGATTATGTGTTTCAATTGTTTAATTCTCTTAAACAACACATGTAAAAGTACAAAGTGGGCACTTTCCTAGGTTATGAACTATCATATCCAATATTAGCCAAATTTGACTTATTATATAGACATAATTGTGTTAACCTAACTGTTTTTTTATGATTAAAACTTTTCACATAATTAAATGTGTAGGTGGATTACTTAGTATATCAAGGAGATGATTTATCAAGCATTCTCTACACAATTGATGAATCGGATTTCACTTATTCGCGACTCGAGGGTTCGAGAATGGACGGACATGATCAGCTCGGAGAATCGACAATGGAGGACGATACCGAGGATATAATGATAATTTCAGATCAATCGGAGCAAGGTAATAATAGTAACAAGAAAGAGAAGAGGAAGAAGAAGAAGAAAGAGAGCAATTACTTGCCCGGGATGGTTCTTTCACTTGGTAGCAGAAGAAAAGGTGCTCCTCATAGAGCTCCTTTTTCATAATTCCAAACAATAAAATTCATAGAAAAAAATATTAAAATAAGCATTCTATATATATATATATATATATATATATATATGGTGTTTCTTTTATTAGGTATATCTTGTAACGAGTACGATAAAATAATTAGTACTCTTTTATCACGAAAATGTGTTTACTTTTATGGGTTACTTATTTCTTTTGATTTTTTTTTTTGTTTGGTGGTAATGTGAAATAATAAAATATTATTGTATTTCATTTGGTACTATATAATAAAAGTATATTAATTTAAAAAGTGGACTCGTAGTTTGGGTAATTTTCATTGGGAGATGGAAGAGACGACGACAGGTTTTCACGGGGACAGCTGAAAAGTCTCTAATGCGTCATGAATTACATCAACACCGTTTTTCTACTTTACCATTTATTCTTTTTCCTTTTTTCTTTTTTTCTTTTTGGGTACTTTGTTCTATAAGTTTTTTTTTCCATTGGAAATTTATAATATTACATTGATAAAATACATTGGTGAAATACACAGCCTATAGATAAAAAAATCTCCGAAAACTAAGCGAACAGAAAACAAAATTTCTCAGAAACAACCATCCTAGAAAGGAAAAAACAAACAGAAAAACAATTACAAAGCAAAAGCTTATTAGGCGAGAATCACTTTGCTCTGTAAGTTCTAACCATTCATTATATTACTAATTATAAAATAATACTAATATTAATGATTGACCTATAGTCTAATACTCGGTTTCTATTAGTGAAGATATGGTGTTACAACATTCTCTAATAGTGTGTATATATCTGAATCTTAAAAGATAAAGAAACAAAACAATACTCTTGATCGGTGATTTTGTATCGATATACTGTTTTATAGATATCAATCATAAAATTGGTATCAAAAATGTTATTAAAAACGTTAAACTAAGTTTTTTGTACTGTTTTTTCTTACCATTATTTTTTACAGTTTTTAATTATTCTATAATCGCTTAATTGTTATTTAATAAAAAATAGAATGATAAGACTTGTCTTTAATTGTTTTAAATTTATTTAATATTATTATTTGTTATTGTTTGCTAATTTTTCTACTTTTCTTTTATCGTTTTTTATTTTTTTCAATAATATATATTATACGGATTTGAATTCAGATGATAATACGAGCGATGACACTAATACAACATACTATTAGACTATATATTCCGATCACTTCTCTTTTATCATCTTTAGTTATGTTATTTTTTTAATTTTTTCAACTATTTATCTTATACGAATAAGAACATTAAATGGGATTATCAAACTGATTCAAAACAATATAAACAATGAATGCGGATTGCTCACATGACGAATCTATTGTAGAGTTAATAATTTAGAAGTTAAATTTAAAGAAAAGAAATGTAACAGCTGATTCCGGGTGCCGGAGGAGAATATGAGCCAAAATTCGGAATTCCCACGGTTTATCTAAAAAAAAAATTCAGAACAAAAATGTGTTTTTTTAATATAAACCATGAATGCGGATTGCTCAGAATGACGCATCTACAGTTTATAAGATCCTTCCCAATTTGCTCTTATTTTCCCAGCATTCGTTTTCGCTATGTTCTGGACTAGAGTTACTCATTTAGGAGTTAAAATTTTTTTGTTAAAGTAATCGACGGATTAATGATTCGTTCTGGAAATTTTTTTTTTCCAAAACTTAGAAAAGAGAAACGAAAGAGATAGGAGATTGCTCTTTTATTATCTTTAGTTTTTCTGAAGATAAAATATTCTGATAGATGTCAATATTGTTTCTAACACACAATCTAAGTGTATACTCTATACTTTAATCAATTAGACGAGTAGGGGCAAGATAGGGAAATTAGATAAACAGAATAAGGAATAATGGTTTAGTTAGTTTGCCAATTATTTTAGAAGTTAAATTTAAATAAAAGAAATGTAACAAACTTAATTTTTTGCTTTTTGTGTTTGTTTTCATAGCATCATGTGTGCTTATATGCATTATACATAAGAATTATATGACTAAGCATAAATTATTAGAAGGAAAAGTATTTTTAATTGATAAAACAATAAAATAGTGTACGGATTATGGATTGGTGATTCTGTGTCGACGTTTACGTTAGCCTCTGACAGCTTCGTGGTTTGCATTAGGTATACGATATATAATCAAGTAAAGTAACGCTAACTTATACTGTGCCTTTTCAATTCATTAAGTAGGCGTACTACTAATTAGTACTGTTTTCGCTTTTTTTTACAATATGCTTTAAAAATTTGTGTGTTTCAGATTTTAAAACTTTTTAAAAAAAATTTTAATTTTAAATTTATGTGTGCTTTTATTGTTAGTTGATTTTTTTTTAGTTAGATATCAAATAACATTTTTATGAAAAAGATACAAAAACAGAAAACATAATTTGTCCTTTTAGTCAAAATATGCTATAAAAATGAAAGAGTAGTATTTTATAGTTTTTTCTATTGTAGAATTTTGTAAAACTAAGATTTCTTTAGTTTTCATTGGAAATATAATTCAAATATTATCTTCTCTTTACAACTTTTGTGGTGAAAAATAGAAAGCTTTTTTCAAAAAAAAAACTTTGGTGGTGATTCCTAATTTTATGACTTTAAATGGATAAATTTATGTAAAGAATGGAACTTCTTGATTTAACTTTTTTATAAGAATACATTGTGTTTTAAAACAATAGTTTTTATTACAAATTTTTATTTTTGCTAGTTTATAATTAACTTTTAAACTACTTCCATTTGTACCATTAACTTTTCGTATGTTTTTTCACAATATTTTGCTGAAACTATTATTTTTTTATTACTACAATTATAATTTGCTCTTGTATCAGTGGTATTATTTCTAGTTTAAAATCGTAGTATATGTGTAAAGTGATTTTTGTATACCACTTCTAATAGTTTATTTTGTTCACTATTTGGATATATTCTGTTCATCTTTATTTTTGTATTATTTGAATATATTCTTCCTTTTTATTAACCGGAGAAATCACAACCCGAAACCTAAACTAATTTTTTGAGATCCATTGAAATCCGAATTTTCTTACCACTAAAAATATCTACTGATAACCAAAAATAATTGAAATTATAGTAAAAGAACTCGAACTTTATCAAAGAATAGCACTTAGAATAAATCCTAAATCAGTGAACTACCACCGCTTGATTTGGATATATTCTTTTCATCTTTGTTTTCTCATATTTTTTAGTGTTTAGTTGATTGGTTTGGAATAGACGGTGTTGATTGGTGTAATTTTGGTTCAATTAAAATTATCCTAGCATTAGCTGTAATTGTTCAAGTTGTTGTGGGCAATTTATTGTACTTCTTTGACTTGAGCTTTTAATATATTTTTTTTGTTTCTCTGTGTAACTTTCATGTAGTTACTTGTTTAATCTTGAGAAAATTATTTTTCAAGTATTTTGTTGAGAGTAAATGGCTAGAGAATAGATCGTTGAATTTTTTAGGTACTATATTTTAAATTTTTAAAAAATATTTTTTGTAGTTTTTGGATAATCTATTTTGTCAATTATATCTATTAGAAATTATTTATCTATATCTTTAGAAATTATATTTATTATTTTATAATTACAAATATCATCTGAGTAATTATAAAAATCTTCAAATGACAATTCATTTTTTTAATAATATCTAAATAATGTTCACTACTAAATTCTTCAGAGTTTTCTGCCTATGAAAAAAATTATTTTAAAAAAAATAGGTGATCAATAATGGATAATCTTGTTTTTCTTTTAATTAATGAATTAGGTGATCAAAAAAAAAAAAAAAAAAAAAGGAAAAAATTATTTTTCTAATTTTTCATGTCTAGTTGTTTTTTTTTTTTTTAAATAGCCTGTTACTGTACCATAGTATGACAGAAATCTATGTCAATGGAACCACCACAATATAACGTTGATCTATAAACTATAAGTAATAAGTCTATAAGACTATAATCAATTAGTATATTTTCCCACATTTTCCCGTGTTTATAACAGTTTTTGATGCCTTAATACCAAGTATTGATTATTATGCGGACATAGAGTTTACATTGTTCATAGAATAAACTGTCGTCTACTTTAACCAAAAAAAAACAAACATTAATAATTTCTTTCTGTTACAGAAAGAAAGTTTGAAGAGTTGATAACGGAAGAAACAAACAAGTTAACTATTGGTGTTTACTATAAATTAAACATTTGTTTTCTAATCTAGTTAGTAATAGTTTTCACAATCCAATTAGTGGTTTTAAAAAAGTTTGGATTGTGTGATTTATTCAACTAAAATGTAATAACTATATAGAGTAAATTTGGTTTCGATTCTTCTTTAAAATACTTTTATTTTTATTTGGCCAGTTAAAATAGTGTTACGTTTTAGACCTATTAAAAAATTCGGTGAGCGAACTACTCGACGGTTACATCCACTCTAAAAATATGTCGGATGATAAAAACCCGGATCAATCCCTTTATTATTAAAAAAAAAAAAAAACTACATGTTTGTTTTATTTGCAATTGTATCTTAAGGATCCATTCATCGGGAATTAAACCCACCTCATGGTCTGAGTTTTAAATCAATAAAAAGAAAACAAATGTAGGTTATAAAAACATCTCAAAGAACAATTATGAAAGCAAATTAAATCGTTTTATAACAACGATACCAGGATATTTACTTACACCATAAAATTCCAAACCGGTGATAAAACAAATTATTAGAAAATAAAATGCACAAAATATATTTTGGATTCAATTATTACTGAATAAAAAGTTTACAGCTCAACGTTAATTTTGTTTGGTGATATTTTGACAGATGAAAGAAAATATAAATATTAAAAAAAAAATCACAGTGTTTTTGTGCATTCTCTTAGCTTACATTCATGTGCATTTAGTTTTTTTTTGCATCATATTAGTATTTTATCTTGTATTTCGAGTGTCTTTCCATAGTTTTTTTTTTGATAACCGTGGGATCCCAACAGCTTTCTAGGCCGAAAGACTAATCCCACGAGACCCACGTTTCACCGCCCATTTCTCTGTGGTGGCCAGGAATCGAAACCGGGTGGTGGAACTCACAGCCGTGAGCCCATTACCACCAGGCCACAACCGCCTGGTTAGTATCATTTTAGAGTTAGAATTTGTATTTGTGCACTTTGGTCCTCGTTTTCGATGGTTTTAGGTACCTTGGAAGTTTTTGGAGCTAAGAAGATGTATTGGAGGCTTAGGAGACACAAAGAAGTTAGAAGAATGGATCAAACGGGCAAAAATATGCAGATGCAGTCCGAATCAGCTCAAAGATCATATCTGTTGAAAGCCTTCCCGTGACCGAATTAATCTGAAATTTGGTGGGGAGATAGGAAATTGAGTTAGCTTCACGTGGACATTAGATTCAACTCATTCCGAGTTGTGGTGCAAAATTTGTAGGCAATTTAGTGAAGACATATTCAGCTGGAAATTGCCATCGGGTACCTCTCATCGGCTAGGACAGACCATAACACCTCGATGGCAGAAACCAGATTCCAATACCTAGAATTCTCATGTACTGAAATTTACTGGAAACTGCCATCGGGTACTTTCCATCGGCCAGAACATACCAGAACAGCTCGATGGCAAAAACCAGATTTTGTATTTTGCCTACAGTTTTTAGATCCGACGCGGTTCCATTTTTATGTACTATAAATATGCTCTTAGACATAAGAAAACCTAAGTTTTTATCAGATTTTTTCTTTTTCATGCTCCAAACTCTTTCCCTATGATATTGGCTTGGATTTTGTCATCTTACCATTTCTAGTGAAATTTTCTTAATATTTCACCTCCTCTTTATGCTTATGTCTTTATCCATGTTTATCTTTGCGTTTTGCATCATGATTAGTGAATAGTTTTTCAATGGGTTTTTGGACTTAGTAGATGAGGGATGTTTGATGGATGATTAGTGATGTTTAGGCTTAGATTCTTATGATTTCTATAGTTTAGGGTGTTCTTAATGTTAAATTTGATATGATCAATCAAAATCTTGATCATGGACATTTTATACCCGGAAGGTGTTCGATAAAATATTTAGGAGAATCTTAACCTTGCTTTTCATTCTTAACCAATGAAATTGATGCTTAAGGTGATTAGTGGCTTTATGAACTTATGCTTAATGATTATTTGATTGCAATTGGAAAATTAGCTGAATTGAATGGTTAATAAATGGATTAGTATCATAGGAGTGGATTAGTCTATTTGTGTGATTCATGTCATAAAATTGAGTTTGAATTGTTAGTCCTAGCATCATTAGTTAGTCATTGATTATCCCAAGTCAAATGCTTTGCCCAAAACCCATGTTTTCCATATTTGATCAAGTTTTTATTTGTTGACTTTTGTATTGTGAATTTGTTTAACCTTGATTATGGTTTGTTTTGATCTTGTTTAGTGTTGGTTTACTTATTTGGTTTGGTTTGCCTTCCATTTGCATTATTATTTCGTTTGTTTCACTTAGTTTCGGAATTATGACTTTTAAAATCCAAAACACAACCTCGAATTGCTTTAGCTTATTTGAATACTTGGATTCTTAGTGTAGCTATTCTAATCTCCCTTGGTTCGACCCTATGCTATGCTACAACAATTAAAATGTGTTGCTAGCTAAGTCTATGTACAAATACCATTTGACACACATCACACACACACGCATATATATAAGCAATGAATCTTAATTATCAAACAACTTTGATTTTTTGTTTTTTTTTAATCAAAAACTAGTTTCTTAAAAAAAAATCTAAAATAATCCACGAAAAACTTGTTCCTGCTACAATTGACAAAAAAAAGAGATCATTTTGGAACACTATTCATAATTTTTTTATCTTATTACAAACGATAATTTTATGAATTTGACGAGCGAATCTAATTCTACAACTCTTGAAAATACAATAACGATTCCACAGACGATTCTAAAACGATCAGTACGATTTGTGCACAAAAATTCACGACAGATGGTTCTACATACATCATACATGAAATAGACAATTTTAACATTTACACATAGGACCACGACGAATGATTCTATCAAAACAGTCACACAAAAAAGAATGATTTAGTAAAACATAATTATTTAATAGTGACATGTGAAACTATTTAGGAAAGCAAAACAATTGATTGTTGGAGATGAAATGATCGAAAAATCCAAAATCAAAATAGTGTAATGTTTTTTTCTGACATTGAAATGAGTTATGACAAATAGAAAATATTTTTATTTATGTTTTTACAACTAATTTTTTATCTCGGTGAATATTTAATAGTATATGAACTGAGGTTGTGGTAATCAAAAATAAAGTTTTTTAAAATAAAAATATGCAGTTTTTTATTAAAATATAAAATAAGTTTTGTGAAAGTAAGTGTTTTTCACTATTAAAAAAACTATAATCCTTAATTAATTGTATAATCGAAAATAAATTTTTACTGAAAAATGTCTTAATTTTTTTTTAAATCTTATTTTCACAACACTTTTTTGAAAAAACACTTTCTGCAATAACTAGATTTTAAAAAGCACCGATAAGAGCCATATCTAATTCTAGTTTTTCAAAACATAATCTATAGCTAGTTAGAGCATGAAGGAGCTTAGGGGCAACTTAATTATTGACAAAAAAAAACCAAAAATAGAAAGATTATAATTTCAAAAAAAAGTCACGTATGTATATAAAATTCAGTGAATAAATTATGCAACATATATCTAATTAAATTATTGTTTGAACAAAAAAATTCGATTTGTTAAAAAACTATGAAAAGGTGGAATTTAGATGAATAACTTTTGTATTGATCAAAATGTCAATAACAAAAAGCAAAAATCAAAACACTGCTAATCAATTTATGAATGAACTATAGTCATTGTCAAGAAATTAATCCCTTCTCTTGTTTTTGCTTTCGATTTCGTTGTCTTTTTTTTTTTGCGTCGTTGCTTCCATTTTTATAAAAAAAAATTTCTCCATTCTATATCATGTGGGACTACAAGTCGAATACATGATTCCTGATAAGATAAAGTCAATGATTCGTGTTGTGATAGAGTTATGTCTGCGTTGGGCTAAAATAATTTAATTTGGGTTAAACAAATCGTTAATCATACGTACAAGTGCATGTGCTTCTCTTCCTGACATCAGGAGACAGAGCACGACGCTTGAGTTCTCGTAGGAACTCGGGATAGGTATAAAATATCTTCTTTAGATGCTAAGTTCAAATTCTTATGGTCTTTCATATTTCAGTTCTTGGTCAAAGGGTAAAAACAATTACTCTATATGTGCAAGGGTAAAAGCATGTGGTCCACACTCGAGAAACGATTAAAGCCTAAAAGGACCTGATTCCGAGGGAGCATCCCGGCGTCTGGCCCGCCGTGTCAGATGTTGCCACTAGTGCAGAAGGTCAGGAGCAGCGTAGCAGAGTCGTATGGTCGGCTAAGTGGTGCAAAAAAACAAGGAAAGTAGATAAAAAGCACCCGAGCACACCGTATTGGATTAAACCCAGAGGTGCAGACCCGACCCGACCAAGGACGCAGAACCCGATATCCGAGCACGAGTAGGTAAAAGTCTATAAATACTACTCTATCTTCTTCATAAAAAGGCGCATCTCTGAGCTAAACACCACTTACACTCGGCTTATCTTTCCGAGACTAAGGCTCATTTCATTTAGCTTCAGTCTCTTTTCCGGTTGTTTAGGACCACTCTTTCTGATCTCATATTGGATTCCTCTTCTTCTCTGGTCGTTTCTTGGCCAGAATACTACCCCCAGAGGGATTCGGCCAAAATTTCCACGGAAAAGATCTTAAGCTCGAATCCGCAGAGGGAGGCATACCCTAGAAAGATCCCAGCTAAGTCATATGCCTAAGTTTATTTCAATCTCGTTTTCAGTTTTTGTTAGAGTTTCAGGTGTTCGGGGAGGTGACCGAGCATCTTCCCTCACGATTCTATCTTAATTATCTTATATCTTTTGCTTAAGCCCATGTTGATCTCGCTTTCAGTTCATGATTGCCTTTTGATTTTTTTCTAAATAAAAAGAGGATTTTTGACTGCGCGAGAAACATTGTTTCTTTATTTATTCAGAGACAAAGCATATATGAAGGAGGATATTTTACAAACAAACGCAATACATGGAGAGAGAAAAATTAGATGGATGCGACATCTGGCTAACAAATATAATCGCGGATGATGCTAAAAAAAAAATAGCCGAACAGACGGCCCATGAAGAGATATAAGCCCTTAGAGAATAACAAGAGCAACTCGAGGAGGTGCGCACCTATGGAGAATCACACGGGCGCTGGAAACGTCTGGACGATCTAGCTCTTGGTTCAAAAAAAGAAATTGTGGAGCACCTGGGAGTGACCCATCGGGGAAGTAACCCGACGCGAGACCTTCAGCCGGAGAAGACGTTGGAGCCGGACCACGGATGATTAAAGAACGGCCAGTGAGGAAAATCATAACATCTCTACCAATCGAAAACGAAAGAGAAATCAGAACCACAGTCGTACCATCCATCAGAAATAACGGGTTTGTGATACACAAAGTTTTAACCATAAAATATCTCTGCAAGTGCACAGCAAATGAAGTAGTATTTAGGGATCGAATCCACGAGAACCAAGTATCACACTACAAATTATTATGAATGAAACTAAGCTAAGATGACAATATGGTGGTTGTTATGATTTGAAATGAAATAACAAATTAAAAAGGATGAAAAATCAATTAAAAGCAAGCGTTAGGTCAAGGGCAATTCGCAGGAATTCAGAGATCATGAACCAGACAATTATTCAGGGAACAATAAGCGTAGTCTTAAACTCAAACATGAATGTTTAACCAATCCACTGTCGTGGTATCAATTACTTTATCTAGCAACCTAAGAATCTAAACTGTCGTTTGATCTTAAAATTCTAAACAAGCGTTAACAAGCAAGTTTGATATGTTCACAAATTGCCTTAACATGAGCTTTCGTTGGCTAAGGATAATTTGCTCACCTATCTTCTATCAAGCAATTTATAACACTTTTGCTGAATAGATTAAACCCTAAATCAGAGACTAAGTGATCAATTCAGTCTAAGCAATGCGAACAACGATAGGTAAAGACAAGATGATAAATCCCTATCTATGTCTGATTCAATGATTCATAAATTCCCTTGAAACCCTAAACCTAACTATAAAACTACTCAGACATGGAAGCAGAGAAACAAGAAGGAGATGAAGAAAAACTCATAATCAAATAAATAGAAATCCAAAGGGGTTCAGAAATCTTCTCAAGAGATGTAGAGTCAGAGCTTCGTCTTCCCAGAGCTTACAAAATCCAAAAGCTAAAAGTCTAAAAACTTGTGTAGAAAATAAAAGTGTGTAGAGAAAAAGTGTAGCCTCCATAAGTGGCTTAAAATAAGTATATATAGGTCTAGGGTCGGATTTGGTGGAGTTTGGATGATTTTGGGGCTAAAAAGGAAAGTCAGAATTTGTCTTTTTCGTCTGGGGAGCAGATGGATCGATCTAGAATTGGATGGATCGATCTGGCTCGATCTAGAAAATTCTTGTGCGCCAGATCTGTCTGGATGGATCGATCCAGATTTGGATGGATCAATCTAGCTTGGTATGGAAAATTCCTGCGCACCAGATTTGTCTGGATGGATCGATCCAGATTTGGATGGATCGATCTTTCTCCTTCTGGTCTCATCTCCTGCACATCCTTCTTCTGCTTGCCAGATTGACATATCTTCATTAAAAATGGCATAACTTTTTAACCGTTGATCGGAATGACTTCAAACCACCTCCAAATGAAAGCTAACTCAAGTGGTATCTTGTCTCCAAATTTCATTGCAATCCAATCAAGGGAAGCCTTTCAAATAACACCAGGTTTCCAAAACTTCATCATGATCCCACATCTTCATAAGTCCAATTGCACCCGAAATTCATTGTTTCCTCCAAAATGACTTAAAACCTGTAAAGACTAGATAAAAGAAATAAAAAACTCTAAAAACACACTTTGACTCGATAAAAAAATGGATATCATGGTTGAAAACCGGTGAAAACCATGATATATCAGTTTGCATGAAGATCCGTGCTTAGAAATGGATAAAAACGGATGACCGAAGCATTGGGGAAGTAGTGAACCACTGACAAAGGAACTGTCGGGAAAAAGCAGCTAGTGGAACGAAGCGATCATCATGCAAAATCCGCTCTCGATTTCGAAAAGTCATAGAAGGAAAGAAAAGAGATATGGAATCAGTGAGAAAGGAGATGAGAATAAACGAGGGGAGGTCTGAGGCATATATAGCCGTAACATGTCATCAAATGGTCAAAGTAGTGCCTCGGGAAGGTGCGAGACTCCATTTTAGGAAAAAGAGAAGGCGTGCATGGCCTCGGAAAACATAGGAGACGAACCTCCTCGACCGCTTGCAAAGGCAACTCCGAGGGTGACACGTGGACATCGCGAACGGTTTCCGGCTGTCATAAAGATACACAAAATTGCACATAAAATATGGGATAATATATATCCCCTAATAAAACAAAAGAGGCATAAAGGCACAAAATTGGAGAATTACAATTATCGAGAAGGCAGCCAAGACTCCTGAAAATGCCTCGCTTAGGGTAACGCTCCGATACGATTCAATTTTAGGGAGCATAATTGGTCCCCCGGTCTCTACCCTCCAGAATGCTGGATCCATCTAGTGGTCTCCGAGGGGGCATGTTGTTTGACTCAGGCCCTTGGTCTCCGCGGGAAGTTCTCATGCTTCCCGCCAGATCTCTGGACTCAGGTTATTGCAACCTCCGAGGGGGATCTCGAGCTCTTCCAGGTCTCCGGACTCAGGCTCAGGCCTTCAGGGATTTTGTTCCCTCAGGTTTTCGAACTCGGGTTCCGGCCTAGAGATCATGGACGCATTGCTCCCGGCTACGTCCATAGCCAACAACGGGATAAAAATCTTGAGCGCATTATCGATTGACTGCGTTCAAGGTTGGAATCCCGGATAAACTTGTGAACCCGAGAGAAATCTCTTTTTTTATCGTCGCCTATACCGCCAATTCAGGTTTGAATAGCAGGATTTTTTCACAACTTGACAACAGGAAGATCTTAGACGTATGATAAATAACAACTGTGTCTAAGATCAGAATTCCGGAGAATCCCACCCGTCACCAGAGGAACACTTACACTTATACTTGAAAAATAAGAAAGAGCAATTTTTATCCGTCGTCCGAGCCCTCGACTCGGGCTCGAACGACGGAAGAGAAAATTGTTGGGGATAAAATAATTCCCTTTGGGTTAAGCGAATCGCTTGAAGCCACATATCCCACATCGCAGTGGAAACGCTTAACTTCTTTGGTGGAGCTTATATCTTGACAGGAGCCCTCAGAGGAGTTTGAGCCTGAATCTACAATGGCCCAAACATACATGTGAAGTCACTTGGGCCTGGCCCCACTTCGGGAAGTGTGCCCTACTACTCGGGGTGATCAGGGTACCAAACCAGGTGATCAGACATACATGTATCTCTTTTTCCGTCACCCAAAGACGGAGCACGATGTCCGAGTTCCCGTATCAGGAACTCGGATTAGGTATGAAATATCTTCTTTAGGCTCTAAGTTCAAATTCTTATGGTCTTTCATATTTCAGTTCTTGGTCAAAGGGTAAAAAACAATTACTATATGTGTGCAAGGGTAAAAGCAGGTGGTCCACACTCGAGAGACGATTAATGCCTAAAAGGACCTGATTTTGAGGGAGCACCCCGGCGTCTGACCTGCCGTGTCAGACGCTGCCACTAGTGCAGAAGGTCAGGAGAACCGTAGCAGAGCCGTATGGTCGGCCAAGTGGTGCGAGAAGACAAGAAAAATAGGTAAAAAGCACTCGAGCACACCATACCGGGTCAAATCCAGAGGTCCAGAACCGACCCGACCAAGGACGCAGACCCCGGTATTCGAGTCCGAGTAGGTAAAAATCTATAAATACTACTCTATCTCCTTCATAAAAAAGGCGTATCTCTGAGCTAAAAACCACTTACACTCGGCTTATCTTTCCGAGACTAAGGCTCATTTCCTTTAGCTTCAGTCTCTTTTCTGTTATTTAGGACCATTCCTTCTGATCTCATATCGGATTTCTCTTCTTCTTTGGTCGTTCTTTGGCCGAAATACTACTCAAAAAATTATCTCTCTATCTCTTTTAACCTTTCAATCGAATTTCTTCCACCAGACTTTTAGAGATACTCCGTGGACCACCCCTTTCGGCCCGGAGTTATACTCTCTCTCTCTCTTTCGTTTTCTGACTTCATTCCTTTCGCTCTCCACGTCTTCTCATTGTCCTTTCTCTTTCTTCTTTATTTTTTTTTTCTGACTTGAGCGTCGAAGAGCCGTCGGAAACACTCCCCATCTTGTTTTTCGAGGCGTTCATGTGTTTGTTGATTGCGCAGGAGCGGATCCCCAGTGATTGTTTAAAAAGACAAAAATTCTTTAAAACAGTCTGGATAATCTATGCGTGATCATAAATATGCATTGACCATTTATGGTATTATCTAAATATTCTTTTATTTTCTCTATTTATTGGGTTTATTGGATTTGGCGTAATCAATTATAGTGATAAAAATATATTTTTCCGTTTCTAATTGTTCGATGTTTTAGAGTTTTTACATATATTAAATTTTTTTTTTAATAATTAAGTATAAATATACTATTTTTTGTGCTAAATAATTTTCTATAATTCTAAACCAATAATAATTTAATAAAATAAATTATTTTTAATTAATATGTCTTGAAGTTTATAATTTATCATTATTACTTTATAAAAAATACATAGAAAAAGTGAAAATATTATTTTTATGAAACAAGAACAAAATGTAGAAAATATTTTTTTTTAAAACGGAAGGAATATCCAACATTCACATGAAACCGGAAAACTGTAACCAACTGTTATTACAAATATGGTTCGTAAGCACGGATGTAGCCGTGAAAGCTTTTCTAGTTTTTTTCTCTATGCCAATTTGAAGCTATGTTTAGCAAATTTTCATCGATCTAAACTCTTTCTATTATTAACTTTTTCTTTATATTTCAAAAAGAAAAAAGAGAAGTGTATAAAAATAATATCAATATGCGTTAGAAATCAAATGGGATTTTTTCAGAGATTGATGAGGATAAAAAGCACATGGTCGGTCCACTTCTTCGTATTAGGTTTCCATATTTGTAACAATCTATGCAACAGTTAGTCACTTATTAAGGCCATTGGCGTACATAGTATAGATGGCAAAACGGGCTTTCGACACGTGTCTTTTTCTTCCGACAATACCTTCATGTTTTTTTTCTCCCCACATGCAAATGCAATGTTTTTGCGCTGAATATATATACACTTTTTTAAACAAGTGTATTAAATATTATTACTTACTATAGTAAGGCGTAATAGCCAAATAAATGTGTATAATGTATTTGTATTATGTATTCAAATCGGGTGGACACGAAATGGATATACATGATCAGTTCTGTTTTTACTGGATCGTTAATTTTTTTATTTATTTGTTAAACTAAACAAATATTTGGTATTCGAAAAATTTATATATCCAATCCGTTTTATAAATAAAAACTAAAAACTTTAGAAATATAATAAAAATCAAAATTTAACAGAATATTGAAATTTATATTTCAGTTTTTGTGCTTATTTAAAAAAAGAGTAAAATGTTATAAATATATACAATCTATAAAAATAATTTAAAAATAGGGATCTTGTTATTTGTTTATCGGTAGGGATGCACAAGGCGAAGAGATGGGTTCCCATGCGGACTTTCTCAAGAACCATGCCACCTGACTCCTGACGTTTCTTTTTCTAAAATACAACATTTCCTAATATAATATAATTTTATTACATTATTAATGTGTACACCTTCGTGTATATATAATTTTTTATATATACATTTTGATAGTGTTTTATGAGAGTAAATTTTCTGTTTTCAATGCAAAACTTCATTTTAAAATTTTGTTTCTATTAGATAAATTATACAAACTTAAATAAAGAACTGAGTATTTATCAATTTATTTGTTAAACTTACATAAAATGATATTTTAATGAATAAAAAATATATTCTTCAATTTCATATTAAGATATGGTTTAGTCAAAAAAATTGTTTCACTTTAAGCGATGGTTTAAATTTTTAATGAAAAACTATTAATTGTTTTTAAATTATCTTTATAATTAATGATTAATTTTTTTTTTTTTTTTTTTATTAAGATAAAATAGGGTTTATGCTATATATTTTGTAATTTCATAAAATTTATGTGCATTTTATCTAAACAACACTTAAAATAAAAGAGAAGAAGTATATGGTCTTTGTTGACAAAAAAAGAAGTATATGGTTTATTTAGTTGGATTTGAATTTTAGAGATGCGTAATTTAGGTAGCACATGAATATTACTTTCGTTCGTCAGTTGATCATTACAAAATCTTTCATATGCTTAAATAACCATAAATTATATTGGGTATTCATGAATGGTTGTAGCGGACGTAACTATTTAGACCGCTTCCTCATTAACATATTTTTGGCATGCAATAGCGAATATAATATATATTTTATCTTCGACGGACAGATTTTATGAAGAAAAAATTTAGTCCCGTATAAGTGAATGGTGGTATAGTGGTACCGAGAGTGAGTATTCAATGTTAGTAATTCAATTTTATTTTGAAAGAGTGATTTATTTTTTAAACACGGTATTATTAATAACTAATCCTAAACATCAGGAGAGATTTTGGGTCGAATGGCCGAAATCAAAACCGGCTTTAGGGGTTAGCAAAAGGGACCTAGGCCCAGAATCCATGTCTAATTTGAAAAATATTTCATAGAAAAAGGGCTCTTTATAATTTTTATTTATTTATTATTTGCTAAAAATGCTCAAAATTTTTAGTTACCTAGGGCTTGATAATATGATAAGACGGATCTGGCCGAAATGTATACGATTTATTCAAAAAAAAAATCCATAACGGATAACAATCCATGTTAAATATAGAGCAATCTAGTTTGATAATGAATTAATCTGCAGTATCGTTGTCACCATTCGAACAAAAATATATATTAGTTTGTATATATTATATTATATAAAATCTTATTCATAATATATTTTGTTTGAAATAATATATCTAAACCAAAAAATAATAATGGAAGAAGCCAATATCATGTATAGAAATTTTCGGTGAAACAAAAAGTTTCGCTCTAAACATCTAAAACAAAATAACAAAGGAACATATGTTTTTTCATTTTGACAACCAGAAAAATTCAAATCGAAATTCAGATTAACTAAAAAAATTTATTCAGAAATTAGTTATTTTTTGATATATAAGTATTAGAGTAGTTTGTGAGAACTCAAATTCGACAAACATATATATTAAACAATATGATTCCATACACTAATTATACATTTCTGTATAATCATATCATCATATGTATGTATAGATGATGAGTGGATATGTATCACCTGGACAGGCTGTGCTACAAGGCACAAGAGGTTCGAGGTAGTCGGACAGATAGGAAACAATAAGGTGTGTGTGTATGTGTGTGTCATGTAGTCCACTAAGATCTCTTTCCCTATCGTCGAAAAAATATCTCTACGAATATTATTTATTTATGCTACTATATATCTATATATGCGTGTATGTTTCTATAATTTTATATTAGGCACAAACATGAAGTGGAAACTAACATTAACGTCGACGCCAAAATGTTTTTTTGACATTGACGTCACGGGGTATGTGGAAAGTAAAATAACAAATATATATATATATATATATATATATATATGCCAAAAGAGGGGAAAAATACAAGATTTTACAAGTTAATTAAGAGTTAATTGGCAATAAGAATTATAAACACATGATCATGCATGTGTTTTATAATTCTCTTTAAAACAAAATTATAAACACATGATCTTAGAAGTTTTGTTAATTTCCCAAATGTGAGATGTAGGAATTCTGAAGTTATTCAAAAGAAAAAAAAACCATATTATGTAATTGATTTTTTGGAAACCTCTTTTAAAATGATATCACAATTAAACATGTTCCACTCCGAATAGTTTCATAATAAATATTTTTTTTATTCATGCATTATGATTTTCAAAAACAAAAAGGAAAAGAACTTATCTGGGTTAGGTTCGAACTCCCCATCCCTTCAAATATAAAGTGGCTTGTAATAATACTAACCACATATAAAGCTCAAACCAGTTTTCTCATGACCTATACACAACTGATGCTACTTACTATAAAGTATTTTTTTGTTACCATGCGAATACAAAACATGGAAAAAAAAAATTGTAGTGATCAATAGAACTAATAAACAGATTTTACGAATTTTCTAAAGTAGTGCACTAACCCTCGGACAAGAATATGGTTCATAGGCTGAAAATGAGAGATACCAAGACGGTTAGAATATATAACCAAGGTCAGAGCAAATCGAGTATTCGTTTATATTTTCTTCATATCATGCAAATTAAGTTGCAAGGAGAATTTTATCGCTAAAAAAAAATGTGTTCATATCTTATTTATGTATTTCATATTCGTTATTTATATCTACTAATTTGGAAATTTTCATCTGGAAGTTTTCATTCTAAGAATTGTTTACTTTTATTTGCTAAAGATTAAAATTCCACTATTGGATTTGTCATCTAGTTTGATACTGAAAATTGTGGCATTAAAGAGTATACAAGCTTATGAAGTTTTAAGTTGAAAGTGATTATACTAAAAGATTGTCTAGTTATTCATAATGTCCAATATTTATGCATTTGGATTTATTGGGCAATGATGTTATCTTGTTGAGGAATGTCGTATCAATCTGCTTATATCCGCAAAAATCGCATACTTGTTAAATCGAATCTTTATAGTTAATTATAAAAAAAAAAAAAAATCTTTATAGCCGTAATAAGGTTAAGATTATAAAATAATTAAAAACGCGGGAACGTGTTTGGAGAAAACAGAAAATGTAGAGACAGAGTACGCTTTATCAAGGATTTGTCTAACGAAGTGAATATGGCAAACTCGAGGAGTACAGAACGGGTAGAGAGAATGATTGGGTGGGAGGTACCGGGAACGGGCTGGTTCAAGCTTAATACAGATGGAGCATCACACGGTAATCCAGGACTGGCTACTGCAGGTGGGGTGCTGCGAAATGATGAAGGTGAATGGTGTGGAGGCTTTGCACTGAATATAGGGCGATGTTCGACATCGTTGGCAGAGTTGTGGGGTGTCTATTATGGGCTATACACAGCTTGGGAACGGAGAGTTACACGTCTCGAGCTGGAAGTGGACTCGGCAATAGTGGTTGGGTTTCTTAAGACAGGGATAGGTGAATCGCACCCATGTTGTTCCTGGTACGGTTGTGCCATGGTTTTTTTTCCATGAACTGGATAGTCCGTATCTCTCATGTGTATAGAGAGGCTAACCATCTAACCGACGGGTTAGCAAACTATGTATTTTCTTTATCTTTAGAATTTCATGCTTTTAATTCTGTTCCGAATGTTGTTGATTCGATTATGAGAAAGGATGTTACGGGGGCTACGCGCCCAAGACGAATTCGGATATAATTTGTTTATTTTTTATAATAAAATTTGGGAGATACATCTCCCTGTCATTTAAAAAAATATATATATATATTAAAAGCAATGAGTTTCATTTAGAATATTTGTTCCAAGAAAAAAAAGGAAGAGAGAAAGAGCGAGCTAAGACATAAGGTATGATAAAAGCTTTTGACCATTTACTCAATCATTTATGTAAATGGAACCTACATGATGTCAATATCTTTGTAATGTGTAGGCTTCACCCTCTAATGGACCCACATAATTATTTTAGAAAATCTATGATAAGAAATACAAAAAATGAGCAATTCAAAGTGTTTTATTTTATTTTATTGAGTTTTCTTAGGATGTCCCTTCTATGCACATGACAGTGACTATCCACCTTGGTTAGAAATTAGAAACCCCTGTTTTTGAGACACACAATAAAAGAGCTGCAAAAAAGCTTTGAAGAAGAAAGCAAACTTGTTTCAAGGAGAAACAATTGCAAAGAGAAATAAAGGGATAGCTTGATGTAAACAATTAAAATCAATGCATTGTCACTCCTATATAACATGTACTGCGAGATGACAAAAATAATAATAATATGTATTGCGAGACTTAAAAACTTACTTCCGAAGCATATGGCATGAGACTTATATGGTTGATATTATCAAATGATAGGTTATCTTGGATTATTGTATATCCCGTCCTACAAAATACGATAATTCTAACTAATTTATGGTGGTTCAATTGTCAACGAATTTGTTTTAAAATTTTAAGAATCATGATTCGAATCCTTCTATTGTTATTTCAATAAACGACCATCGTAAATGTTATAAATTGTAAAAAAATCCGATTTTTCCATATGTTTGCATATTAGTTTGAATTTCGACCCAAAATTTTCCGGTTATTGAACAACAATAATTCTATAAATCATAAGTTAATTATGAAAAAATCACCTTTTTAGGTTCGAATGCAAGAACTAGTTTTTCTTATTGAGATAGGTAAATAATAACAATAATAATAGGAAGTAAAAAGGAGGGTTGAAAATGATGAAGGTGGTGGTGCAGAGAGGCCATAGAAAGAAAAACTAGCTGGCCAATTTAATCCCTGCAGAATCTGGCAATATATTAGCCTTTCTTTAGATGGGACCTTCTTTGAGATTGAGATTGAGATTGAGAGAGAGAGAGAGAGAGAGAAGAGGAGAGAGAATAGTCTTCTTCTCCATTTGATGGATCTGACTCACTGCTCCAAAAGATCACTCTCATTATTGAAAACACTTGTCAGTCCTTTTGGCCTCTTAGGACCTCTTACCGATCTTGTTTTGTCTTCTTGATTATAGACTTCAAATTTGTGACTATGTTCTTGGTTTAACTAATTATCACAAACTGCAGTTTAATTTTAACAAATTCCTGTGCATATCAGTTGTATTTAATTGACCAAGAACCAAAATCAGTTAATTTTGAAGGATTTTTGAAAATTAAAATCAAGTTATTTATTTTTGAAAAAATATCGCTAATTTATATTTGCTAATTATAATTCACCAGGTAATAAATGTATATCGATGTGAAATTATTATTTTTAGGGATTCGAACTTATAATTCTGTAATTCAATTGCCAGATTGTAGCCATGTCCTACTCACTGGAAATTTGTTTCAAAAATATGAGATTCGAGTCGGACTCATCTCAACTCATCAAAACCATAAATTCAGATGCCTCACTCCTGGATCTATATGACATTATTGAAGACATTAAGGTGCTACCAAACGCCTTCGATCATGTCTCTTTTTCTTGTATTAATCGCAAACTTAATGTAAAGGCAGACATCCTTGCAAAACAAGCAATCAGTTTGATGTTTGTACTTTTAGGATGATATTAATGGAAAATCTATATTCTGATCCAAAAAAAAATTCTGTTATTCGATAAGTCTGGTTCTGGATAAAGAAATTTTGGATCCATCAAAACCGGATTTGGATACAAAAATCATGCCGAATTCGTTAAATATATAAAAAATATTTTTAAAAATATTTTGTGATTTTTTATATGAAAATACATATAATAATTATTTTAATTTTACCTTTTTATCAAAAATATAATATTAATATTCAATTTTATAATTATTTAGTATTTTATATTAAATTATTTGAAAAAAATATGGGCCTTATCGAGAGTTTTGGACGGAAATCCGAAATCCGAATATCTAAAAACAACAAATCACTTACTATAAATTTGATCCAAATATCTAGAGATTTTTTGAAAAATACCACTTTTAAAATACCATTTTTCAAAAATGCAATCCTTCTTAATTTTTTAAAAAATACCACTAAAATTATATCATTTATCCAAAATAACATTTAGGTTTGGGTTAACTATTTTAGGTTTATGGTATAGTTTTTAGGGTTATAGTTTGTTAGTGGTCAAAACTCTTTTTAGGATTTGATATAGGTCAAAACTATTTTTAGGGTTTAGGGTTTAGTCAATAAATAAAAATAATTTAGTCAATTTACACTTAATGAATGACATTTTAAAAAATAAACAACTCACTGTGGCATTCTAAAATATTGATATACTAAAAATGACATTTTTTAAATTGTCTCAAATATCTATTGAGTTTCTAATTCCTTTATCAAATATATATTTTTTTCTTTTATCAAATATATTTGTGGAATGACATAATCTTATTTGATATGACAACACATAGGATGGTATCTTCAATCTTAATTCCACTAATATAATTAACCACATATAACATTTTCACCCATATAGCTTTTTTTTCCTAGTAATCGAAATTTGTGAATTTTTCTTTAACAGATATGATATTTCGCCGAATTGAAGGATTAATGCCTCAAGTATTTGCAAGATATTAAGAAACTCATATAAAACCTACTCAAAAGTTAAGTAATTCAAGTTTTTTTGGATTAACATTGAAGTTTGATGAATAGGTATTATTACTTTATCACATAGTTCATCTTTTAGCTGTCAAGTTCTGTTTAAGCATAAAATGGATCCTGTTTTTGCTATGAGTAGCAAAAAAAATGAAACAATTAGAGATGAGATTTGGAAAATAAAAGGAGACTGAAATAAAAGTACAGAAGAAACAAAAGAGGGCCAAATCATTGTCCTCCTCCTTTGACCATTCCCCACCTTCCTTTCTCTCATCCCATTTATTTTCTTTTTTGGTTATTAAAATAATTATCATAAATTTCTTTATTCTCGATAAAACCGAATGAAGGATTGAAGTAAAAATAAGCAACTAGAAAAGGATTATTAAGGGAAAAAACAGAGAATTGTATATCTATTGTCTAGTACGATGAATTAATAATGGTTGTAACAATCTAAACTTCCAATGATTTTTTGGAGACTAATTGGTTCATAATTTTAACACGTTCCATTTAGATAATGTCCAACCAAATTTCATGGTTAATCATTTCGAGGTTCTCGATCCACATAAATTTTATTAAGCAGATTTGCAAAATATACCTCTTTAAGTTGTTTTCTTTGATAAAAAAGAAACCTGGCTACTAATTTGTAACTGCTGAAATAACATTTTAAATTCAGCACCATTAGTTTTATTGATTGAATCTATGTATTTTTTGGTAAAAAAGAAAGTATATATCCAAAATTTAAATCACGGCGATGGAAAAGAACTAATTAATTGCTTTTATTTTTGACAAAAAAATTATGGGTCTAAGATCTAAAATTTTTTGGTTGCCAATTTTTTTTTTTTTAGTTATTCATAAACAAAGTACCTTTTTAAAAATTGTTGGACAAAAATGCATATCTTTATTTTTCATCACATTTTTTTTCAAAAAAAATATCAATTGTGTTCAAGTTTCTGATTACACACATATATTACCCAAAACAATCATGAATACTAACAAAGTTTTATGAAAAACTTTCCATTGTTTATGAATTAAAAAAAAAAAAATCTTAAAATTTAGAAAAATTATCGTTCGTAAAGTATTCAAAATTTTATGTAACAAAAAAAGTCTTCAAATTCTTTGCAACATTTAAGAAACTTTTTTCGGAAACTTGAAATAAATCAACAGTTTTATTATAACATACAAAAGTATCAAGTATATTAAAATTTTTTTGAACATTTCATAAACTTTTGTATGTTTTGAAATAGCTTCCACTCATATATGTATTAATATAAACTCGAACGCCATAATTTTTTTTAGGATTTTAATGAAAATCTTATCGACTATCAGTCGATCCATTTAAAATTTTTCAATTAAATTATTAATAAAACTTTCTTAAATATTGGCTGATCCATTAACAAAAAAAACTTTTCCATCTATAGTACCGTAAAAACGCTAAACATTTGCCATTAAATCGATACTCTACATAATTGCGAGATCCTAGTTACGAATGACGGTTTACACTTTACATAAGTTTAGAATTTTAAATCTTAAAGCTTCATGTTGTTTGAACAAACACCCGCTTGTTTTATGTCTAAAAAAATATACAAGTCATTTTTTTTAACAAGTCTGAATATCGATTAAACGATATAATGTATATTTAGGCAAAATTATAAACATAAAAATTTTCATTAACATATCTTTATTTGATGGATATTTCATTTATAATTTAGTTGAAAAGTTTAAAATAAATCGAACGATACTTAAAATTTTTTTTCACGAAAATATTTTATTTTGAGAGGATTTTTCATTAATAATTTGATTGATGAGTTTTTAAACTAAACTCGAAGAGTTTTTCCGTTAAAATCTCAAACCTTTTCAACAAAGCATGATAAATAGCCATGCAAGAGCATTTTTGTTTATTTTTTTTCAGGAATTAATTAAACAATAAAATATACTATTCAGCAAATTAAAAAAAAAAAATTAAAAAGAAGAAAAGCACTATACCTTTTTTTTATTTGGCGGTACGCTCCAATGGTAGTGTTAGGATAGAAAGAGAAGAAGGACAAAAATAAAAGGATAGAAATAAGAGTT
Source organism: Pseudoturritis turrita (assembly GCA_900406555.1). NCBI lineage: Eukaryota > Viridiplantae > Streptophyta > Magnoliopsida > Brassicales > Brassicaceae > Pseudoturritis > Pseudoturritis turrita. Next base: position 216,955 of record OVBL01001060.1, on the reverse strand, counting down.
TTGTTGTATATAATAATATGTTCTCATTCATTAATGATTGTTAGTCTCTCTGTATCTGTAATCTGTATAGAGCTGTAAAAACAGATTGTACTATACCGGTCAAATCCGGTCCTACTCTGTACTACTATCTCGATTACTTTTATTTTATTTTATTTTTTTCGTATTAATTCAATTCTGTGAATTTTACAAGTGTCCAATCGATTTTTCGGTTTAATCTCGATTCGGTTTAGCCAAATTTCAAGTCCTACTGATTATTGTTCTTTTTTTTCAATTTCTTTTTGGTCGAGAAGATCACATGAGCCTTATTAAGTGACCAGCCCCAACTATGTTTGGTCCACTGGGCCGGTTAACCAAGTTCATACATCATTTAACATGAGTTTCTCTTGTATTTTTAACAAAATATCGTCTTGTTTTATATGACAACATGCTACAATTTTTTCATAATATCATATTATTCGTTTTAATCATACGCACAAAATATCTCTCTTATTTACGGTTTCGTTATTTTTGCCAATTTTGCTAAACTTTGGCTATATAGTGAATAAATTCGATGGGAAGAAATAGAAGTTGAAGAGACCTGAGGATGAAGAGATAACTTTGGAGTTATGAAGGAAGCTGAATCAATCTCTTGTCGCTCTAAGAAAATTTGAAGAGATTCAAGCAAGTAGAAGAGATTTTGATAGATCCCATTTACCTGCTTGCGCCGAGATCGGATTGGAGAGAAGCTAAAAGCATCGGTTTAAGCTAAAACCAGAGACTGTAAACCTTTGTATGATTCAACAACAAGAATGGAAGAATCTGGCGAAAGCCCAAAACTTAAAATAATCACACTCAAAGCAACAAAAGCTTCAGTCAAAACAACATAAAATTTTGTACAATGATAAATAAATGCTTTGCAGTGTCTCAAAAACTATCTTAACAATGTTTTATTTCCTTTTTCATAAATCGTTTTGTGGATTCTGTAACGCGGAGTGGTGTAGAGAAGATTTACCAACAAATAAACAAAAAAGGGTAAAAGAAGTCAAGAGTCTCTCACTTGTAGAGACGTTCCATGAGACTCCTAAGCTTTACGACATCTACGCCTACGATCTCTGCTTTCTTCACGCCTCCTTTGAAGAATTGTACCGTTGGCTACATTAATCGTAATGATCCATTAGAGCTCATATAGATTCAAAACTAGTTCATGCTTGATCCTAGAATGTAATGTTCGAAAGGAAAAGTAAATGTTACCACAGCAGAGACGTTTAACTTTCCAATAGCATTTGAAAGGCCGTCCTACAAATTATGCAAGAAAAGATATCGTTGTCAATGGCATTCATAAGAAGAGAGCGGAATACGATGCGCATTTAAGTGCGATGTAACATCAAGCAGAGTGTAGCAATCTTCGTTTATATCTCAAAAAAAGAAGGCTTTAATTAGCCAGATACTTTAAAAGCTTCTCATAATCACAAAAACAAAACCATAAAAACATGGAGGCGTGGGTCGCAAACATTGATGTGTATATACGCAAACATACCTCGTCAATGTCGACTTTATATGTTGTTACATGAGGATATTTCTTACTGAGCTCCAATATTACAGGAGAGATAAGCCTGCCTAAAAGCCAATCACTAAAACACAAATCAATAAAGCCACTCGAAGAAAGAATAATCATCAAGAACCAAACTCGCTTTCAAGGAACTAACTTACAAGGTCCACACCATGCGGCAGTGAAATAGAAAACTGATGGCAAAGATCCATCTGCAAAATGGATACACATCAAGAGAAGATAAAGCAGATGATCATACTAAGCAAGCCATTCAAGTGTGATGTAGCTAACAAAAGAAACACCTGATTGTTTATATTTACCTCGAGCTTTTCTCAGTGCATTGTTAAACTCCTCCTCCGATTTCAACACTACAAAGCTCGATCGATCTAAATTTCAAGTTGCAAGAATCAGTTATAAAAACCATGGCTTCAAACAAACAATCTGATTATCACAAAAACAATCTACACTCCAATTCCATCAAGCTAAAGCTCTTTTTTTTTTCATTCAATCTCATTTCTAAACACCAATAAACAATCACCAAGACCAATTCATGTGTCTATGCAATAACAATTGGAACAACAGAGAACCAAATTAAGCCCTTACTTCCTGCTACAAAGCAAAAGCTTCTTCGATCGGGAAGACAAGTATTTGAGAAGTTGAATTCGTTGGAAACGTAAACGGTGGAAGCAGCTATGAAGGAGTTTCTCGCAATCTGCGAAGACAACGAGTTCGGTGGACAGAATCAGATATCGTATGGAATCAGACAACGTCGATGATCGAAGAAAGCGAGAAGAAAACAAAAACCTGATGGAAATTAGACCAATTACTACTCTTCATCGTCTCCAATTTCAAAGATCCCTCTTTCGTCGATTTAGGGTTTCTCCAAATTCCGATTTGAAGTTTTTTTTTTCCCCTTTCCCAGCGACGACGACGAACTAAACAAAAATAAAAATTACAGAATGACCCAATACAAAACTGCGATTTCTAAATTAGCCCCGTAAAAACACTCTTAATTATACTAACAAACGACATCGTTTAGTGAAATACGCTACGACATCGTATCTAATTAAATTCCCTAAAACGGTATTTTTGTGACCAAACGACACCGTTTTTGTCGTCGAGAAGCTACAAAGCTCGTCGTACTCTTATGTCGTCCAAGAGAGACTTCATAAACCCTAAATCTTCGCGAAAGAGTAGACACGAAATGCAGTTTCTCGCAAGATCACTATCGAACTCCATAAGATCTTCGTTAACTTCAAGGGCTAGACAATCATGGGTTCTGTCTCAACAATTTCATTCAACCCCGTCTGCGAAAAGTAGCCTTACTCGCGGAGGAGTAAGCAGAGCTACGAAATCGGAATCAGTGACTCCGGAGTGGCCGAGACCGACGGAGATACCGTACCAACCAAAAATTTCGAACTCTATTGATTTGGTTGGGTACGTGAATCAACCCGTTCAGTTTCACGCTAACAACGACGGAAGTTTCTGGGCAGGCACCGTCATTTCGCACGGACCTTCGTCTGCTTCCGAATCAGAATCGGATCGTAAATTCTGGTTAGGGTTTTGGATTTTCTTTCAATGTGGGTTTAGAGTTTTGCATGTTTTAGGACTCGGAATTGGGCAAAGCCATGGTTTTGACTCTGATAGATTTGCTAAGTTTCTGTGGAAATACGATAGATTTCACTTTGGACATGTTTAAGCTGCAGAAAAACTATTAGTTTCATGTCAATCTTTTGCCTAAGCGTTTCTGCATTCTGCTTGAATAGAGTTTTGCTGGATTTTGGCTGTTCTGAAGTTGAAAATGCAATGATTTTGTTAGGATGATGCAGCATAACTATATTGTATTGATCTATGTTTCTGTGAAAATCAGTATTCCGGTGTTGTTTGAAGGGGATTTAGCTCATACTGCTAACTGTCATTTGAAGAAAAACGATCGGGTTCATATTACCGGACAGGTTTTCGTAGATGCTAGTCCATCTGGAGCAAATCCTGACCAAGAATATCTTCAGGTATGTTTCTAAAATAACGTTTTGAAGAAAACAGAGACGAGTTATCAGCGAGTTTTGGAGTTGCTCCTGAAAACTTGGATTGGGATATTTTGAAATGTAGTTTTAAAGCTTCCATTGTTGCTTTTCACGTCAGGTAATGGTTCGTGATCTCCACTACGTCGAGGGTTCTAAAGCCCTACCAAAAGTTTTGCCAACATCAGATCAAAAAGAAGGTGTGCTAAAGCATTCCGGTAAGAGACTGTTCCTTTTTTTCCTTCTATTTACTGACATCCTTACAGATTTGGCTATCTAAAACCGATGGTTAACCATGAACACTCGTCTTCTTGTTCTTAGCTAGCCTTCAAAAAGATAGGAATTCTGGAACTGATCATTGGTTTGATCTCCTTCATAAATCGGATGAATGGCGTGATTACCGCGAAAGCAAACAGAACGGATCGGTAACTAAACTTTTCTTAGCGGATCTATTTGTTACATTCCATGGTACATTTGTGAAAGTTAATCCCTTTTTTTCTTGATACCTCTGCTACAGGTAAATCCTAGATACCCCGATTTCAAGAAGAAAGATGGGAGTGTAGCGCTTTGGCTTGACAAAGCTCCCAAAGAGATATTGTCCGATCTCAAAGACGTGAAGTTCGATATTCCCGCAATATTCGCAAAACAACCAAAGGGTAAGGAAATAATTTTCTTACCAATAAATCTTCAATATTCTATGAATTGGAATGACAACACTTCTCGTCTCTGATCCAGAAGATGCAACTCAAGTTTTGTTTCTTTGTTTAACAATCTTTCTTCTGTAAAACATGTAAAGCCGGAGAGGAATCATGGAAAGACTTGGTGGAAAACATGAGCAAGTGGTGGGACAATAGATTGGGAAAGGTAAAAATTGCCTTACCCTTTAATCAAATCCTTTTGACATAATTTACCGTAAAGTACCAATTTTGTTTATAATTCAAATCCATGTAGCGGAACGTAAAGGCCCCGGATTTTAAGCACAAAGAAACCGGTGTAGCTCTCTGGCTAAGTAATTCTCCGAGCTGGGTGATAGAAAAACTGCCTCCTCCCAAGAACCAAGCAAGTGACAGCTACTGAGAAGTAGAGATGTTCTGTTCAATTTTGCTGGTGCATTACTCTAAATCATTATTTTTTGGCTTCTACGGATAGGGAAATGCATGTGGACTTTAGAGCTTTATCTTGTGTGTATAAATTGGAACATGAAGTTTCTCTCTTGAAGCAGACTTTGAATTTAACTAAATATCCCTAGTGGGTCACACTTTTGTTTTGTATTTAGTGGTATATAAACCAAACCTTAAAAAATTATGATTAATAAGTGTGAAGAACAAATTTGCTAATACAAGAATAAAAGAGCGAATTGTGAAATTACAATGTTACACAATGAAATTACGAAACAGAGATTAAACTCTGGAAATAACAAAGAGGACGTCCGACAGATTTGGCAGTGAAAACTAGATCATAAGATTTGGTTTGGGGATCGTGCAAGACGAGGCGTTGCTCATGTTCATAATACTCACGATCATACAACAATAACTTAGTCTTCTTCCCTGTCCTCACCGGAAGTGCTAGCGCATAGAGTGGCAATGTTTGCATCCCAAACCAAGAAGAAGTTATGTTGAGGTCTATGGAATACAACTTCACCCATGTCTTATTGCCTGAATCAAAGGACCATATCAGTTGGTCGGGATGTTTCTTCTGTGTCACGCAGAAACGGTTATTGAGGCTGAACATGGCGATATCGTGAGTGCGGTCGACGACAAAGGGAGCTTTAGAGAAGACTTGAAAAGTTTCGGTGTGAAGATGGAAAGATAAGACCTTGGTCTCTTCACCCTCGGTGAACCAGTGGAGCGACCCGTCGAAATAGAGAGGTTCCAGGTGAGCGATAATGCGAAGCGGGGAAGAAGGGACAACGTACCTCCAAGCGTTAGCGGTAAAATCGAAAACTTCACATGTAGTGGCGTTGTCTAGACCCAATTCAGAAGAATTGTAAAGCCAAACCTGCTTGTATGTGTCCAAGAAAGTGTCTTTACCGAATCCAAGCAAAGGGAATGGGTACGCAAGCTCAAAGAATCTGTCTTGTAAGTCAAGAATGAGTTGTTGGAGCATGGAGGGAGGAAAACTGCGACTCCATCTAGTGGTGGGATTTGCGACAATACCCGATTTGTAGAGACCGTAGGCGCAGACAAGACCGTCACAACTGGTCTGGGAAACGAAGGTGCTCTCGGTATTGATCTTGACGCTAGTGATAACCGGTGACTCCAACACTTGAACGTTCGGACCAGCATCAACATCAACACCATCACAAGGCATGTAAAGCAAGAGGGCTTGGGGATCATCATGGATCATAAACTGTCTTTTCTGGAAATATCTGGATTCGATTGTGGATTTCCAATTATTCGATACACACTTGAACCTGAGAAGTGGTTTCGCCGGAAGTCTCTCCAGGATATGTTCTACCACATCGTGCGGTAGCAATTCCATAGTCGAGGAGCAATGTATTTTTTTCATTCTCTCGTCTCAAATTCTTGTGATATCACCACCATTGATCAAGGGTCCTCTTATTTATAGAAATCGGCAAACAAAGAAAAAAGGAAAACCCAATTCAAAAAGGAAAACACAAAACGGAAACTTGAAATTAAATTTCAACACTTTCCTTTTTTCAAAATTCGTTTTTTTCCGACAAGACATTTCATCAAAAATTGAATTAAAAAGAACATCAATACCAGATCACAGCGAGTACCTCAGGGACGGATCTGTTAAAGCTTCATCGATTTCTCCCTCTCTGGATGGTTGGAAAAAAAAGGCAACCTTCAAGTGTTCCAAGCGGTTCTCGTTCACTCATATACACAAGTTGACCTTATCAAAACTTCAAACTGTGGACGACCAAAAGCTTTAGTAGAATATCGGCTATTTGATTTTTCGTACGAACATGATGTGTGGAGATGAGACCATCACGACCCGCATCACGAACACTATGCCAATTTCTCTCAAATATGCTTAGTCCATTCATGAAAAACATGATTGACGGCAATGTGTATGGCAGTTTGACTATCACAAAATAACGGAACTGGTTTAGTAACCTGAACACCAAGATCTCACATAAACTGAATAATCCACTTAATCTCATGGGTGGCAGCTGCCATAGCCATGTACTCGCCGCCCTCAGTGGAAGAGTGAGAAACTGTGTTATGCTTCTTAGTTTTCCAAGAAATGGGCGAGCTACCAAGAAGCACAACATAAGAACTTAACGAGCGACGAGTCAGTGGACAAGGTGCCCAATCAGCATCACAGTACACATACCACTCGAGATTGCTATCGGATTTTAAAAGAACATCCTGTCCAGGTGAGCCTTTGATGAAGCGAACAACACGCAACGCCGCATCCCAATGACCTTCCCGTGGCTCTTTCATGAATAACATAACTCTGGGCGTGTGATTCAAAGATACACTAATCTGCCCATGAGTCTCCTATAAGATGTAGGATCTTTCAACAACGAGCTATCATCATAAGTAAGCTTGAGATTTTGCTCAGTAGGAATCAAAGCCGGCTTGCAACCAAAGAGTCATGTATCACCAACGATATCAAGAATGTATTTTCGTTGGGAGAGGAAAATACATTCGTCAAAACCGGCAATTTCAATGCCTAAAAAACATTTTAGTTTTTCCAAATCCTTCACATGAAAATAATGGCCCAAATAAGCCTTGAACTTGTTAAGCTTGTCGTGATTATTACTTGCGATCAATAAATCATCCACATAGACCAAAACTCGGATTTCAGTGTCATCGCGTGTAAAGGTAATCGATAGTTGTTTTATGATTTTTTATTATGGATATATATATATATATATATATATATATTATTTAAAGATATTTAAAGTTATAACCCTTTAATTTCGAACTAATCATCTATAATAGTTTATTATTTAAATTGTTCATAATAACAATATCGTAGATCAATATAGTTTTGTATATATCATTTTTTAAAAAAATTTCATAATTTGATGATAATTCTTTGGTTCGACAATATCACCATAAGTCGAAAACTAGTCCTCTATAAATATTTCTCATAGTGTCTACACAATTCCATATCTAGATTTCATCAATGCTTATATATATACCTTCTTCTTCTTATATCACAAATCGAAACAAACCTTAATTAATTGGCGTTCATAGAAATCGGAAAACAAAGAAAAAAAGGAAAACACCAAAACATAAAACGGAAACTTGAAACTAAATTTCAACACTTTCCTTTAAAAAAAAATTTCTTTTCAAAATTCGTTTTTTTATAAGCCCACAACAGTTACTCTTTATTTTTTTGTTTTTATAAGCTGATTTAATCTTTCATACTTTTTTACTATGATGTAAACTTACCAGGTAGATCCATGTCGTAGATTGCTGACAAGGCCGTGCCTATGGGCTTAGGGAAGAGGCATTTGCCTCTTCCCCAAATAATATATATATTTTGGGGCCCCAAATTTACAAATATTAACCATAGTGTAGTGGTTATAAAAATTTTAATTAGGCTACTATAATGTCTCCACGTGAGTTCGAAACTCAATATCCTTCATTTAGGAAAACAGCCACCAACATCTACGACAAATTAAAATTGAATTTGATTCTTCTTCCGCCGCCAAAAAACTCTCTTTCCTCAATCTCTTCACGACCCTATTTCGCTGTTAGTCTTCTTCATATTTTGTTTTCACGTTTTTTTCTTCCAAGTCTTCTTTTATTTTTTATTTTAAATAAATTCTTTCTATTTCTTCTCTGTTAGTGGTGTGATTTTGTTTATAATTCTTCTATTGATTTTGATTTTGTTTATACCACTCTTTATGATAAACACCAACATTGATACTTGTTTAGTGCTCCTATTATATTAATATTACTCATCTTTTAATATGTGTTTCACATTTTTTTTGATTTTGCTAAATGATTGAACCTATATATGTCACAGAAAAACCAATAATAGAAAGAGAATTGGTTCGACAAATTTTTTATGAGAGTTTGGTCAAAGGTTGATAGAAAGAAAAAAATTTATGTAATAGATTTTTTTTTGTTAATGTTTTAGATTTTTTTTGTTGATTTTAGACTATATTTATCATTGTTTTGCTTTTAATTACTTATATTGTTTAGAACTACGGTTAAAAAAAAATATTGAAAAGGCCCCATTTTTTAACTCGTCTCAAGCCTCGAAAAGTCTTGGCACGGATTGCTGATAATAGTTTCAATTACTGCATCTATTTCCTTCCCATGTAGCCAAATGAAATCTGGTCAGTATGTAACATTTGCAACCATGAATGTCTTTGTAAAAGGCAGAGCAGACTTGTAAGAAAGTTTTTTTTTTTTCTTTCCCCTTTACATGTTTGATTATCAAACACATTAGCTATTCTTGCTTTGGTTAGTGTTGCAACATTGTAGTAGAACATATAGCTCCATTCGTAGATGAGCACGCTTTCTTAACAATCTTTTATGTGCGTATTGCGGTTGTTTACATGATTTGGGTCACAAGTCATATAGCATATATAGTCTAACCCATCCCATGACTCCAATGAGCCTCCATAACCTCCCATAATGACTCCAAATGATGATCCTAGCCTCCACCACCTCCTCTGTTTTATAATAACTCTTAACAATGATTACTCCACATATGTCGCTTACCCTGGTCATAGATAGATCAGTGGATCACCCAGGTCCGGGTCTATAAGCAGGCGAATTTAGATTTAGAGTTAACGACAATGTTTGAAGGTCAAAGAGGAAGTTGAAGAATTCATAGCTTGCTTTCTGCCTCTCATTGCTGTGTTATTGTTTGTTACGTCAATGACTGAAGGAAATAGAATGTTAAGGATATGCATCACAATTAGGCCTTTAATATACTTAATGCGTGTCCTTAGCATATATAATCTTTCCATTTGATTCAATGCTCGATTTCACTTTAGGTTTTGCTACTTGGAGAAAGTTATTTTCAATCTTGATTATGGACAGCTGAAGTTTGTAATTCCTGACGCTTGAGGAGCATAAACAGCTCATTGAGAATGCGCCACCTTGTTTTGACACTGCACAAGACTACAAGAGCCTATTGGGCTCTTCCCCACTCTTGCAGGGAACGGGATAGGCAAGAGTTTGAGCGGCATTGTTGTGTATTATGGCGGGCAAATGAAGGATTCACTTGTGAATGTTGGTTTGGCATGTACTACCGCATTAGCTGTTGCTGAAGTTCTCAACAATGCCGAGGTTGTGTCGCTTATTACAGATGATGTCACTAAGAGAATAATTGGTGCCCAGGTTCATAACAATCTCACAGCAGGCCAGGTACTAAGAGAATAATTGGTACCGCGTTAACGGATGTTTATTATCTACACAGCTACTGAGAAGTAGAGATGTTCTGTTCAATTTTGCTGGTGCATTACTCTAATCATTATTTTTTGGCTTCTACGGATAGGTATGTGGTCTTTAGATTTTTATCGTGTGTGTATAAATTGGAACATGAAGTTTCTCTCTTGAAGCAGACTCTGCACTTAACTAAACATTTGTAGTGGATTACATCAATTTGAGGGTTTGAGTTAGTGTTACCAGAGTAAGTTTTTCTTCTTTTAACTAACAGTTTACTATGTAAAGACATCAGGAAGAATAAAAATAGCAATTGTGAAATTACAATGTTACTTTTTTTTTTTTTTAAAGAGAATGTCAAATTTATTCCAATCAAAAACCTTTTTTACATCATGTACAACATGTTTGATCCATTCATTATGAAAAAAAAACAGAGTATTTAAAAAAAAAACAGAGCATTCAATTTGATCCATTTTGATCCATGATTTCGATGGGTTAGTTATGTGACGGAGCGAGCTCCGAACCATATCACAAGACCCTCCTCGTAGCGAACGTCTTCCCTTCGTATTGAATTTATCCTATTTCGAATTTATTTGTCGATGATTGATGTTAAACGATGCGGATGTGAAGGTTCTTTTCCATGTCTTCGACTATTTCTTTCTCTCTAAACATGGTAAATGGTGGTTTGAAAGGCATATTTCGTAAGAAATCGTTCGATGTGTGGTGTGGTCGTGTCAGATAGGGCTTGCAGAACTGAATCCCAATCTGAAACAAATCTCTGACGTAGTAGTCCTCTAGTGAGCGATGACCAGATTTGGAGAGGATACGGACAAGTGAAAAAGTGGTTTCTCGTCTCCAAAGGATGATTACACAAAGCACAAACCGAGGATATGCATGTATTCCAAAGAGCCACGCGATCCCCTGTTGTGAGGCGATTGTTGACGGCTAACCAAGATGTGAAAGAGTATTTCGGAGTTGCATATTTGAACCAAATATCCCGAGACCATCCCACTTTCTGCTTCTCTTGTCTGATTTGTTGCCATGTATCATTTGAAGTGAATTTTTTAACATATTTCCCAGTCTTTGATTTCCATATATGCATATCCTTCTCCGTTAAGTTTCGCTGTTCCCTCAATTGCTTCTTCAATAGTATTGAAGTTGTCCACTCGATGCCTCATTCTCCTATGGGTGATTAACACCGACGCTAGAATTGCATTACGAGATATGCTCATGTCGATAATACCACGAGGACCTGCAATATCGAATAAAGTTCCCATATGCGACCAATCATCAAACCAAAAATAAACATCATTCCCTACTTTGCATCAACCTTATGAAAAGGCTTTGCTATGGAACGGTATTTCAATAATTTCTTCCACATCCAGAAACCCAAGCTACTTGTTTCCTAGACAGACCAAAAAGAGCGATTTCGGAGCAGTGAATTGTTAGTCCATCTAACCCATAGTGATTGACCAACTGAGATCAATCTCCAAATCAATTTTAAACAACACACCAAGTTGACTTCTTCGAGAGATCTTAATCTCAAACCACCCTCTTCTTTAGGCCTACACACTTCCGTCCAAGCCATTTTAGCTTTTCGAGTATTCAAGTCCGGATCCGATCATAGAAACGCCAAACATAAACTCTCAATCTCTTTGATACATCTCCGTGGTAGTCGAAATACGGCTGTCCAGAAGTTGGTTATACTACCAATTATCGACTTTAGCAATTGTAATCTTTCGGCATAAGAAAGGAAACGACCCGTCCAAGAACAGATGCGTTTTCTTATTTTTTCCAGTAACGGAGTATAAACAGCTTTAGACATTCTCTTTGTAAGAAGTGGCAGCCCAAGGTATCTTACCGGTAACTCTCCCGATTGAAACGCAAAACGCTGCTCAATACGGACTCTTTCTGTAGATGTAGTTCTAGCTAGATACATAGTTGATTTCTCCATGCTTATTTTCAGCCCAAAGATTATAGCAAATTCCTCAAAGACCTTTAATACACCCTCCAATGAATTCAACTTTCCATCAGTAAATACCATGAGGTCGTCGGCAAAACACAAATGAGTTAAGAGGCGGTTCTTGCATCTTGGATGGAATCCAAATCTTCGTTCCATCACTGCTTTATCCAAAAGTTTCGATAGAACATGCATGTTGATGACAAATAGGTATGGAGATAAACAACACCCTTGTCGTAGCCCTCTTGCACTTTTGAAATACCCCGCTAGTTCCCCATTCACCTGAACCGAGAAAGACGGAGTTGAAACACACAACATTATCCAGTGAATGAACTGATCCGGAAATCCTAAAGCTGTGAGAGTATTTTTTTAGAAACTCCCATTGTACAGAATTGAACGCTTTGGAGATGTCTATCTTCATTGCACAGCGAGGAGCAAACGAATCTTTATGATAATCTTTCACCAATTCTGTTGCAAGCAACACATTCTCAATCAACAAACGGTTATTAACAAATGTCGATTGGTTTGGAGCTATGAATTTTGGGAGAATTCCTTTCAAACGATTTGCAATTATCTTGGAGATGACCTTGTAGATAACATTACAACACGAAATTGGTCTATAATCTCTCATCTCACTTGTGTTCTTCCTTCTTTGGTATAAGGGCTAAGATTGTTGAATTTATTCTTTTTGGCAAGAAACCTTTTTTGAAAAAAGATTGTATCGCCACCGTAAAATCTTTATCATGTTTTCCCTTTTTGTAGGCCAAGTTCAAGCTCAAGCTCAAGGCCCAACTCTTCCTGGGACTGGAATGTTTTCGAGAACGTCTCCCTATCCACTGTCTAGTATTAGCAAGTTACCAGACGTATTGTTGACTAAAATTCTTTCAACTCTCCCCATTGCTTAGTATGTTGAAAGCAGTCAAGTAACTCACTATTGGAGGGATCTTTGGAAATCATTCCATAGCATGGATATTGATGTTGTAGGATTCACAAGTTACGATAAGTTTAGGGAATTTGTTGATGGATTTTTAGGAATTGTTGGGATTCTGATATGGAGAAGTTCATATTAGTTGGTCTTTGGAACACTGAGGAATCCTTGAGCGTATGGATAACACATGCCATAATGAAAAGATTTAAACACTAAATCCCTAACTTTGCGGAACAAGGAAATTGGCAAAAACTTAAACACTTCTGATTTCTGATTTGTTATTAGAATATGTATATTCTCTTTATTTTCATACCAGCTCACACCTTCTTTAAACTTTTAATTAAATAACATTCTCTTTTTTCCAACTAATTAGAAAACCTTCTCTATTACAAAGGACAAACCTTAATCATGACTACTCGACAACTTTGATTTGTGCAGATCTAGTGCAAATGTGGCTCATAAGGTTCTTCCGCTCTCAATTCGACAAGTTCTATGTACCGTGTCTAGCAAGAAGATGGTTCATGTCCCATCAGGTTGCTTATAGTCTTCCACTGTTGAAGGAGTGACTTAGCAAGACAAATGAGTTTTCTGTCTTCCTCTTGAGTCCACATAATTTCCTGAAGCAAAATTAAGACATGTGAAGATGAAGTTGATATTGAGAGAGAAAAGAAATTTGCAATTTGTGGTTCTAGTTTATGTGGATTCAAGCATATTTCAAGTAAGAGAAAAGTTAACTCCGAAAGCTCTATTTTCCGAAATTTTTAACCCTGATCTAAGGTAAATCAAGTCTTTACCAAAAGAATAAGAAAAATCAAATTTTTGAAACACAATCAGAAAGTTTCAGCATTTACATAACCCTGAAATTTTAAATACACAAATTCATGAATTTGAGCCTCGATTCATCAAATTTTGAACAAATTGAAAACTGGGTAATGTTAATCAAACTTTGAGCCTCTTTTCCCTCGGGGTTTCTCGGAATCACTGTCGGAGTCTAATGTTTGTTCAGGAGATCTGGGTACCGAGAGTAGGGGCAAACCCACTAAGAGAGAAGGTGGGTCACATGATCCCCTAAAATATTTAAAAAACAATGAATGTATGTAGATATTGAGTAAAATCAGTAGCTCAATTGGCAAATTAAACCTATCAAACCACTCAACCAAGGTTCACGACCCCTATAAATTTTTTATTTTTATAAATTGGTATTTTGATCCCGATAAAAATATATTTTGGGTTGTCACTGTCCAAGGGAGATGTACTTGCAGAGAAATGATTTCAAAGATTTTAAATTTGTGAAAGAAGGAAAGAGTTTTATTAGCTCAGTCATGTTTTATCAATTATGTCTTCAAAGAAACCTAAACACACAATCCTCTAGGTCTTAGTTACTTGTATGATAAGAACATCAAAACAGAACCAACTAATCCAACCAATACCGACGAGATCCGAGTCCCCACAATGAGAGAACCATCAAAAACCAAATCCCCACAATGAGAGAACCATCAAAAACCAAATCAAGAACAATGGGTATAAGTGAATGACTCAACAAAGCTGTGGAAAATCTCATCAACCAAATGGAGCTTGGAGATGTGACAAAACTGATGGACAAACTAGACATCATCAGGGAATACTTTTTTGAAACCTATCAGTTAACGAAACTAAATTTCAACGCTTTTCTTTTTTGAAATTTAATACATGTAATCTTTTACAAGTATTTGTATCCACGAGTAGAGAGGTCAATTAGACGGGCTGTTCGCGGACTAGGCCCTATTCGCATCAGTTCCATGCGGTTATAGTCATACAAAACGGTCTAATGGATTGAGTCCAAATTAATCCACGGTAAAAAATGGATTAGACCGCACGGTAAACGAACAAATCTAAATATAAAATTATTTAGGATTTAGCCTTTATTCTTTTTGTCATATGACATATTAGCTTTTTCATCACACACAAATTTTGGTGTGATCATGGATGGTCCATGGTCTGTCCACCAAATATTGCGGTCACTAATATTTTGATCTGTTGTCCACACAGACCGATCAATTTATAGCCACCAAAAAAATGTATGCATGGACATGTCCATTTGAATACAGACAAAAACAGTTCTATCCACAAATAACTTATATGTAGCTAACTAATTATTCGTATTCATATTCGAATTTTCAATATCAATAAAAATTAAGATACATTGAAAAGAATAATAGGTTAAGCCGGTATTCCAAAAAAATATGTCCGTCCCTAATGCAAAGCCAATTCGAGTTTAAAATACATACATAACCCTAACTCGAAGGAATTCACCATTCCGGTCCGTTTATAACAATCAAGAAATTCAATAAGCTGATATATGATGATGATTTTGAAAAAATGAAATGTGAGATTGATGTCCAGTTTTCAAGTAAAAGACAAATTTTGTAACGAGAAAGACATATTTTGTTTCATTTTATTAAATAGTCTTACAAAATATTTCATTAAAATATAAATGTATTCAGTAATTTATAAATCTCGAGAGTCCAACACTGATTCATGACTTCATCTCTTCTATGGTTGCGCTTCCACTGTACAAAGAAGGATAGAAACCATCAATTATTTACTATAATATTATAACCTTTTATTACTACAGTACTATGTATTTTCAAATAATTATATTGTTCACATATTTAGGGATTTATAATATCTTGAGTTTGAAAAATAATATTTGATGGCTATATACCCACATAATATATTGCTCTAAATATTACCACTATATGAAAAAACAACACTTATACTATTCTTTTATATTTTGAAGATTTAATTCCGATTTTTCTTACAATTCAAAATATTTTAGGTTTTTGGAAAACCAAAAAAAGTATAATCTTATATAATAATATACACTTCTTAAATTGTTACCTATTGATGTTTTTTTGTTGGTCTAAGCCGCCGTGACATAGGCGTTTACAACGCAGGATGCACGCATCATCGTGGATGATGGGACAATATTTCTTAATGCACATTTGATGACATTCAGGCAATATTTCACCGTTGATTTCATCGATCGACATTACCATTGCCACCACAAAGACTATCATAACCATTGAATTCCATTTTGCACCCATATTTTTTTTTTTTAGTTTTTGTTGTGAAGCTTTTTTGTATGATGTCAAAGGAGAAAGAAGATTTTTTCTGTATTTAAGAAATAACGAAGAGCTAATCCTCTATATATACTGATTTTCAACAAAATTAGTTGTTTATTTATTTAATTTTCTTTGATATTTTTGTTTATTCTATTTACCCTTATCCTTTTTCAGTATAGAAATTAATTATTATTTTTTTACTCTTTGACTAGTTTTATTTGCATAGTCAACGGAAAAGTTAATATAAGATAATAAAATATATTTTCATTAACTTGTTTACTAAATTAGTTGTTTATTCTTCTTATCTTTATCATTTTTTTCCTTCATGATATAGAAATTAATTAATCTATTCTTATTAATCTTTGACTATTTGTCTTATAAGGAATTTTTTTTTTCATAGTCAAAAGATGACTTTTTTATAATAGGAGAATAAAAAATCTCATAACAAATTTCATACGTTTACATTAATTTCTTAAAACTAAAATATATATTATCAATCGTTTTAGTCCATATATATGCAGTCAATTTTTATGAAATATTCATCAAAGTTTATAATACACCGATATGTATAAAGGTAAATGGTAACTCAATTCAACCCAACCCATAATCCTAATGAATTGAGTGTTAAATGAGTTATGGTTAAATGAACTGTATCAATCTACAAAACCAAATTTAAATGGTTTGGGTCGACCTATGATCATACCATTAGATTTATATTGGTTAAAAAAATCGAGATAAAACCAAAATTTAGTTTTCTACAATACCATCTATACAAACCGAGCAGTAGAGATTTCATTCAATCCCATTTATTGTGGTTCATGGTTTAAACCCGAGCTAAAACCAAGAATCATTAATTCGGTAATTTTTTTGTGTGAACAATGTATATTTCAGGGTTTATATACCGTGTAGATGAGACAAAATTGTTACTTCTTGATATAGAAATTACTTGTGTTCCACCTCCTTCAACTATAACAAGTCCATCCTAGATTGATCAATCTCTTTGGAGAAACTTTTTGTCTACTCTGCAATTCAAACTTAGAATGTAAAACCACATGTATTTATTTTTTATTGCAGCTACTCCACTGAGGTTTGGACCAGTTTTTCACTCACATCCACATGTCTCCTCCTTCGAATTCTGAAGATATTGTGACATGGGTACGTTCTGCCTTAAGGAACTCTAGACTCATTATTATTTGCAAATTGATTCTTCAAGCTGTGCTATATGAGTTATGGAGAGAACGTAAGAGTAGATTACTACTCAGCTCACGTGGTCCGAAAGATTAGACAAACTATTCGGAGTAAGCTTGCAAGCCTTGATCGTCCCTCAACCAACGCGGTTAACCCGAGAAGAGGAGTCCTACTTATCAACATGGTTCATGTTCATTCAGTTCTCCACTGACGTCTTAACAAATCTATTTATCTATTCTCACAATCCGCTAGGTTCAATGTTCAAAATTATCCCTTGTTTTTAGAATGGATAATTCATGTTTGCATACATTTCTCAAAGATAATTCATTGATGTTTACAAACACCGGTGTTAAAAATGTTGGGATACTAAAAAATTATCAAAAAATAATATGTATTCCAGATCGAATATCTAAAGACAAAAAAATCTAGTATTTATATCCACCATTCTTTAGTCAAATCATTCAGACCCATTTATAAGAATTAAGAAAGTTAATAAAACCGACATATGTTGATTTTGGAAAAATGGAGACAGGTTTTACTTTAAAAAAATTATTCATATATATTTAAGTAAAAGATAATTTTGTAGCGAGAAGACAAATTTTACTTTTGCTTTATTGTATAGTCTTACAATAGATTCAATAAGAATATAGAAGTAGCAGAAATTTAGAAGTCTCGAGAGTCCAACACTGATTCATAAATTAATCTCTTCTATGTCTGCTATTCCTCTTACAAAGTAGAGTAGAAACCATCCATTATTTATGTAACCTTTTATTACTACAATACTATACAAATGGTTGACATTTTAAAAGAAACAAAATAAGCCGAATTGATGATTTTTTTTTGGGATTCTTTTATAGGTGCAAATATGTTTTTCCAAACAATTAGATTTTCACACTATTATAAATTTATAATACCTTAAGTTTGTGTTAAAAAAATACCTTGAGTTTGAAAAATAATATTTTGAAGACTACATACATACATATTACAATTATATAACTCGAAATACAAAAATTAAATAAAAACCAATATTTTGGAATCGTTGGTGATGAATGATATACTGATTTTTTATATTATGAAAACATGATTCCGTTATTTTTTATATTCATCAATTTTCACGGTTTTGAAAAATAAAATTGATATATGTATACTTTATACATGTTAAAATAATTAGAAAAGACAAAAATACATCACTAATCTATTAATTTTTTTTTTCTTATATACTTCCTAAATTGTTACCTATCAGATTTTTTTGTTTGGTTTGGGTAAGCGATGGCATCGACGGTAACAAATCTGATAGCACTTGTCTGCATATCTGTCGGTCATGGCACAACTTTGAATGCAATCTTCACTGCATTGAATCAACCTATTTCCGTTGACTTTTTCCACTGCCACTACAAACACTATCACGATTACTGAATTCCATTTTGCTCCCACAATTATTATTATTATTTGTTTGGCTATTTATTTTGTAGCGAAGCTTTTTGTATGATGTCCAAAACAAAAGAAAGAAGAAGCTTTTTGTATTTAAGAAATAATGAAGAGCTAATCCTCTATTTATATGATTTTCAACAAAATTAGTTGTTTGTTCGTTTTATTTTCTTTGACATTGTTGTTTATTCTTCTTAGTTTCTACCCTTGTCCTTTTTCAGTATATAAATTAATTTTTTTTTTAAAACTTCGACTACTTTTATTATAACAATTTTTATTCGAGTAATCAGTGGAGGACTTTATTATAAAAAATTAAAATATTTTATAATAAACTTAAGAAGTTTAAATTAATTTTATTCATAAAATTAGTTGTTTAATCTTCTTATCTTACCCTTATGGCCTTATCATTCTGTTTTTTTTCCTTCTTGATATAAAAATTAATTAATCTATTCTTTTTCAATCTTTGACTATTTTAATTATAAGGATTTTTCTTTCATAGTCAACGGAAGACTTTATTATAAGAGAATCAAAAATCTCATCATAACAAATTTAAGACGTTTATATTATTGTAAAGCTTTTAAATCCGTATATAAAGCTTTTAAATCCATATATATGCCATCAATTTTTTGGGAAATATTCATCAAATTTTATACTACACACCTTTAAATCTGTACATATGTAAACATAAAGTTTTTTCTTACAATTCCGGCATCTTATTATATAAATTTTGATGCGTTTAACTTTGTACTTAACACGATTGTGACATGTGTCAATTGGTCGATCATATTTTATCACATGTTAAAAAAAATAGATTTTATTACGTCTCAAACAAATCTTATTTAAAAAAATATTTTCATATATTTATATTTATGAATTAGATTATAAAGACGACATATATCAACGTTTTCCAATTAGGTTCTAATTAATAATTCATAAAAAAATTCGTTGATAAGCTACATATATACATGTTTACAGATATTTTGAATAGAAATAGATAAAGCAAAAAATCAAACACGTTTTCTTATTAGAATATTAAATATATGTGTAAAAATCTTTTGAGTTTGAATAGAATTATGTTTGAACAAACAATTTAAAACTTGATAATCTTCTCCATAAATTTTGTTTCAGCTTTTGTTATTAGAAAAATATTGATTACTATCTTATTCGATAGGTGTGATATAGAATACAATGATTTATTTTAATTTTGTAAGATTAATAAAAAAGATTCTAACTCAACTTTTTAAATAGATCTATTTAAATATGCGATAATCAATAAAATTTATGGCATATTTGAGTTTAGCCGTAATTGGATCAGTTTTTGACATGTGTAATTTTTTTTCCCCAATTAATAAATCTAATATCATTATATTTTAAAGTCATATTGCAAAACAAAATAAAAAAACCTAATACCATTATATTTATGAATATGCATTATATTGTGAGTTTTTACCTTTTATTATTTTATGCTTTATTTATGTGAACACCGTATAATTTACAAAAATGATGTTTGAAAAGAAAATTATATTGAAAGTTTCTCATGTTGTGAAAATAATAGAAAATACAAAACTAAGTGATGAGATACTTATAATTCGTTATCGATTTAAAAGAAAAAAGGAACAGTCAAATATGATTAAAAACGTGAGTAAATCTAATTCAAATAGAAATATGAGAATCAATTCATTAATTTTTTTAAGATATATGAATAGTTACATAATAAAAATTAAATATAATTCAAATAGGAATAGAAAAAAATTAATTGTTTGGAAATATGTGAAAATTTAATTGAAAATAAAATAATATAAGAAAAATAGCATAGTCAAAATAAATAAATAATTGTTAGATTTTTTTATCAGTGGTTTTATTCAATCTTACTTTATTTATTTTTAAGAATGATATGATTTTGTTTTCTATTTTTCGTGTTTGGTTTTTTTTCACGAGTTATAAAATATTAAAAGAGTAAAAAGTAATAAAAATAAAAATAAAATATAAAAATAAATTCATCAAGATTTTGAAAAAGATAAATATATGAGTAGCAAAATAATAAAAAGTAAATATAATTCAAAAGAATAGGAAAACTAATAATTTGAAAGATATGTGATGAAATTTAATTGTTAAGCTTAAACAATGTTAAGTTTCGTATCAGTGTTCTTAATTTTATTTTATTTATTTTACGGGTGATGTGATTTTGTTTTCTATTTTTAATTATTAATTTTTTATTGATTATAAAATATTAAATTATAGACCTGCATATATACGAGTTCTAAATTTAATTAACTATAAAACAATTTTTTGTTGTTGTTGTTGTCAAAAGTGGGATTTGAACCCTCTCCCTAGTAAGTGGACAAAAAACTTAACGCATCAAGACCATCTTAACGAGGTACAATATAATAAATATATATAAATAATCAATTAAGCTAAAGTTTAGGGGTTTTACGCAATATCCGAGAAGAAAGTTCCTTTTCTTATAAATACTACAAGAGTAACCCAAGATAATAAAATAAAATTAAAAAAATAGACAAGAGAATTTGGAGATCGCTGAAGAAATCGAGAAAACGCTTGTGTCGAATAGAGAAACCCTAGCGAGAGCGAGAGGAGACAAAAGACGAGAGACTTGAGAAGAGAGAGAGAGAGAGAGAGAGATTTTTTCAATTGATTTGAGATCTTATAAAAAAGAAGAAAGAGTCTTATAGTGATGGGTAAGAAGAAGAAGAGAGCGACGGAGAAAGTATGGTGTTATTACTGCGACAGAGAGTTTGACGACGAGAAGATTCTTGTGCAGCATCAGAAAGCGAAGCACTTTAAGTGCCATGTCTGTCATAAGAAGCTTTCTACAGCTAGTGGAATGGTGATTCATGTCCTTCAGGTTCATAAAGAGAATGTTACAAAGTATGTGCTTTCTGTTAATTGCCCTAATATATTGTTGTCTTATGGGTTTGAATCGGTTGAATGTGTCTGTTTACGGGGAATTTAAGAAAATCTGATTCTTTTATTGGATTAGATCGTACAGGGATTTCGTTAATTTCATGAAACTTTGGTCATAAACCCTAATTTATGCTTCTCTGTTCTTTTGCTTGATAGGAAAATTTAAGGGGGGTATTGTGGTAACGCTCAATGTGTTTGCATATTGAATTTGAAATTTTGATTTTTTTTTCTTTGCAAGTCATTCAATTTGGAAACCTGATTAACTCAGTTCTTGTCATGGCTGATTTTGTTTGATCTGATTAGAGAACCCTTTTAGTTTCCTACATTGGGTTTGCGGAGATGCACAACTATATAGCTCCCGTTTCTTCTGAGTCCATGGCGTTGCTAACTTTAAAATTTATTTCATTTTCATTTTTCCTACCAGGGTTCCTAACGCTAAATCCGGTCGAGATTCAACTGATATTGAAATATATGGAATGCAAGGAATTCCAGCCGATGTCTTAGCTGCTCACTACGGAGAAGAAGGTATGGAGCTGAGATGTTATTGTTCATTTTTTTCCACAAGAACTGTCTTTATTTCACAGGCTCTTCGGCTTTGCAAAAGTGATTATATTCCCAATTGCTTAATCCCTATGGTACCTTTTAAATTGAAGTTATATTTTATGCAGAGGAAGAGTCTCCAGCCAAAGTTGCAAAAATTGAAATTCCTTCTGCCCCTCTCGGTGCTGCAGTTCCAAGACCATATGGAATGGTATATCCGCCTCAACAAGTACCTGGTGCTGTGCGACCAATGTATGTACTTATTACACTATATTCTTTTTAATTCTGTGATTTGTAGAAATGTTCAAATGTTGTCTTGAAGGCTGTGTTTAGTTGCTCCTCTCTTTTTTTTTTCCGCCCAAAATTTGATGCACTCGACCAAAATATGACCTACAAGGTTCCTGGGATTGTCGTAGATAGAACTCTTTCCTAGAATCTCTGGTCCTTGTGAAAACCACAACAACACCTGTAGCAAAAAGTTATTCGTGGGTTTTCTTATGTGAGGCATTGTAATATTTTATCGCTATTGACTATGTTAACTATTTTGTGACAACAGGTATTATCCCGGTGCACCTATGCGTCCTCCTGGTCCTGGATGGCCTATGCCTCCTCGTCCACAACAATGGTATCCGCAAAATCCAGCAGTTTCTGTTCCTCCAGCCCATTTAGGGTACCGACCACAACCACTTTTTCCTGTTCAAGGTATGGGGATGACTATGCCAACGTCATCTCCTGTTGTACAACCTTCACCGGTCAGTGGAGTCACTCCTCCTGGGATTCCTTCATCGTCACCTGCAATGTCGGTTCCTCAACCTCTGTTCCCTGTTGTGAATAGCAGCATTCCTTCTCAAGCTTCACCGTTTTCTGCTCCTCTTCCTGTTGGTGGGGCTCAGCAACCGTCTCCTGTGGATGCTATAGGATCAGTAAATGCATATCCGCCTAACAACTCTTTTCCAGGTTCAATCTGAAGTTCTTAGATTCATTGGCTTGCATTTGAATCAGCTGTTTTGTGTCAAAATGTCATCTTTTTAATTGTGTTGTGTTGCAGTTGTTGGGTCTAATTCTCATTCGTATGCCTCTGGTCCAAACACAAGTGGTCCTTCAATTGGTCCACCTCCTGTAATTGCAAATAAAGCTCCTAGCTCTCAGCCTAACGAGGTGTACCTTGTATGGGATGATGAAGCAATGTCTATGGTTAGTTTCCTCATATACATGTTGTAATGTTGTCGTTGAAGAATTGCTATTCACGAAACTATTTGGGTTTTCGATCTGACTCGTTTGTCTGTTTCCGCAGGAGGAAAGAAGAATGTCCTTACCGAAATACAAGGTGCATGATGAAACCAGCCAGGTAAGTTCTGATTTACCCTTTTAAAGTTAAGCAGAGTTTCCTTTTGCACGTCTAACCCATTCGGTAGGCTGTTTTTATACCTTTTTTATTCCAGATCCTATTGTTTCTGTGCTAAGAGGTACCTCCATAAATTCAGTTTATAATTTTCTTCCCTTAGAATATGAAAAGAAGTACATAGGCAAGAAATTGAAGCATGTTTAATCATTAATGTTCGAAAGGTATCATCAGTAGCTTAGGTAGTGAAGCAAATCGCGTATGTATCTGCTTGTTTTTCATTTTGTTTACTCTTATCTCTTGTATTGTATTAAAAATGTGGTGATTAGTTCCACGAGATCATACTCAACAGGTTTGGTTTCAAACCCAGGTCAGCTCCTTTTATATTCTTAACTTTGCAAAGTTTGGTACCTTTGCGCTATCACGGTCTCGGGGAATAAAAAAAGAAAACTCTTTTTAAGTCTTTCATAACAAAGCATCCACTTTTTTTTTAACTCAGAACCGGCTTTTTCTTATTGTAATTGTGTTGCAGATGAACTCGATAAATGCAGCCATAGACAGACGGATCTCAGAGAGTAGGCTCGCCGGGAGAATGGCATTTTAGAGATTGGTACCAAACCAAAAACTTGTTGAAGAAAGGCGACAGAAGCTGAATTTGGGATGGGCGTCGTTACAACTCTTGACTCGCATTTTATTCAGATTTTCAGAAGCTGAATTTGTGATCTGCTTTTAAGTTATTACTCTCTGAGTTGTATTCTTTAGCCAGGTGAGTTAGTTGCCATTTGCATTATTTTAGAGATCTCAGGGATGTTTTTTTTAAAGTTAAGCTTTTGTTTTTTTAAATGACTTGGAGGAAGAACTTTGGTCTCTCTGTTTTCTTCTGAATTTATGATTATTAGTTATGACGCAATACAGATCCAACCAAAATGTTTGCATAATGTTAAGTATTTGCCCCCCCCCCCCCCAAAACATATAATATTCGACTTTGAATACCGTCCATCAACGCCTCAGTGGTATATGCAACATGTATATTGGCTCAACATCAACTTACCATTAAATCCGTCACAGGTTATGGCCCATTTGAGAGCTTCCACTTCCGTTTCCAGTGCTGATCTTAGAAGTGGTATTAGCTGTAGCACACATCCATTTAACCTCACGTTGGATCACTTTGAGCTCCTTGTCTATGCCATGTCCCATCTTAGCATTTAAAACCGATCTGCTCTCGGAGGGAATCCATTTATGGCTGGTAGTGGTGGTTAAGTTTGGACCTCTTCCTTCAACCTCTGGCTCCCTTCTCTCTACCCAACAATCTGCATCTTCCATAGGCTTGACCTCTGTCTTGACGGGAGGCTGGAATAGGGGATAGAGCTCCACACTAGCCTTTAGAAGATGCATTGGAAGAACACATGATTAACTGTCTTTGGTTGGTGAAGCAAGAATCCTTGGTCAAATGTCGTTAGGCTAAGTTTGATGCTACAAGTAGACTGTTGTTCAGACATTTCCAGAGGAAGTGTTGTGCCTTAGAGCTCAGACACCATTAAATATTATGCCGAGAGATGTAGGGTTCAAATGGTGACAATGCGGTGCGGGCGGTCTGAATAGTAACAAAATATAGATTATTGTTACTGTTCCATTTGAAGTCGTCGTCTCATTTTAACATAATGAATCAGTTTATTGAAACCAAAAAAAAAAAAACTCATTTGAACCTCAAATTACAAAGTTAGAGATGTAAAATGGGATTTTGTTAAAAACTAGGGGGCTATCTGCAATTTTAAGTTACTTCCTCACCACTTTCCTCAAAAAAAAAAAATTGACGAAGTAAACCTCTAAAACCCTCGTGTCCTCTTCTCTTACATTTCGTCAAAATCTCTGCTTACGCCATTGTAGCTAAAAAATGAAAGCTTTTAGATCTCTACGAATACTAACTTCCATTTCACGAACGACGTCACCTCGTAAAACCCATCTTACTCAAAACTTTCTCCGCCGGTTTTACTCGGCGCAGCCGAATCTAGACGAACCCACTTCCGTCAACGAAGACGGCTCCATCAGCGACTCCGTTTTCGATAGCAGTCAATACTCAATCCCTGAAATCGAAGATTCCCATGGAGATTCCGTGAAAAAGATCAAGGAAGCTACTTGGGATAAAGGGTACAGGGCAAGAGTAGAGAAAGAGCTGTTTAGGAATGAGACCGAGAAAGGTAAATTGAAACTTCCAGAAGAAGAAGAAGAAGAAGATGATGATGAGGATAGTGTTGATAGGTCGAGGTTTCTCGCGAAGGCTCTCCTTGAGGCTGCGCTTGATTCAGCGGATGAGGAACTTGGTGAAGGTGAGGTTAGAGAAGAAGATCAAAAGTCGCTTAATGTCGGAATCATCGGTCCACCAAACGCCGGAAAATCCTCGTTGACTAATTTCATGGTTCGCTTATTCCTAATTTTACATTTCTGCTATGGTCTTTTGAGAATCATCTTTGATACAATTGTGTATATGTTTACGCACAACTTCGTTGCTTACTGGTTTAAATCGAGTAACGGTGCAACTGATTAGATCGAATTGGAACGCATTCAATTGAAATTTGGGCTCTTTGTGGTGTCATAATTCTTGGGTAATCCTAAAGTTGCTTGATTTTTTGAAGTGATCTTATCCTTATAATGCCTCTATTTGAGAATCTTGCTTACGGTTTTGCACTTAGCGAAGTTGGTTTAGTGTTTTCATCATGTTAAGTGCAGGTTGGAACAAAGGTTGCTGCTGCTTCACGGAAGACTAACACGACGACTCATGAAGTGTTAGGAGTATTGACAAAAGGGGATACACAAGTCGTAAGTTTTCTCTCATAGATGTTGCATATAAAAACTACTTGTCATGGTTTGAAGTATGGAGATTTGTAGATTGAGATATTTGATATCTGTGTCTGAAACAACCTTGCAGTGTTTTTTTGATACCCCTGGTCTAATGCTGAAGAAAAGCGGATATGGTTACAAAGACATCAAGACGCGTGTGCAAAATGCTTGGACTTCGGTTGACTTATTTGATGTCCTCATTGTTATGTTTGATGTCCATAGGCATCTAATGAGGTTAGTCATTTGCTACTTTGTGTGCTTTTATCAGCTTCGCATATTTTCTTGACAAAGTTATCTCGTAACGAAGAGTAGACTATGGTGGGATTGTCACTAGCTTCTCTGTTTCAGTATCTTTCATTTCTGATTCATCTCGCCGAGATTATCCATAAATCTTGAGAAACGTAAACCGATGGAACCACCTATCTATTTGCTTCTTTTAAAAAATGACGCTATTTGCAAGTAGAAGTAGAGATCTCTCGAACTTTACTCGTAATTTGTGATTGTGTTTTCTGTTTGATTTATATAGTCCGGATTCAAGAGTTGTACGCTTGATTACATACATGGGCGAAGAAGCAAATCCGAAACAAAAACGCATTTTATGTATGAACAAAGTTGATTTGGTTGAGAAGAAGAAAGATCTGTTAAAGGTTGCTCAAGAGTTCCAAAATCTTCCGGCATATGAAAGGTAGATTGATGTACTTGACTCAGTTCAAAAACAACAAACCGAGGTCTCTCGAAATTCAACTGAAAAAAATGTGTTTCTAGGTACTTCATGATATCGGGGCTTAAGGGATCTGGAGTGAAAGATCTTACCCAATATTTAATGGATCAGGCAGTCAAAAAACCGTGGGAGGAAGATGCATTCACCATGAGTGAAGAAGTCTTGAAGAACATCTCTCTTGAAGTTGTCAGGGAGAGATTACTAGATCATGTTCATCAGGTAATATTATAAGTTATAACCTCTACTAGTACAGTATAATCTTCTGTATTGGTTTACGCCTATTCCAAAATGAAAAATTGAAAACAAACTATAGGAAGTCCCATATGGCGTGGAGCACCGTCTAGTGGACTGGAGCGAGTTGCGAGACGGGTCTCTCAGAATTGAACAGCATCTTATCACTCCTAAAGTTAGCCAACGCAAGATTCTTGTGGGCAAGGGCGGTTCCAAAATCGGGTAAGAGCTGATACAAGATCACAGGCTTTGGACTAATCGATGATCCGTTTATATATTATATCGTGAATGATCCGTTGTGATGATATATGCTAATTTTGCAGGAGGATAGGATTTGAGGCCAACGAAGAACTCAGGAGAATAATGAACCGCAAAATTCATCTCATTCTCAAGGTAAAGCTCAAGTGAAACCATTCTCCGGGAGACTTTTAGTTTTGAGTTCGATGGATTTAGAATTGGTTTGTACACTATTCACTATCTGTCTGTATATGGTATTGTCAAAGATTAGACGTTGACATTTAGAAATATAAACTTACTACAAACAGACAGGAACAAGATAAAGCAACAGAAAGTTTTTGTTTTAAAAACAGCGAGCAGTCTCGTCTTAACTAACAGACTCCAGGAAATGGAAGTGTCAACTGATCAAGAAGACTAACCACTGGTGTAGTAAGTACCGGGTCATAAGCAAAACCCTGCAACACCTCACCGTCTCCGCCTGACCCGCCAGAGTAAGAGCACGGTGGTACCCACAACCAACTCTTTCTCCTCATATCAAACAGCAACTGTAACGAAGTCCTCCTTAAGACAACCAGTACAAACTCTTGATTTCCGACACACTCGAATCCTTTACCGCCTTCTTCCACTGAAAACTGTGTGTAAAGCGGCTGAGGCATCCGTTCGATCTCGACCCAAGTGGCGTTATCTTGTTGCAAACTCCAAAGCCTAAGGCTTTTGGGAACGTTAAGCTTGCTTTTCTCCACGGCAGCTACAAGAACAAGCCTCCCTTTGCTCTCTAGCAAGGTCGGAGAGCGAAGAAACCTCCTCATCGGAGCTTGAATCTTGATCCACCGGTTTCCGGTAACCTCGTATGACAAAACGCTAAAAGGGCTATAGTTCATACAGTAAAACTTTCCTTGCACGTAAACCATCTTACCGGACTCCAAGCTACAAAGCCGTGGCAAAGAAGAAGTCATCGCCCAAAGGGAGAAGAATCCACCCGCGTCGACATGGAAACTCTCCGAGGAAAGGTTCTTAACGGCGTAAGGAGATATGAGATCATCTCCGGCGACAGTAACATCAATGGAAGTTGGCGTTACAGAGAGACCTATTGAAGGGAATAGCCTTGGCCTTGAAATTGGTGGCAATTGAGACACAGATCCAACAAGAGGGTTACATAAGAGAATGGTTTTAAGACCAGCTTCTTCAGAGACCCAACTCACTAACCCTCCTGATGATCCTGAAGGATAAAACCCTGAAGGGATATAAGCAAAAGAGAGACGATACCATCTGATTTCATTAGGATCAAACAAAAAGCCTTCAGCTTTATTGGAATCATCATCAACGTTTGTTCCTCCTCTCTTGTAAATGTAGCTCTTTAGGGTTTTGTGTTTGAAGAAGAGGAAACAGTTGTGTCGGAGAGGAAGTAGTTGAAGATATGTCTCAAGGAAAGAGTTTGAGAAAAGGAGACCGTAAAATCTCTTGCAGACACAACGTGACCGGAAAAACGCCGGAGGTGGAAGAAAAGCGATGATACGGTCAAGAAGCGGTGGAGGTATCTTGCTCCAAATCCGACCGTCCATCCATTGACCGGAGCTCGAATCTGTGGTGGTGCTTGTGGTTGTGCTACTGTTGCTGCTACTAGTGAAGGTGTAAGAGAAAGGTAAGGTCAAAGATGGGTTATTGATGAACACATTTGCATCCATTTTTAGGCTTTTGAAATATGAAAGATTTGGTGAAAAATGTTTTCAGATTTAGAGTTTTGTTCTTGTGTTGGGAAAAGGGAGATTTTGATTTGTAGGGTTTTTTGAGGAAGGTTTTGGTGAAAGTTATGCAAAACTTATTGTAGACAAAGAGGTAAAGATCATATGTAGCTTTTGAAGAAAGAAGTAACAAAGAGGAGACAAAGTGGTTATTTGGTCTTTCTCTCTACTTCTTGCATGGGTTTTTGTTATGTTCTTGACTTCAATAGAGTAAAGTGGCATATATTTATATAAAAAGAAACATGTGACATATAAACAAACAAAGGTAAAATGAATTTATACAAAATATTTATATAAATGAAAAAAATGAAAAAAGAAAACGTGTTTCTTTATTGCTAAAAAGGTATAGCGTGACACACAAATAAGTATATTTATATACATAATATATATAATTCTTTTTAAAGTTTATAGCTTAATTACGTTTTTTATTTGTGTTAACAATTGAAAAAACGTCTAAAAACGAAACTCGTCAAATGGAAATGACAAGAACAAAAAAAAATGTAAACTCCAAGCAATTTAAATTTCTTAAGAAGTTTGAATTTTTTTTATTATTTTAATTTCTAAAGTGTGTTTCATATATATATATATATATATATACCGGATGTGCTTTGTTTCATCATTGAAAACACAATTATATCACAATATAATTTAACTGTGTTAACTAAACCAAACATAAACGTTAAACAAGCACAACCATCCACAGTTTGTTGATATTAATTGACTAACAAAATTTTGTTTGTATATATGTGTGTGTGTGTGTGGGTAAACGTGAAAATGGTGACAGAGGAAGTGATGGTTCTTAAAGTTGAGAGCTTCAGAGTTATCTTGTCAATGCTCAGCATCGAAATTATTAATCAGAGACAACTCCAATACTTTTTCACACTTGATCATATCTTCGTCTTCTTTTCAAATTTTCAACTCTTATTTAGTAATACAGTACAATTTTATTACAGTCTACATGCACGCTCCTCTTTTTCTTTTTCTTTTTTGGTAATGGTCAGACAAATTTTACTCATTGGAGATTAAAGAGCAAACTATTTTAGATTTTTGTTTCTATATCCAAACTAACCAATTATATCACTTTCTTTGTTTATAAATGTGTTTAAATTATAAATAAAATAGTTAGTTCTCTAATCTCATAGAAATGGAAACCAGTCAATTCCTACTCCTTGTTTGAAAATAAAATATATAGAAGACTCTTAACTGAATGATTTTTTTTTTTGCGGGAGAAAAACACATTATTGTGGGTTTGAATGGTTGCAGTGAATAGAACGATTTAATCTGCAAACAGATTAAATCGTTCTACTTTTGGAATATATAATAATTCGTTGTAAACCAAATGTCTTTTTCATAAAAGGGTATGCGATAGATTTTTTGTTTTTATTTTTCTGTCCGTACTACTGTAACCTATATGTATATTCGGATTTGAATCCAAAGTTAAACATCATAGGGTTTAATAATCAGTCAATAACAAAAGTTTCATGAAAGGAACAAAATGGAAAAATATGTACCATGCAAGAAGGTAGTTTCCAAAAATCGAAAGTCACCCATCAAAGGATACAACATTTCATATATAGGCGTATACAAACCCGCGCAAGGGTAACAACAAATCCGCGCAAAGATAGCTACAATCTTTCATAGGGGAAACAACATATATGTCCACAAAAGGATAACAACAATCCTTCGGAAGGGAAAACCCATAAAAAGTTTAAGACATCTCTCATATAGAAAGAGAAAGAAATCCCGATAAACGGGAACGCCTAGTGAAATCCCATCATAACGGACCTGATGAAATACTTCCCTAATAACTAATACGCATGCCATACTTATAATAACTAAACTACAAACTAAACATAAACGGAAAATTAAAATCCCATCTGTAACATACATGAAGCCCAAGGCCAGCAAAGTAACATACATGAAGCCCAATCCCAAAAGAAGGACACGTGCCAAAGTACTCGAGCTTCTTCTGGCTGCTTCTCGAAGGGAATATATGATGACGTCACATCTGAGATTTGCATTTTCCGATCGCGTATCCGGACCAAACTTCTCACCGGCGACCCATAGCTTGAAAAATTGAACTAGACATAAACCATATAATTGAAAATCGAAAGTAGTTTCTAAACATGAGAAATATTTAACAACAAAAACACATGAGAAATATATATAGACAATTACTCTTTAAGAATTAAAATGCACTTATGATGTGATCGAGCAGTTAGCTCCTAAGTTAATAGCATAAATAGTTCTGCTTATTTTTATCCTTTTCCGTTGAGAATAAACAAATAAGGTTATCAAATAGGAAAAAAGAAAGAACAAATTATTTTACCCATGTTAAATGTTTTTATTTATTTCTGTTTGGGATGAAACCATTCGTTGTTATAGATATCTGTATATAGATTTTTATTATTATTGGCCGCATCCGCATATCAATTCGGTCTGTCCGCTATAATCATGCGCACACCCAAAATTCTTATTAATCACTGCTAATTGTAATTATGTGTGAAAATGGGCTTTAGAGCTTAGACAAGGATTAATGTGTCAAATAGCAAAAAATATATATATATAAAATGGTAAAAAATCCTAAAATGAATGGGTGGGATCATGCCACGTGCAAGTGTTTTGCTAGATTTTAAATTTGAGTTTTTTTCTTTGCTATTTGACCAATTATTCCTTTAGACAACACAAAAAGCGAGTTTATTAAAGTTATTGAGATTAGGGTTAGAGAGACATGATGACTGGGAAATAAAGAAGTGGAGAAAGAGTGAAAGTAGAGTCAGATCAAAAGTCCAATCAGGGTTTCTTATTTAAGGCATTGTTTACCGTGAAAATAATATATACAAGTGAGAATATCTGAAACTGACAAGTCGCAAAAGAGTAATAATATTCTCTATTTGAAGTAACTCAAGAGCCTTCGCTTTTGTTTGTGTTTTGATGCTAAAGGAAGTCTCTGAAACCAAACAGTGTCTTGTTTTTGTCAAATCATCTCTCTTCCCATTTCCCAACTAGGTTTTAACTTTTAATCACGCTTACAAGTCGTACCTTTAATAAATTGTCATTTTTAATTAACCCGGTAGAATATGTATAAACTAATTAATAAATGTTGAAAAAACCATAAATAACACATATGTCAATTGATTTTGAGTTAAAAATTCATATTTCTTATATATTACTTATAATCTTTTCTAATTTTCGATGTGAAACTTTAATTTCTAATAAGCCTTCTCGAGATGATGGTTATTTTTGGCCATTAATCTCAAAATATTGGCATGGAGAAACGGGATCAATTTTAGGTTCCGACCTAGTTTCGATGGATCAACTTTTAGGTCAGATCGATTTTGGATCGAATTGGACAGCGTGGATCGGATTCTGATACCATGTTAGAATATGAGTTTTCAACTCAAAACTAATTGGCAATGAGTGGATTGACTCATATCCTTTATATATTACTTAGAATTTCTAAACAATAGTCCCTAATAAAACTTCAATCCATAAATTGTGTAGTGTTATTTATACGTGTATATATATAAGTTATAGACATAAATGTCCAGCCCAAAGAGAAATTTTTATATTTTAATTATTGTTATTAGAATATTTAATACTTTAATATATATTTACAATCCTTGTTCTCCGAAACTTTTTTTTTCTTCTGATTTTTCTTATCTGGGTAACTTTTCAATTAAAATTTTGTTACTAATACTAATTAAACACAAAAATGAATTTTTTTTAAAGAAAAACATCAACAAAAATATCAAAATGTGATTTAATACTAGTTCACGTAATATCTTAATTCATACATCTTCTTTAGTAGAGATAAATATATGCATATGCTTCCATTATATATATATATATATATATACACACACGTAAGTGTATGTTCATTTATTGTCTGTTCATTAAAATTCTCTCTAGCCCTAAATCTATGGAGAAGAGGGGGTAAACAAATTGTATAGATATATCAAAATCTAGCACTCAAAGTAAATTAATACCTTCAAGAAATCGCCACTTATGGAAAAAAGTTAAAAAACTTTTTTAAACTTGGTAATTTCGGGTTGTCTTCACTCTTCAAGCAACCTTATTTTTGTTATTCACCTTTTGACACTTCAATTTAACTTTTCACCTAGATCGGTAAGTCTATTGCCCCTTTCTTTTCTATTGCCCCTTACTTTTTACTTTTTTTTGATCATCTGGTTTTTTATTATTAAAACTTAAAAACTTGGTAAAATACAAAGTCGGCGGTTGCAGAAGCAACCCCAAAAACATAGCTGGAGGAAAAAAAAATTTCTCCAGAAGCATAGCCGGAAGAAAACAAGATTTCCCCGGAGACATAACTCATTCTTTATGAGACACAACTCATTCTTTATGAAACACAATTCACTCTTTAGTCTTTATACAATATATAGATTATAACCTGCGTGCATACACATGCTTTCAATAATAATTTTATTTTTATATGATAAAAGGTAAATAAAATATCCATTATCGATAACCGATTAATTTAATAAAAATAAATTTTATGAAAATATAAAAAGCATACGTTAATTTTATTCATATAAATATTCAGATTTTTATTGGTAACTCACACACTTATTTTTAAATTCTAATTAGTAAGTTTTTTTAAAATCAAATTTCAACTTCACGCACTTCATCTCATAATACAACCGAATTACTTTTTTCATCATATTTCTATCCAATGCACTCAATAATAATAGATGCATCGTATGAAATCTGTGTCTACATATATCATTAGAATTAAACAAATAGTAAAAAAAACATAATTAACAGAGAAATATGTGTCGTGTTCACGTTGAACGCATCCAATGCTATATATATATATATAATGAAAATTAAAAACAAATTTTTCCTTCTAAAACTATATACTAATAAATTTAGGGGAATTACCATAAAAATCTCCAACTATTTACATTTTTCCAACTTAAACATCAATTTTTTCGGTTTCCAGTTAAAACATTCAACTTAATTATTATTTTTAAAGAGACTCCAAGTTACCGAAACTATGCATGACGTTAACGGTCAACGCTACTTCTGTTAATTGAATTATTTTTTCTATATTTTTTCAATAACAAAAAAACAAATAAAATAAATGGCGATTTTCAAAATAGCACAATTGTAAGTTTTTGTTCCAAAAATAACACCATTAGTTTTTTTTTCCAAAAATACCACTAAAAGTTTTTTGTTTTCCAAAAACAGCACAAAACTAAAACTAAATTTTAAAACCCTAAAAACTAAACCTTAAACGCTAAACATTAAACCCTAAAAACTAAATTCTAAATCCAAAATACTAAATCCAAATCCAAAATTTTAAACTATAAACTCTTAAAAATCATTTTTAATGTGGTATTTTTGGAAAGAAAAATATTTGAGTGGTATTTTTGAAAAAAAAAACTAGAGATGGTATTTTTGAAACAAAAATTTATTTTTGTGGTATTTTAAAGAATTTCTCTAAAATAAATAAATAACTTTTATTTTGACAAAATTATTTTTCCACTTTTTGTCTTCCTCACAAACTCTTCGTCGCTGGAGGAGTTCCTCTTCCTCACGAACTCTGTCGGTATAGAAGATCGAGCAACCAATAACAAATTTCTCAACTAACGGATCTGGAGAAATTCCACACGAATTGAGTTAAATCATGTCTCTAGCAACCTCCCTTAATTTCAGTTGTAATAGGTTCATCGAAGAAATTTCCATCGGAATTCTCCGACTTGAAAAACTTCGGCATGCTCGACATCTCTCACAACCAACTCTTCATAAACGTAATTGTCTTAACGGATTTGCAGAACCACATTGTTCTGATATGTGTCTTTGCATGATTCCTGGAGAGGGTATCCGCATAATCTCGGATTGTTGAGGAATGCGGATCTAGCACCATGGAGGGTGGGGCACGTGCCCATATTAAAATATTTATGATGGATTAATGTTCACATAATATTGTTTGGTAATTTGTTCACAAACATTTTTTTAACAAGTAGATTTCCAAGGGATTTTGATATTTGGGGAATTCGATTGGCAAATGATTAAGAGAAAAATTGAGAGTGCCAGAGAAATTGAGCTGGGCGAGATTCTCAGCTTCAGGATTGATCTGAAAAGCTTATTATAGTGAAGGTTGAGACGGCATAGGTAAACGACGGAGACAACCTCCGAAGGGATGTAGCCACGAAGACGTTTGCCGATGAGGCAGATTCTAACAACTTAGGAATCGGAGGAGCCGGAGATGTTCAATTTTTTTTATCAGTTATATATTTTAGAAAATAATAATTCCATTACCACCGACAGAGTCAACGTTGTTAGTCAACATTGTTAGTCAACCCAACCTCACGCATAGGGGTGTCCAATTTGGATTTCATATCGGTTTTAGTTCGGTTTGCTCGAGTGTTGGGTTATTCGGTAAAGAAAAAATAGCTACCAAATAAAAACCATATTTATATCGGTTCGCTTCAATTTGAAATTATTCAGTTTTCGGGTTTTTCGGTTTAAACCCGAACAAAATATAATTATAATATTTGGTTTAAAATTGTATAAATTCGAGCTCTGGTTTTGAACTCTTAACTTTGTAAGTAATTAAAATATACGAAAACGAAAAAATTGAAGAAAATTAAAATATAATAACTAATTATGAAAAAAAAGGTTTTCACTTTCAAAAGATTTTTTTTTTGAGAAAGAAACACATTTCTATTTGTCGAAGTATCATTGAAGAAGATATAAAACATAAATTTTTATTAGAGGAAAAAAGTTTTAAGTTTATTGTGACGTGTATATATATAGAAAAATAATTAAATTAGCTAGATTTTGTTTTTATTAGGTTCATGGACATTGTACACAAATATTTATTAGTTATATATAATATAATATATAGAATACATACTGCTATATGTGGTTATTTAGGTTAGTCATGTATTATCCGAACCAAACCAAAATCCGACTGGTTCTTAAAAACTATACCCAAAACGGTTATTTAGGATACCCGATATCCAACCATATTACTCTATTTCGGTTCGAATTTACTGGATTGGATATCTTTAGGATTTACGCACTATTTCGGTAATTTGGAGATTTGTTTTAAAAAAAAAAATCAAGTTGAAAGTTTAAACGAATCCGAAAAAGTTTGAAATTTAAATTGAAAAAATGTAAATAGTCGGAGTGTGTTAAGGTAATTTTTCAATAAATTTTTGACATGTGTTGATTAAAAGAAATTAGTCAATAAATATCTATCACATAAGACCTATTTAATAAAAATAATAATCTTACATCTTACCCATTTCCTTTTACTTAGATCATCTGTCATAGAGCTCCGTGTACATTTTGTAATTAGACCAGTTTGAAGCTATCACATACCGATAAGCCTAATGTGTTTTACTTTTAAGTTTTAACTACCTAATTTCCATTCAATGGATTTTGTTTTTGCGCTCACATAATAACACAATCAAAATATGAAAAGTGAAAGATCTGAAGATATAAGTCCATTATGGTATCTTCTTCTTCTTATTCCAACATTCTCTTCTGCTAAAACTGTCCTCAGCAGTGCCAATTCGCACAACCGTGTCATAATTAAAACCGGATTTATCCTCGAAATACACTGTTATCATCTTCACTATAATTAAGCCACACAAAATCGCACAATAAGTGACTAAAAACAAAGATGCTTCATACAAATACTTCATTGGGGTAATTATGGAGAAAGAAACAAGACAATACTTGGTGGAGTTTGTCACCAATAACATAACCCTGTTGGTGAAATTGATGCTTAAAAACTATATAAAGGTTTTCATTTACAATCTTAAGCAATCTATATAAAGTCATATAAAATACATGATTGAAGATACCGTTGAACCTGAAGATCAAACTAGAGGTTTGTAGCCATTTTTCATTTCCTATTGAGATATGTTGAAACAATGGGTGGAACAATCATACCGACATAAACTTTGGATGCTCCATTAGCCACTTCGACAACAACAATGAAAGTATTATATATACTTTTACTTACTTAAACTCAAACAAACACTTTAATCTTTTTCCCTTTTTGGTTAAAAAAAAACACTCAAATCTTGTTGGAATTTTTTTGTAAAGTTTGCTTCTTTTCGTTTTCTCCAATGTACCTTTATAAGATGGATACAAAATTTAAACTCACAAAACACAGAAAATTGAAAAGCAAAGGAAAAGGAAACAAAACTGAACCTTTGAAATCAGGACGATAACATTATGCCTTTAAACCGAAATCGAACCGAATTAACCAGACCTTAGTTCGATTAGGTTCAGTTCAGAATAAATATACCCTAGGCCCCGAACTCTTAGATATTAGAGTCTCTGCGATTATTGTTTAATTCATATATCTCTCTTCGTACAAAGATCATGAATAGTGGAGAAGACAATTCAGATCCCATCCCGATTGATCTCATTATCGAGATACTCTTAAGATTGCCTGCAAAGTCAATCGCAAGGTTTCGTTGCGTGTCGAAGCTATGGTCGTCCATACTTCACCGTCAATATTTCAAAGAGTTGTTCTTGACCAGGTCACGGGCTCGTCCACGTCTCTTATTCGCCCTAAAAAGTTTACAGGGTGAGTGGAGCTTATTCTCGTCACCTCAGCCTCAGCCTCAGAAGTCGTCATCTCTTGTAGTATCCGCCGACGTTCATACGAACTTCCCTCGAGACAATATGTGCATCTCTGGTAGCGGACGATTTTCATATTGCTATGCCTCTGGTTTGATCTATTTTTCTGGTAGATACGAAGTGACTGTGATATGTCACCCTAGCACGGGAGAATATGCAATCTTACCTACCTTGATGACAAGGTACGGAACGTCGCATAGCCTTTTAGGGTTTGATCCTATTGACAAGCAATTCAAGGTATTGTCCATAGCTACTCCATCTTGGGATAATGATAAGTTTGAATCGTTTGATCATAATGTTCAGACATTAGGAACTGGAAATATGAGGTGGAGGAAGATCCAGTGTCCCTTACCCCATTATCCTTTGAGTGATGGGACATGCATCAATGGGGTTTTGTATTACATAGCTGATGACGACGACGTTGTTGATGACATGATAGTTTGCTTTGATGTTAGGTCTGAGAAATTCAAGTTTATTCGCTTTCGTGATTATATTACTAAATTGATAAACTATAAGGGTAAATTAGGTGTGATTTGGTTGGATTATGATGACCCTGATGCCATTGAGTTGCATATTTGGGTTCTAGAAGATGCCGAGAAACAGGAATGGTCGAAATATGTCTACACTTTGCCGGAGAACAAAGCCCTCCGCAATTTTTCCATCGTTGGAGTGATTGCTACAGGAGAAATTGTTTTGTCCATGGACTATACATCTACACATTTTTATGTTTTCTACTTCAATCCCGAAAGGAACACTCTCCAAACTGTTGAAATCCAAGGACTTGATGAGAAACATAGTAGAGTTTGCGTTTTTTTAGACCATGTAGAGGATCTTAATGCTAACGATGCAAAGATACTAAAGTCAAGCATCTCTGCTCCATCTGTGAACAACAAGCGCAGCCGACAATCCTCCTGCACAACAAGTACGAATCATTAGCTAACGAATACGGTGTTGGCTTTATCAAAAAGAGCTTTATAACTCTGTTGGGTTTAGCATTTTGTTATTTCTGGTTATCATAAAACTCGTTTTTCGTAATTTTAACATTCTCTGCTATGAGATATGAGACGCCTCTTTCTTACTTTCTTTCTGCATGCATTTTATTTAATTTGTACTCCCAAAGATAAAAGGAAACACTTTGATTAGTAAGAGAAACTCAGATTAAAAATCAAGAGTTACTTTCAGAAAACAGAAAATGGATTTGGTAAGAGGTTTCTTGGCTGCAAAGAAGATTCTGGTGGCTCTGTAGCAGGAAGGAGGGAAGAAACTTCATCCCCAAAGGGGTTTCTTGCAGTGTACATTGAATCTTCTTAATTAGTAAGAAATGAATATAGAGGATCTTAAGCTTAACATCATGAAGTGTACATTGAATCTTCTTAATTAATAAAGGGGAATCAATGTTGCTATAAAATTCATCTGATGGTCTGTATCTACATATGCATATAGAGGATCTTAAGTTTAATATCTATTAAGTGAATAAAATGAAGGAGCACATACACACACATATGTTGCAATCAAGTGAATAAAATGAAGATGTTCTGTTTTAATTTGCCTATTTTGCTTGTATTTAATTTGCCTATTTTTGTTTTCTCTAAACCAAACTCATATCTTTGTAGAACTTTCTCTTCCTCACCAACTCCAATCTACCTTTATAAGAAAGAAAAAGATTAACTCACAAAAATTGAAAAGCAGAGGAAAAGGACACATAACCAATTTGAAGATGGAACATTTGAAATCAAGCTATGGGGATCCATACTTTACCGTCCATATTTCACAGAGTTGTTCTTGACCAGGTCTTCCACGTCTCTTATTCACCGTCGAACGAGCCCGTGGATGGAGCTTCTACTCGTCGCCTCAGCCTCATAATCCATATGAGAAGCCGTCGTCTCTTGTAGTATTTACTCCAATGAACACAATGATTATGAGTCATGACAAGCTGCAAGTATCTTTCTTGGATCAAGTATCTCTCTCGTATGTTCAAAGGAAAGTCCTAACTAGTCTCCTTAAATTCTTCAAAATATTTAAGTCATAACTATTTGTTACAAAATGATGTTGTGTTGATACGATCATATTGTAGCAACTGATTAGCAGCAAATTTACTACAACCTTAAATCGTAGATAAGGTTTCACTAATTAGCCACATATACTCACAAAATGTTGCAACTTAAATATTTATTTATTTCGTCACGAATCTGTATCAATTTGTCGCAAATGGTTCCAGCAAATTAGTGTCAAAACCTCTCTGAACACAATGTCAATTTCGATTTCGTTCATGAAAGTTTCAGGTTTGGCCTCAGATCTCAACTTGCCGTTTTCAGGGTTCGTGAGACGTCTCCATCTTCTCGCTCGACCTGACACAGAGACACACAAAGACATATGGAAAACACAAATCAAAAATCACAAACTAAACCAAACAATTGAAGAAATTAGGCAGAAATCTCGCCTCAACAACTACTCTGGTTTTCTTCTTTGATTTTACATGATCATCAGGCTTTCTTGAACCTCTTCTTCCCTTTTTTTACGAATCACAACTTGCTCCTCAACGCCATCGTCTTCATCATCAGCTGAATCTGTAAATAAGTTTTGTGGTTTTGTTGTATTCAATCATGAATACGAGCTGCTCCTAGGGAAAACTAGAATTGAGTATCTAACAACTCTAAAGCATTCACTTCACCAAGAATCGCAATCAGTTTTGCAT
Source organism: Pseudoturritis turrita (assembly GCA_900406555.1). Lineage (NCBI taxonomy): Eukaryota > Viridiplantae > Streptophyta > Magnoliopsida > Brassicales > Brassicaceae > Pseudoturritis > Pseudoturritis turrita. The sequence continues at coordinate 176,579 of OVBL01001060.1, read as the reverse complement.
AGCCTTCTAAAACCCGCTCTTACGATATAGCTATAAGCTGACTAAACAAACTCATAAGAAATGTACGTTTCGAAAGAAATAAAGAACCATTTCCAATCCAGTTCCACAAAGGACAAAGATGGAGTGATTGTGAAATTATTTGGGGTTTGATCTGTGTAGTCGAGATGCAGATTGTGATATGTAATTGTGAAGCTCTGCCTTCTTTTAATCCTTTGCGACAGTTTTGAAGATTTTAAGGAGACTAGTTAGGACTTTCCTTTGAACATACGAGAGAGAGAGAGAGAGAGAGAGAGAGAGAGAGAGAGAGAGAGAGAGAGAGAGAGAGAGAGAGAGAGAGAGAGAGAGAGAGAGAGAGAGAGAGAGAGAGAGAGAGAGAGAGAGAGAGAGAGAGAGATTTACTATTTACTCCAATGAACACAATGATTATGAGTCATGACAAGCTGCAAGTATCTTTCTTGGATCAAGTAACTAACTCTTTTCAAGTTGCTGCTTCCGCGGGACAACAACAGAATCACCAATTTCAATTGTGTAAATGGGGATTTCAAAGGATAAAAGGGAGGAAGAGGACAAGAAAAAAGACAAATCAAAATAAACCCGCACGTGGAACTAAACTCTGATTTCTTTGTTTCGAACACACTTCTTTGTATCCTTATGCTCTTTTTAATTCACTTCGGATTCAAGTTCATTGGTTCCAATACATTTTCTTGGTTATAAACATTTGTTCCTCTATCTAGTTTTCACCGCACCTCTTCCACCGAAAACCCTAGCTCCTCCTCTCGTCCCCTCCGGTGTTGCTCGTTTTCTTTGCCTTCCGGCCTCGTGCCGGAAAGCGAGGCTTCTCCGACGACTTTGGCTGCCACCCCCCTTCTTTCTTCTACTTTAGTTTCTCGTTTCCGAGCTCCATGGTCTCGGCTCTTCTCTTCCTCGCTCCCCCTCAACGTTTCCTAGCCTTTATCCTAGCCCTTATGAAGCTAGTGAGGTGGCTCGAAGATCTGAGTCTTAGCGACTCTTTACTGTCTTGTAGAGTCTATATCTCCCCAGATCTATTTTCACAGATCTGTTTCTTCAGATTGGGCTCGAAAAATCGGACAAGGCTTCCTCACTTGACTGTAACTTTTCTTTACCTTGGAGGTTAGTCTCAAGCTCATCTCGTCTAGATTTGGGATCTCGTTTTTGGCTTCCAGGACGAACCCTTAGCCGGGATTCTTCACCAGTGTCTCCGCGCCCACTTCTCCCAGTCGAATCTGGGTCGATATTGCTACTAAATTTCGCTCATTTGCGATGTCTTACTACTGTGTGCAGTCCCTGTTCTGTTCTTGGTTCATCGTTTGGATTCAAGTGTTGCTTGTCTAGGTATGGTCTATGCTTCTTGTTCTTCTCCTCTCATGATTCTAGGAGCTGTCATTACTCTAGATCTGAGAAGAATATGTCATTACTCTAGATCTGAGAAGAATATCGGCTTAGCTAGACTCCCTCGTTGGATATCCGAGCCATGTACTTGTATCCTTCTTGAAGATTCTTGAAGCTTATTATTCTATTTCAGCAGTAGAATCTCATTCCATGAGGTGCACTTCTTAAATGCTATGATACCTTGTTTACCTTCTATGTGGCAGATTGAAGGTTTAGTATATGATATCTCCATCCTTCCCGTGAATCGGGTTTTATTGGACACTCATTGTCCACTTTTCTCCTTTATGGAGATTGTTTGTCTCATGTTTCCACCTGTTTTGTGTGGTTTTGATGTAGGGAGTAATGTGTTAAAAAGTTCAGAGACTTCGTTTTCTGCTCAATTCAAAGGCTCAGCAACTTGGTGTCTCATTGCCTCTGCTGTTATTGCCGATAATATCATCCATTAAAACGTGGCAGAAAAAACGATATTATACTTCCTAAACCCTAAACCTATACATATATGTATTAGAGTCTATGTGACTTGTATTCATTTATCTCTCTAGCCGTCTCAACAAATGAAACGATAATGAATGGAGAAGAAAATTCAGATTCCATCCCGATTGATCTCATTCTCGAGATACTCTCCAGATTGCTTGTAAAGTCAATCGCAAAGTTTCGTTGCGTATCGAAGCTATGGGAATCCATACTTCACCGTCCATATTTCACAGAGTTGTTGATAAATTGATGAGAGTAAAAACCCAAAACTATTTAGGAAGAATTTAGAATAAACTCTCATGAGAATAAAGTTACAAGTTACATTGGTTTATATAGAGAATAGACTAGACCTAATTTCCTAAATCAAGATATATATAAATGTAAATAATATCTTTACATAAAAGATAAATTTTCTAAACTTAGATATTGACAATCTTCTAGAACTTTCTTGATATTTCCATAATCTTGGTTAGTCATCTTGACCGTTCAATCTCGGTCGATCTCGACTGATCTCAATCTCCCAATACCCCCGGCAAGCTCATATGTGGTAACACGGGTGAGATTGGACATGTCTTCAAAATATTGGCATTATACCCGGTCGTCGAGTCATCAACGATGTTTATACCCTACCGTAGGGCCATCAATGGCGTGTATACCCGGCCAAAGGGTCATTAATGGTGTTTATACCTGGCCATAGGGTCATCAACAATAATTATACCCGGTCGTAGGGTCAAATCGGCTGCAACACCCCGCCGTGGAATCAAATCGACGTTTATACCCGGTCGTAGGTTCAAATCGGCTGCAACACCCAACCGTCAAGTTATCTTTGTGGCGTTTATACCCGGCCATAGGGTTTAACAACGTTTATACCCTACCGTAGGGTCATCGGTGGAAGATATATCATCATCGTAGTAGGATATCTCCATCGTCTCTATCGCCGGATCAGCATCGTATCCGTCGTAATCATTGCGATAATCATTCGAATAACCATCTTTTTCATCAAAAAGATCGTGTAAGGAGACCACCATTGGCATCGTCATGGTCAAACTCACGGTTAAAAATAAAATTAAAACACGGCTTCGTGTTCACCGCCAAGACCATCATCGCATCTTCAAGATGCTTCTTCTCCAAGGAACTAGCAAGTTTGTTAGTTAATAAGAAATCAATTGTGGCCAATAAGTCAATAGCTGACCGAACCAACAACGTAACAAGAGATCACGTCTCTTCAGCCACATGTCTTCAAGAATCACATAAGAAAGAAAAAGAAAAAGAAAAAACCTTCTTTGTGGACTTGATTTGGTAGTACAAGATCCACCTATTAGAAAAACAAAAAAAATAATACGAAATAAATTGCACATCTCTTCTCCAATACTCGTCCATAACTTTTTTTTTTTTTTTTTTTGCAGAAGATAGAAAACCTTAAACCCATAGGAATTGGAATTAGGCTCTGATACTATAATAAATTGACGAGAGTAAAAATACAAAAGTGTTTATAAAGAATTTAGAATAGACTCTCATGAGAATAAAGTTACAAGTTACATTGGTTTATATAGATAATAAACTAGATCTAATTTCCTAAATCAAAATATATATATAAATGTAAATAATATCTTTACATAAAGGTAAATTTCCTAAACTTAGATATTGACAATCTTCTAGAACTTTCTTGATATTTCCATAATCATGCTTAGTCATTTTGACCGTTCAATTTCGGTCGATCTCGCACTACAAAAAAAGTCATTTTCGGACGGACGAAATTGTTGGAAATCCGTGGGAAACAGCTGTTTCCCCGGATTTCTCACGGATCCGTTCGTCGTTTCTAGGTCGTCGAAAATCAAAAATACGTCGGAAATTCATGGGAAATTTCGGACCGATTTCCTACCGCTACAATCAGTCAGAAAAAAAACCGTCGGAAAATCGTGGGTATAACTTCCGTCCTAAATCTGTGGGAAAAATATCTGACGGATTACCAACGGGTCAATTTCCCACGGATTTCCGACGAATATTTTTTCCTACGGATTTGGGACGGAAATAAAAATATAAGTTTAAAAAAAATAATTTTATTTATATTAAATTTTAATTTATAACAAATATTAAATAACCAAAATATATCAAAAATATTACTTTTAATTCGAAAATTTAAAACTAAAATATTAAATTGTTTTAACATTTTATAGAAGATAAAAATGAGAAAATAAAAACTTTTGAAACATCATTGCGGAAAATCATCCTGGGACACCGCCAAATCGTTTGAAGACGAAGAGATATCTTAAGTTTTAGAGAGCTGCGTGAGCCGGTCTGCCATCTTCCTCTCTACCTTCTCGAAGACTTTAGCAACATTCGGGAAGTCAATGGTGTTGCTTCATCTTGGCTCGACCTACATGCACGGTCCGAACCAGTTGCATAGAAACCCGAAATCGACCTGCAAAATTATATACAAAAAAAATATGAATATATAAAAAATAAAATAACTCTAAATTAAACTAAACAATATGAAACTTATAATTATAAAAATAAATACTTTTGCTAAACAAAAGATATAAAACATATTTAAAATTTATAAATTTAATATTATCTCTATATCTATTTTGTTAAAAGTTTTTCACATGTATAAATTACAAAGTATATGAAAATTTTATATATAATGTATTTGTACATACATAAACGTTTTTAACATACAAAAATATTTGTAATATGAAAATTACAATAAAATAACTAAAATCAACAATATGTAAATGAATTTTGTAAACTAAAACAACAATTCAACACTAAATCATTACAAATCTCACTAATTTACTACACATATTCACCATTTCTCTATCTAAACCGTCTAATCTAACAAAATAACATTCATAAACATATAATCTAACAACTTATATATATTGAACAACTAATTTAATAAAAACAAAAGAAAGCTTACATATATTCGGATTATTGTAGAGAGAACGAGGAGAAGAAACATTTAGAGAGAGATGGTGAAAATTGAGAATGAAGAGAAAAAGTTCGTGTGTGTTTAATTTATTGATATTTTTGGACGGATTTCCAACGGAAAAGGCCGTTGGAAACGAATTCCGTCGGACATCCGTCCGAAATCCTAAAATTTGCCGCGAAATCAAAATAATTTGAATTTATTTCGCGCCTTCTCGAAAATTTAAGCGATCAAAATCCAAAATCCATCGGAAATCCGTGGAAAATTTCGGACGAATTTCCCACAGCTTTGTGTTTTTTTTTTGCATGCCTTCTGATTGGTTGGTCAAACATCTCATTAAGTTCTGATTTCGTCGGAAATCCGTGGGAAATTTCCCACGGATTTGCGACGGCTTTCCAATTTTTTTTGTTTTTAAAAAGCCGTCGAAAATTCATGAGAAATTTCTCACGGATTTCCTAAGGTTTAGGGTATAGAGTATGAAAAATCAGTGTAAATGATGTTTGCATGCATTATAATGAAAGAACAACATCATCACCCAACTTATACATTTCTAAACATATGTATGTGTAATATACAAAACATATATTCATAAACGGGAATAACTCTGATAACATATAATGTAACTTATACTAAATGTTATGAAACTCTAAAATGTATGAAATTTTAATGTTTATCGCATTTATTTGATTTATTGTACCTTATATGTAACTTAACATGTATATTTATTGTCTTTTGAATATTTGATGTGAATTTTGCAACCCTAAACCACATTCCCTCGGAAATCCGTGGATTTCCCACGGCTTAAAATATCCGTCGGAAATCCATGGGATTTTTTTTCAAATATTCAAACGGATATATAACGGTAATTTTTTTCCTTCCGATTTCCGACGGATATAAATTACCACGGATTTCCGACTGTTTTTCCGACTGATTTCCGATGATTTAAATGTTTGTCAGAAAATTCCCACCGATTTCCAATGGTTTTTCAGCCGTGGGAAATCTGTCCGAAATCCGTCTGAATTCGATCTGAAATTTCCGACGGCTAAAAATCCGTTGGAAATACCGTCTGAAATTGCCATCTGAAATTGCCATGTTTTCTTGTAGTGTCGACCTCTCAATCTCCCAATACTTGTTCTTGACCATGTCACGGGCTCGTCCACATATCTTATTCGCCGTAGAAACTTCACAGAGTGAGTGGAGCTTATTCTCGTTGCCTTAGCCTCAGAATCCATATAAGAAGTCGTCTCTTGTAGTAGTCGCCGATTGTCATACCAATTTCCGTGGAGACCATATGAGGATCTATTCTACTTGCATATGTGTGTTCTAGAGGATGTCGAGAAATAGGAATGGTTGAAACATGTCTACACTTTTCCCAAGAGTAAAATCTTTGATGACTACAATGTTTTCATTGCTGGAATGACAGCTACTGGTGAAATAGTGATATATCATGGTTTTTACCGGTTTTCAACCATGATATTCATCGTTTTATCGAGTATTTTCTACGTTTTAGAGTTTTTTCAGGTTGAAACATGTTTGGATGGAGACTAAGGTAATAGGAGCAAGGAATAGTTGCAAACGGATATGTGAAGATGCATGATCATGCGGAAAGGTCAGAAGTTCGGCACTCGTTGAATACATTTCCACCAATGGATCGACCTAAAATGTTGACAAAGGATAGAACGTCGAGTTAGCTTTCTTTTGGAAGTAATTTGAGGTCATTCCAACGGTGCGATAGAAAGTTATGCAAGTTTTAGTGAAGACATGTCCGTCTGGCGAGCAAAAGAAACATGTGCAGAGAAAAAAAAAAAAATTTCAGTTTTTCCTTATTGGGCTTGGCTTTGCCAGAGATTTCGATCAGAACATTATTAGACATATTTATATGTTATTTTTAGCCATTATTTAGAAAACAATTTATTTTTCTATTCAGACTTTTAGTTTACAAGTTTTGGGAGAAGATCTCTGAACCCTATTGACAATTTGGAGAAGATTTCTAAACCCTCTTATTTATTTTATTGATTTCATCATGTCTTTTATTTTTTCATCTTCTGATTTGATTTTTACCATGTCTGAGTAGTTTTCCAATTGGATTTTAGAGTTTTCAAAGGGATTTCAGGGTTTGATTGAATTAAGATGTTGATTTAGGGATTGATAACTTGGTTTCTTCATCTAGGTTGTTCTCATTGCTGAAACTTGATTAGCTACCTAGTTTCTGATCTTAGGTTGTTTAACGCACCAAAAGTGTTTGTTTAAAAACCTGAAAGAACCTATATGAGTAAAGCATCCCTAGCCAACGAAAGCTGATGTTAGGGTGTTTTGTGAACATATCAAACTTGACTTTAATGCATGTTTAACCTCTTGAATTCAAACGACAGTTTAGGATCTTAGGTTGTTAGACATAATAATTGATGCTACGACAGTAGATCAATTTGATTTCGTGATTTGAGTTCTAGAACGATTTTTAGTACTTTCCTTGGCGATTTATCTATTTCAGAATTCTCTGATGCCCAATGCTTTTAATTCATAAGTTTACACCGATTTATTTGCTATTTTTGTTTCATATTGCAAACAACCATCATCTTGCTGTCTTAGCTTAGTTTTATTCATAAGATTCGTAGTGTGATGGTTCTCGTGGATTCGATCTCTAAAATACTACTTCGTTTGTTGTGCACTTGCAGTGATATTTTTAGGGTTAAAAACTCTGTGTATCAAATAGTTTTGTTGGAGTACTACTATAGATATGATGAAGTACCGACGTCTCCAGATTTCTGATGTGTGTTGCAGGTGAAGAACATGTGGTTTCTAGTATCCTCATCCTGATTACATAGATTACAACCTGATTTTGCCCTGAGTTCCATACACTTGTTATATTTATATCTCATGTCGATAGACAGTTTAGAATCGCAAGCCAAAAAAAGAAAAAATATTTCGGAGTGGCATATTTGAACCATATACCTTTGTACCACGCTTACCAACCTTTTCTTCTCGAGAATCTAGATTCAGGTTTTATGTGGAAGAAAGAAAACAAAAGTAGTAGCCAATTTTATCAAAAGTTTCATATGATGATGATGATGATTAATTATTATAATTACTAATTATGATAATTATTTAAATTATAATAATGATGATGGTTTAACCATTGTCACACACTCCTACAAAACCCTAGAGGCCGTAACTTATATATCATGTGCCTTTCTCATTCTTGATTTAATCTTCCTCATTTTTTACTTCATTAGGGTTTTATATATCTTAAACCCTATTTTTATTATTCTTCTCCTCCGGTGTACGAGTTTGCTTACAACACAAGCCAACCATGTCCCAACGCAATAAACGTTCTTTCAATTCGAAGAAAAGAGGAAAAAACTTGGAACCCATCCCAACTGATCTCATTACAGAGATAATCTCGAGATTGTCTGCAAAGTCAATCGCGAGGTTTCGTTGTGTGTCGAAGCTATGGGAGTCTATGCTTCACCGTCCATATTTCACCGAGTTGTTCTTGACGAGGTCACGGGCTCGTCCACGTATCTTATTCACCGTCCAAGGACAAGGTGAGTGGAGTTTCTACTCGTCGCCTCAGCATAATCCATATGAGAAGTCTTCGTCTCTTGTACTAGACGCCAATTTTCAGATGAAATTCTCTCGTTCTCGAGACAATATGTGGATCTCTGGTAGCCGACTATATGATTGTGGCTATGCCTCTGGTTTGATCTATTTCCCTAATATGTTCATCTTAAAAGAAAATGATCAAAAGCGTGTGATATTTAACCCTAACACGGGACAGTATGCGATCTTACCTAAACAGATCAGCTACAGAAAATTGTATAGCTTTTTAGGGTTTGATCCTATCGACAAGCAATTCAAGGTATTGTTGGTCATGGGTTATGCATATGGTGATAATGATCATAGAATTCTGACATTAGGGACTGGAGAATTGAGGTGGAGGACGATCCAATGCCCTTTAATCCATGAGCCTTCGAGTGGAGGGATATGCATCAGTGGGATTTTGTATTACTTAGCTCGAGAAATTGATAGAACGCCTGTGATAGTTTGCTTTAATGTTAGGTCTGAGAAATTCAAGTTTATTCACGTAGACTGGTTTCCTGATCCACTTATGTATGAATTGATAAACTATAATGGTAAATTAGGTGGGATTAGTTCGAGGTATGCTAACGCTGATGGGATTGAGTTGCGTATTTGGGTTCTAGAGGATGTCGAGAAACATGAATTTTCAAAACATGTCTACACTTTGCCGGAGAATAAAATGGTTGATGTTTCCGTTGTTGGGATGACAACTAGAGGTGAAATTGTTTTGGCGATGGAATATACATTTAAACCGTTTTATGTTTTCTACTTCAATCTTGAAAGAAACACTCTCCATCGTGTTGAAATCCAAGGTTTTGGTACTAACCTTGAAGCATTTGGTAGTGTTTACGCTGTTGTCGACCATGTAGAGGATCTTAATGTTAATGATGCAAAGCTACTCAAGTCAAGCATCTTAGCTCCATCTGTGAAGAACAAGACCAAAACCACAACATCGGGAAGAGGTAAGAGAAAGGGACAGGGACAGAGATAGAAATGAAAGAGACTGAAGAAGAAGGGATAGATGAAAGCAATGGGATTTGTCATATTTGTTTTCTATCTATGCGTTTATCTTCTTTAGTTGGGAGGTAATGAATACATACAAAACTTTTGCTGAGATTTTTATGACTTTTTTTTTTTTTATTAATCAAGTTTTCTCTATTTTTTTAATTACATCTCTCTTCCATTCTCTTCAGTTCTACAATCATTAAGAATACAAAACAGCGATTGATGTTGTCTTCTCTCATTTTACATAATAGCAAATGATAGTTGTATATGAAACCTGAATCAAAACGAACAAGTCGACAAGGCTTCCCAACAAAGTTTTTGAACCAGTGAGATGCTTCTTTTCCTTCAACCATTAAACAAATGTGACATTAACTTTAGGTTGACGAAGAAGTTAATCTCAGATCTCCAATCCTGCACAGGCAACAATTTTCCGACAACTAAAAGAACAATCATTTGCTAAGTTCAATAAAACCTGAGCATATATATGTTCATAGAGGAAAAGGAAAAGAGAGCCAATTTCAGGTTTGATCTTTTTGCAAAAAAAAAAAAAAAAACATGGCACAAAACGTAATCAGTGTCTGCAACTGTCAATGGGAGGCTAATTTCATGCATGAACCAATTGTATTTTGGAGGTATTCTTCATTAGACAAAAAAATATCACCAGATTCATGTTTGTGCTCAACGAGAGTAAATTGGACGTTTGGTAGCGACTAATGCACCATTATTCCATTATTCTTTGGATCCAATACATTAGTACTTAAACCATTATTAACAAGAAATGTTGTTAACAAGAGAGATTAATACTTAAACCGTGACAAAGGTAAACAAAAAAAAATGGAATTAAATAACTAACTATTCGAATTTAAATTTACTAATTAAGTGGCGAAGAAAAGATAGAGCAAGCAGAAGATAATTGTAAATCTCTGTGACAATATGCTAGATAATGGAAGTTATTGAGGATAATGGAAGAGTTTTTGGGTGTTTCACTTTGTTAATTATATGGAATACTCTGTGGTTAGATTTGGTTACCGATAGACGCAATCATCAATGTTTCTAAAGATATACATTGTGAATTTGCTTTGAAATGTTTTTGGTTCATCACTCTATTATGTATTCAAGCTTGGTTACTAGGACAGATTAAGAAAATTGATTATCTTCCCTGAGATTGCAATCAATATTTCTAAAGTTAATAGTTTTTGTTTTCTTTTTTAAATGCTTTTGGTTCATCACTCTATTATGTGCTCAAGCTTGGTTACTAGGACAGATTGAGGAAATTGATTATCTTCCCTGAGATTGCAATCAATGTTTCTAAAATTAATAACTTGTCTTTTCTTTTATAAATGCTTTTGGTTCATTACTCTGTTCTGTGTTTTTGTAAAAGCTGAAGAAAGCCTTAGTCACACATTTTTCTTTCTATGTTTACTTCGAATTTTTCTGCATTCTGTTGTGGGTATGTTTATATGCGTGTTATAATAAAATGTGTGAGTATCTTTGGTGCTCTGCTTTCCAAATTTTTTTGTTTGCTCGACAATCAAGATTTCATATTAGGTTTTATGTGGAAAAAAGGATACAAAATTTACTGAAATTTTTCATATGATGATGATTAATTATGTTAATTATTTAAATTATAATAATGACGATGGTTTAACCTCACATACCCCTAAAAAACCTAGAGGTGGTAACTTATATATCACGTGACTTGCTCATCCTTCATTAGTCTTCCTCATTTCTTACTTAATTAGGGTTTTTTATTCTTCTCCTCCGGTGTAAATCAGTTGGAACGAGCTTGCTTGTAACACAAGCCAACCATGTCCCAAGGCAATAAGCGTTCTTTCAAGTCGATGAAAAGAGGCGAAAACTTGGAACCCATCCCAACTGATCTCATTATCGAGATACTCTCAATATTGCCTGCAAAGTCAATCGCAAGGTTTTGTTGTGTGTCGAAGCTATGGGGGTCTATGCTTCACCGTCCATATTTCAGCGAGTTGTTCTTCACTAGATCACGGACTCGTCCACGTATCTTATTCGCCGTTGAAGGACAGGGTGAGTGGAGCTTCTACTCGTCGCCTCAGCCTCAGAATCCATATGAGAAGTCCTCGTCTCTTGTAGTAGCCGCCGACTTTCATACCAAGTTCTCTGGATATCGACAATTTTCTTGTAGATATGCCTCAGGTTTGATCTATATCTCTCGTATGTGGATGTCAAAGGAGGATGATGATGCAGTGCTTGTGATATATAACCCTAACACGGGACAGTATGCGATCTTACCTAACAGGAACGGAAATTCGTCTAGCTTTTTAGGGTTTGATCCGATTGACAAGAAATTCAAAGTATTGTCCATGGGTTATCCAGATAGTCATAGGGATGATCATAGAATTCTGACATTAGGAATTGGAAAAATGATGTGGAGGAAGATCCAATGTCCCTTAACCCATTATCCTTTTAGTGAAGGGATATGCATCAATGGGGGTTTTTTATTACGGAGCTGGTGCCAGCATTGATGAAAAGTGTTACGTGATAGTTTGCTTTGATGTTAGGTCTGAGAAATTCAAGTTTATTCAGGCAGAATGCTTATGTAATTGGTACACAAAATTGATAAACTATAAGGGTAAATTAGGTGTGATTTGGTTGAAGTATGATGGCGCTGATGCCATTAACTTGCGTATGTGGGTTCTAGAAGATGCCGAGAAACATGAATGGTCGAAATATGTCTACACTTTGCCGGAGAACAAAGCTATTGATCACAGCAATGTTTCGGTCGTTGGAGTGACTGCTACAAGTGAAATTGTTTTGTCGATGAAATATACATCCAAGCAGCCGTTTTATGTTATCTACTTCAATCCCGAAAGGAACACTCTCCAAAGTGTTGAAATCCAAGGTTTGGAGAATCATAGTAGAGTTTATGCTTTTGTAGACCATGTAGAGGATCTTAATGCTAACGATGCAAAGCTATTCAAGTCAAGCATCTCTTCTCTATCTGTGAAGAACAAGGGAAGCCTAGACGAAGAAGATGCCGCGAAGAGAAGAGAGATAGAGAGAGGCGTGTGGAAAGATGAAGAAATGGAGACGATCATTGGAGTGATAAAGAGAGACATTGAGAGAAGGGAGGTCTGTTGGGAGGTCTGTTGCAAATGTGCAGTGTCATTTGTGCTCTATCTATGCGTTTATTATCTTCTTTAGTTGGGAGGTCTGTTGCAAATCAAATCTAGCTTTTGTAATGTTTTCTCTATTTTTTAATTACATCTCTCTTCAGTTCTAAAATCAATAAGATCCCCACGCCACGGTAATGAATATACAAATCAGCGATTGATGTTGCCTTCTTCTACCATTGTACATAATAGCTCCCTTGTCACCATCACTGGTAAGAAGAAGCAGAGATACATCATACAAGTGCAGAACCAGGTTTTGGCTGAAAAGTTGAGCTTTAATACAGCAAGTAATCATCCATTAATATCTTTAACACATATAAATACAAATATATATATGGCATAAAACCAATGTCGACAATCCTCCACAGCATCCATTAATAGAGTCTATCTAGTTTTAGCTGTGAGTGTGACTTGTCATTTACAGATTTCTTCGTGTGAGCTTTGATCACTCTGTGGACTTTAGCATTTTGTTATCTCTGGTTATCTATTGATTTGTTTGTGTTACATCTTTAATATCTATTGATTTTCTTCAATGATTGCAAAGAATACAAAATCGAAATGATTCTGTCAAAATTTATTTTTCATTTAAAATCATTAGAATTGAGGATTTAGAAGAAGTAAAAAAAGCCTTTGGAACTGTACTATCATGTTGCATGTGGGAGTGTAAATATCCACATCAATTGAATTTGTCAACACTTTTAGAGGGATCTAAAACTACCAAAACACAAACAGAGATCCAAGATGGTATTTTATTAACCTGTTTAGAAAACTTTTCGTATGAGAGCAAAAGTACAAGTTTTTGCTAGGTAAAATTGCGGATCCCCTTCTCAAAAGGGTACATGTCTATTTATACAAGAATAAGTCGGTTAGACTTTTTCCTAAACGATAAAGGAAAACTTTCTTATTCTTCGGGATTTCCTTTTCGCAAGTCGGTTATGACATCGCTTAACAGTTGGGCTCGGCCTCCAACTTCTCTCGAGTTCGGCCCACCAATGTCTCTCGGCCTTTCTCGAGTAACACCTTGGGCTCGGCCCATGATTACTCAGATGTTTGCTTCGTCGTCGGGCTCGCCGGCTTGTCATACTTGCTAAGATTGCCATTGTGTCACCGATCTCGCCGGCTCGTCATCGTGTTGCCGAGCTCGCCTGCTTGCCGAGTTCGCCTGCTTGCCGAGCTTGCCGGCTCACCGTGTTGCCGAGCTCACCTGCTTGCCGAGCTTGTCAATGTGTTGCCGAGCTCACCGGCTCGCCACTGTGTTGTCGAGCATGGCTTGGTTTCGTCGAGCCCATCACCTTTAGCTCGGGTCCACTGGGCTTGACTCTGGTTTGGTTCGGGATTCCCTCAACTAAATATCGCATGTCTGCCTTGGGTTACTCGATCCATCTGTTCCGTTGCGGGTTGGGGTACCCGCCCATGTGTAGTTATGGGTCGTGATACCCGACCCACGTATATCGTTACGGGTCATGGTACCCGATCCACGTATCGTTACGGGTCGGGGCATCCGATCCACGTGTATGGCTACGGGTCAGGGTACCCGATCCACGTGTATGGCTACGGGTCGGGGTACCCGATCCACATGTATAGCTACGGGTCGGGGTATCCGACCCACGTGTATAGTTACGGGTCGGAGTACCCGACCCACGCTACGGGTCGGGGTTCCCGACCCACGTGTATATTTACAGGTCGGGGTTCCCGACCCACGTGTATAGCTACGGGTCGGGGTATCCGACCCACGTGTATGGCTACGGGTCGAGGTATCCGACCCACGTGTATGGCTACGGGTCGGGGTACCCGACCCACGTGTATGGCTACGGGTCGGGGTTCCCGACCCACGTGTATGGCTACGGATCGGGGTTCCCGACCCACGTGTATAGCTACGGATCGGGGTTCCCGACCCACGTGTATAGCTACGGGTGGGGGTACCCGACCCACGTGTATGGCTACGGGTCGGGGTTCCCGACCCACGTGTATAGTTACGGGTCGGGGTACCCGTTTGAATAGTCGATCCTCAGCAGGTGGAATTTGACCCCAACAATTAGCCCCCCAGCTTGGCAGTATCAGTGATGTTGGTGCCAAGGTGTAAGTGGTAGTCTGTGATTGACTTTTCAAACTTGTCGAAAATCCCAAGCTGTTTTCGGCGAGGATACCCGAGCCCCTTTTGATAGAGACCCCGAGCCGTTCTCGACGACCCCGAGCCGTTTCCTCTTGACAACCCCGAGCCGTTTCTTCTCGACGACCCCGAGCCGTTTCCTTTTTGATGACCCCGAGCCGTTTCTAGGTTTTGGCTCGGGATTGATACATCTCCACGATAATTGGTGTAACTTTCTGACTAATGATCCAAATGACTTCAAAATTCTTTTGGATGAAAGATAACTCAAATATCTTGTTTGTCACCAATTTTCGGCTCGGCGTGTCTTCGGCTCGGGTCATACCGATCCCATCTCTACGGCTCAGGTACGACGAGCACATATTGATATGTCTTCATTTTGCTACTAAGCCACTACTATTTTGTTGTATATAATAAAATTGTTCTCACTCACGAAAACACATCATCTCATTAAAATATTTGAACTTTCTCCTTTTTTTTCATTTTTTGTTTTAATATGTACTAGGTGGTTGGCTCGTACCGTGTGCGGGTATGAGAATTTTTAGAAAAATAAGTTAATTTTAGTATTTTATAACTCGATTTTATTATTTATAAAAATTAAATATGCATGAATTTTCTTTAAAGTTATATGCATGTAGAAAATTAATATGCGATATGTAAAATTTCGTAATTAGTGAAAGAATGTTTTGACATATTGGAAAAATTAGATATGGCGAGAAATATAGAGGATACACAACCACAATATTTCCACAAAAAACACGAAACTAAACAAAATGATTATTTCTTCTTCTTCTTCTTCCTAGGTGATTCACTCGTTCTATGCGCATGCATGAAGAATTTGTAAACTTCGTTAATGATAGTAATTATCTACGTTTTATTACCATTTATTAATATTTTTTTTTTGGTTTTGACATTTATATAAACTCTGTTAATTGTAAAATGTAATAACGATCAATGTTTGTTTTGTTTCTTCTTCTCGATCTTGTTTCTTTTTCTTCTTCTTCTTCTTCTTCTTCTCGATCTTTGTTTTTTTCATCTTCTTCCGGGTTTTCTCCTTCCTCTTCTTTTCCTTCTTCTTTTCATCGTTTTCGTCTTCCTTGTCTCATCCGACTTCTTCTTTTTCTGCTTCTTCTGGTTTTCTTTGTCATCTTCCTTGTTTTCGTGCTCCTCTTCGGCTTCTTCTTCGTTCTTCTTCCTTCTTACTCTTCTACTGATTCTTCTAGAATTGTTACTGCGGCCAAAATCGCCAGTTTTTTTCTTTGTTCTTCTCCGACTTCTTCTTCGTTTTCTTTTTTTTCGGTTTTGTCTTCGTCTTCGTCTTCTCTTCTTTCTTCTTCCAATTTTTATGCTTTCTCTTCTTTTCATTATTCATCTTCTCCTTCCAATTTTTCTTCGTCTTCTTCTTCTTTCGGGTTTGCCTCTTCCTTTTCTTTCCTTCTTCTGATTCATCGTCTTTATCTTTTTTGTCTTATCCGACTTTTTCTTTGTCTTTGTCCTCGTTTTCGTGTTCCTCTTCAGTTTTTTCGCCTTCTTCTTATTCTTCTGTTTCTTCTAAGATTGTTACTTACAGCCGAAGCTGCTATGTTTTTTTTTTCTTTGTGGTTTCTTCGTTCTTCTCCGACTCTTGTTCGTCTTCTTCTTTCGGTTTTGTCTTCGTTTTTGTATTATCTTCCTTCTTCTTCCAATTTTTAGTATTCCTCTTCTTTTCCTTTTTCTTCTTTACCGTCTTCGTCTTCTCTGACTTCTTCTTCTCCTTCCGGTTTTTCTTCGTCTTCCTCTTACGGTTTTTATTCGTTTTTATTTTTTCTTACAGTTTTTCTTCTTCTTCATCGTCTTTATTTTTTTTTGTCTTATATGACTTTTTTTTGTTTCTTCTTCTGGGTTTTCTTTATTTTTGTCTTTGTATTCTCTTCTGTTTCAACATCTTCTTCTTCTTTCTCTTCTGATTTTCCTTCGTTCTCGTCTTCTCTTACTTTTTCATCATTTTCGTCGTCTTCTTCACTATAAGAAAATGGACATTATTAGCACGCAATAAACGCTATGATACATCTTTAATAGCGTTTCCATAAACGCAGTTGAAGGAGGGGAGCTATCGTAGATCTCTCCTATACAATAGCATTTTTTTACATGCTATTATATATGACTATACGATAGCGTTATGTTAGTGCTTTTATTTAGTTTGTTATAGCTTCTTTTTAAGCTGCAATACATTATGTAATAGCTCATTTTTCAGGCTATTATCTATGATTACGTAGCAATTTTTCAAACGCGATAATATGAGTTGTGATGACAATTATTGATGCTATGTTTATAATAAGACGAATTGAACCATGTGTTCCATAATATCTCTACACAAACCCTGATTTTTAGAAATTTCATAATCCAAAATACATAACATAAGTCTCAATCCAAAATACATAACATAAGTCTCAATATTCAATCCAACTAGAAGGAGTACTTGACTAAACATCATCAATTTAACACATGATCACCTTGTTAACAGTTGATGGCAATGGCCCTATATCACCGTTTCCGTCTTCCACATCGTCCACTCTGTATCTTCTTGAAGGACCTCTCATGACAACATACCAATTTGATGAATCATCTTCCATTGAATAGAATACTTGCTTGGCTTGAGAGGCTAATATGTATGGATCTCTCAAAAAGGAAGCTTGGCTTTGTTTCAGGTTAACAAGTGTGAAGCCATCTTCCACCTTAACTCCATTACCTCTTACTGCCCATTGACAACGGAATAGAGGAACATAAAAAAACATTGTAATCCAACAATATAATGTCGATTACTCGGTCGTAGTATGATACCAAATCAACCACTTGAGAAGTGTCTTTGGCACTAGCTCTACACATTGCTGTCGCCTCATAAAAAACTCCACTATTCTGAGTTTTCCTATGAATTGAGTTTGTGTGAAACCGTTGCCCATTTACTATATATCCAGTGTACGACCTCGCACTACTACGTGGACCATATGCCAACCACTTAAGAGTTTCTTCATGTGCTTCTGAACCAATAGGTATCTACCAAATATAAATAAAAGCCAGACACCTATAGAGACTGATAAACCTCATTACGTAAAAGTCACAAAAGTTATAACTTGCCTGTTCTTTTAACCAAGCTGCAAAATTCTGAGTATGCATACTCCATAACAATGTTGCATCACGTCTACATCTTGCATTTGAGTCTTGCAGATATTGCAGGTGCATACTTGTATAAGAGAAAGGAAAAAGAATCAAATTGCTATTCAAAATGAAAATGAGAAATGAAATAGAAAATTGCAGGAGACTTACTCTACATAAGGATCTACGACAGCCATATTTTGAATTACAGCTAGATGGGCTATCTTCTTCTCCGTTTCATTAAGAGTGATTGAAGCGGCTGCGGATATCGGACGACCCTCTAGGATAGAGTTGCTCTCATAGTCGGTATTCCTATCTAGTTTTTCCTCTACATTTGTTGACTTTTTCAAAAAATCATTACAAAATTGCACACATTCTTCTGCAAGATAAGACTCAGCAATACAACCCTCTGGTCTTGCAGGATTTCTAACAAAGTCTTTCAAAACTTTCATGTACCTTCACATAGTAAATAATGAAGATTAGTTAGAAAACAATCAGTTTTATAAGATAAAAATTGTAGAGAAGAATACAGTATAAGCCATACCTCTCAAATGGGTACATCCATATAAAGTGGACTGGTCCACCTAGTCTTGCTTCCCTTCCTAAGTGTACTGTCAAGTGCACCATGATATCAAAGAAGCTAGGGGGAAAAAATCTTTCAAACATGCATAAAGTTTCCACAATTTCAGCTTCCATTACTAAAATCTGCTCCCTATCAATAACTCGCTGACACAAGTGGTTGAAGAATGCACATAAGCGTGAAATTGCTATTCTAGGACCTTTAGGTAATAAACCTCTTAGTGCAACAGGGAGAAGTTGTTGCATCAACACATGATAATCGTGTGATTTGAGTCCTGTTACCTTACATTCTTCTAATGATACACCCCTTGATATATCTGAACAATATCCATCCGGACCTTTAAAGTCTAAAAGTCGTTTACAAAAGACTTTCTTCTCTGTCTTTGACAAAGACCAAGGTGCTGCAGGAAGATATGTTCGTTTTCCTTGGATGTTAGGGTGCAAATCCTTCCTAATACCAAGAAGTTGCAGATCTTTACGCGCATTAAGACCATCCTTAGATTTTCCACAATGCAACAATGTAGAGATAATGCTTGCAGCCACATTCCTCTCTAGATTTCAAACCATTCATAATTAAACCACATAACAAAACAAACGACAACCACAATGATATACTAACATAATAAGATACTAATTAAACCAATCAATAATTAAACCACAAAACAAAAGAATCACAGCCACGATGATGTACTAACTGAACCAATTGTAATACTAAACATATGGATAGATGGAACTAACCTATCATGTGATTACCGCAGAAGAAAAAGCTTCAATTCCCCAATATTGCAATCAACAACACTTGCAAAATAATAATGGAATCATAATAAGTTAAAGCAGAACTTAAGCAGTAAGAGTTTATATATTAGACAAAACAAACAAACTGAATAGACAAAACAAGAAGACTACAAATAGAGTTTTCTAGAGAATCAAATAAAGAGTAATGAGTTTAAATAGCATCGTTGATAGAGTTAAAGAAACCAGAAACCAAACTCTCAAAACCAAAATTATTCTTATTTCTAATACCCTAATCAAAAGAGCAGAGAACAAATCTATAAAATCTGAACACCCTAACCGATGGCAAAGAACAAATACACAAACGAGAGTAGGAACAAAAAACACAAACGAGAGAGATAACATCTATACAAATAAACCCTAAAATCGAATCTTTCTAAAGCCAAGGTCAAACGAAAGAGATGATAGAACGAAAGACACAAATGAGAGTAGGAACGACCTTCGATTTCCTCTCACTCGAGACTGAGATTGAGCCACAGATGGCGACGGATGAGGAACTGGTCGTTGACGACAAGGATCGTGTCGCTGTGGCTAGCTTCGACGGCGAGAATCGTCGGTTGTCGGATGAGATTTCGTGTCGGATGAGATTTTTTTTTTTAGGTCTGATGGAAAAAGGGGAATTTTGTTCGATAAGAGTGTTTGGCTCTTATGTTAATATTTTGGCGGAATAAGTGATTATTTTGGCTAAGTTCAGAATAATTTTAGGTTCCCGCTTACTGAATTTCTATCTTATCGTTTGTTTAATGCTAATATATGGTAAACAAAATTCCAAATACATCTTTCATAACACTTATGGAATTCGTGCTATCCTAATGTGCTATTAGTGGGACTTTTTTTGTAGTGCTTCTTCTATATCTTCTTCTTTTTATTCTCTGGCTTATTCTTCTTTTTTACTCAAGGTATAATTTTAATCTGAGGAATATTGCTCTAATATTTATAAGAGTTTAAAAAGGTAAAACGATTTAGGAATCTATCATTGTAATTGAAAGATGTTTAGTGATTATTTTTTACTTTGAATGTGTTAGAAAGTGTAGTTGTTATCCGTTCAAGCACATACATAGTTTCCATCCAATGTTCCAATCATCTCATAAATGATTGTAAACTTTCCAAAAATCATGTCTGAGTTTTTCATTTGGTAGATACCAAACAGGCTTAGTAGTCTCCGATAAAAAAGTTGTAAATCATATAACCAAGAACATTTATATGGTCTTTTCCGGTTACTACTTTCTTACAGAAAAAAACTTTCAAGTCTTTTCCGAATAAGACTACCAGTATCCGACTCTTTGGATTTGTAAAAAAAAAAAAATGTTAGTATATATATTTTGTCTTTTTCATAGACTGGAACAATGATCAAAACTCACTTGAGAATTTCAGTTTTAATTTGTGAAACTTCAGCATCTGTAAGAGCCACCGTTTCAGTAGATGTCGAGGGTTTATTTGAATCTTTGGAAGCAACCTATAAGAAAATAGAGTACTGTGTTTTCTATGAATTCAAGTTTTGGCCGAGACATGGTCGCTTCAAATATATACATGATTGAAGGGTATTAGGGCACTGGACGATTAGGTGCCCTTAAATTTCTGTTTTTTTTAACAAAAATATAGGAAACAACATTATTATAAAAGAAAATTAGTATTAACGATTTTAGTTGGATAAATATTTTAGAAAAATAATCATTTGGAAAGGAAACTAAGAATATATTCATCAATATCTTTGAACTAAAAAATTTAGAAAGGAGATTAAATATCTTCGTTGAAGCAATTTCATGAAGGATTAGTCAATTCAAAATCTTTATGTTTCTTAATATTCATTGATTTAGATCTACTAACTTTCTCAAATTTCTCAAACATAGACATAACCAATATTCTTCTAATAAGTTGAACAAAAATTAAATTATTATTAGGTGGTCAAAAATAACTAAGTTTGAGAAACAACATAAAAATCCAAACAATATAAACTCAAAATCAAGAGACATAATATAACTTTAAAATCACGAAACATAGCACTTGGAAACCAAAAACCATAGATGCACTTAAAAATAAAACCGCTACAATGTTGTATGATGATTAAAATAATTGAGGAAGATATATATAATTGCCTAGAAATGGGGATACAAATATTCCAATTTTTTTTTGGATTCGTGAGGATACAAAGATTGTATTCGGGTCACCCATTATTTTCTTAAATATAAATTTGTGACTATTGTGCTATGATATATTTTTTACAAATGTAGGAGGTACCGATTTTAAAAAAGGATTTTGTATGTTATTTTTAAAATTATTAATATAAAGAACAATTTAATATATTTGATATTAATTAAATACATTAAAGATAACGGTAAATTTTTTTAAAAAAAAAGATTGAATTAAAATTAAAATATAGTTATCATACAATTTAATATACGTAAATGTTATTAATTTAAGATATTAATATCATATAAAATATATTATTTTTTTATATAAAAGTTAATATACCAGAGTAAATAATTTTTATTTTTAATTATTTTTCGAAATTGGTAATAGATATGTAATTTTAAAAAATATTATTGTTTTTAATTTTTTTAAAATTGTTTATTGTTGAGATTTGTTAGAGATTGATGCCATGCCATCTTTTTTTCAAAGACATGTCATCATTTATGCTTGCCATGGCATAGTTTTTTTGTATCTAAACGAATGAAATTAAAACAATTAAACGATTTTAATAATTGCACTTCGCAAATAATAGTAAGAGGATATGAATATTCTACTAAAGTTTTGAGTTATTTTTAGTTTTTACTTTTTAAAGATTCCCCCGAAGCAAAACTACTTAAATTTCCTAAATAACTAGAAGATTTTGTAAACATTCCACCTTCCTTCCATTAGATTAAAAAACTAGACAAAAGATAAAACAAAGGAGAAAATATTTGTAAATCTAAATATCTATTCTTTTGACATCATGTTATTAAATTTTTTATTACAATTTGTTTTCCATATAAGAAACTTTTACGTGGTTTCTCGACTTTTGACATAACTTCATAATATTTTATCATAATCTATATTTTAGTAACATTTAAGAGATTCATGGAGAAACTTCATAACACTCCACCTTCCTTCCATTAGATTGTTCTCACTCTAATGCCAAGCTGAAAGGAAATACTCTTAAGATTGCCTGCAAAGTCAATCGCGAGGTTTCGTTGCGTGTCGAAGCTATGGGAGTCCATACTTCGCCGTCCATATATCCCCAAGTTGTTTGTGACCAGGTCCCCGACACGGCCACGTCTCTTATTCGCCATCAAAGAATACACCAAAGAAGGAGACAAAGAGTGGAGCTTCTACTCGTCTCAGAGTCCATATGACAATTCGCCGTGTCTTGTTGTATCAGCCCATTTTCATTTGAAGTTCCGTCAAGACATGCGTCCAGACTTTCGTACGTAGCCTTACCCTCTGATTTGATCTATTTTCGTCATATCTTGATCTCGAAAAAGGATAAGGATACAGTGCCTGTAATATGTAACCCTAGCACAGGACGGTATGCGATCTTACCTAATCTCAGAACGTACGACGAAAAGTCGACAAGCTTTTTAGGGTTTGGTCCGGTTAGCAAGCAATACAAGGTATTGTTGTTAATTGGTTATCCACGTAGTAATGATAGGGATGATCATAGAATTCTGACATTAGGAACTGGAAATATGATGTGGAGGAAGATCCAATGTTCCTTAACACATGAGCCTTTTGGGAACTTAGAATTAGGTATATGTATTAATGGGGTTTTGTATTACTTAGCGAGAAATGTTGATGAAAGGTCTGATACACAGAGTTTTAACCCTAAAATATCACTGCAAGTGCACAGCAAGCGAAATAGTATTTAGAGATCGAATCCACGAGAACCAAGTATCACACTACAAATTATAATGGATGAAACTAAGCTAAGATGGCAATATGAATGTTGTTGTGATGCGAAACGAAATAGCAATATTAAAAACCATGTAAAATCAAATTAAAAAGCGTTAAGTTTAGGGCAATTCGCAGGAATTCAGAGATCATGAACCAGACAATTATTCAAGGAATGATGAAACGCAGTCTCAAACTCAAATATGAATGTATAACCAATCCACTTTCGTGGTATTAACTACTTTATTTAGCAACCTAAGAATCTAAACTGTCGTTTGATCTTAAAATTCTAAACAAGCATTAATGAGCAGGTTTGATATGTTCACAAATTGCCTTAACATCAGCTTTCGTTGGCTAAGGACAATTTGCTCACCTATGTTCTATCTAGCAACCTAGAACACTTTTGATGAATAGATTAAACCTAAAATCAGAGATTAAGTGATCAATTTAATCTAACCAATGAGAACAACAATAGGTGAAGACAAGATGAATAAACCCTATCTATGTCTGATTCAATGATTCATAAACTCCCTTGAAAACCCTAAACCTAACTATGAAACTACTCAGACATGGATGCAGAGAAACAAGAAGGAGATGAAGAAAAACTCATAATCAAATAAATAGAAATCCAAAGAGGTTCAGAAATCTTCTCAAGAGATGTAGAGTCAGAGTTTCGTCTCCCCAGAGCTTACAAAATCCAAAAGCCAAAAGTCTAAAAACTTGTGTAGAAAAATAAAAGTGTGTCCTCCAAAAGTGGCTTAAAATAAGTATATATAGGTCTAGGGTCGGATTTGGTGGAGTTTGGATGATTATGGAGCTAAAAAGGAAAGTCAGAATTTGGCTTTTTCGTCTGGGAAACAGGGATCGATCCAGAATTGGATGGATCAATCTGCCTCGATCTGGAAAATTCTTGTGCGCCAGATGTGTTTGGATGGATCGATCCAGATTTGGATGGATCGATATGGCTTGGTCTGGAAAATTCCTGAGCGCCAGATATGTCTGGATGGATCGGTCCAGATTTGGATGGATCGATCTGGCTTCTGGAAAATTCCTGCGCGCCAGATATGTTTGGATGGATCGATCCAGATTTGGATGGATCAATCTTTCTCCTTCTGGTCTCATCTCATGCACATGCTTCTTATGCTCTTCAGATTGACATATCTTCGTTAAAAATGGCATAACTTTATAACCGTTGATCAGAATGAGTTCAAACCACCTTCAAATAAAAGCTAACTCAAGTGGCTATCTTGTCTCCAAATTTCATCACAATCCAATCAAGGAAAGCTTTTCAAATAACACCAGGTTTCCAAAGCTTCATCATGATCTCACATCTTCATAAGTCCAATTGTACCCAAAATGCCGTGTTTCCTCCAAAACGACTTAAAACCTGTAAATACTAGATAAAAGAAATAAAAGACTCTAAAAACAATTTGACTCGATAAAACAACGGATATCATGGTTGAAAACCGGTGAAAACCATGATATATCAAGATCTTACGTGATAGTTTGTTTTGATGTTAGGTCTGAGAAATTCAAGTTTGTTGATGCAGAATGGTTTTGGGATCCACGTGCTACTCAATTGATAAACTATAAGGGTAAATTAGGTGTGATTATATTAGTCGGGAGTAACCTTGAGTTGAGTATGTGGGTTCTAGAGGATATCGAGAAACAGGAATGGTTGAAATATGTCTACACTTTGCCGGAGAATAAAGCCCTTGATCCCCACAATGTTTTCGTTGCTGGAGTAACATCTACAGGTGAAATTGTTTTGTCGGTTGACCGTGCATCTAAACCGTTGTATGTATACTACTTCAATCCCGAAAGAAGCACTCTCCAAACTGTTGAAATCCATGGTAACCATCAAGTGTTTGACAATCCGAATAGAGTGTACGTCTTTGTAGAGGATCTTCAGTTTAATATTGCGAAGACAACATATGTTGTAACATCTATAAACCCACCAGGTGATCTCCAAACGCAGAAAGCTGGAAGATTTGTGATTGCGTTTGATAATGCCGAAGCTGACGAAACTCCTTTGCCTCCTCCTGACATGTCTTCTCCTAGAAGCAGTTTCGCAGACCTTTCTTTCATCTCCTTCTTTCTTGTAACATTTGTATATTGCAAAATAACATGAGTTTTCTCTAATGAAATCTCTAACTACCGTCTTAGCTCGCAACCCAAGAAACCTCAAGATAACTTATATTAACGCAAACAAGAAGAAACCTGCACTTTCTCTCCCTCACCCATGACTCCAATGAACCTTTATAAGATGGATACAGAGCCAATTTAAAGTTTGATCTTTCTGCGAAAAAACAAGGCACAAAACCCCAATCAGTTGGGACTTGGGAGGCTAATCTCATCCATGAACCAATTGTATTTTGGAGGTTATTTTTCATCAGACAACACAAATATCATCGGATTATTCTTCGTGCTCGACGAGTGTAAATTGGACGTTTGATAGTGACTAATGCACCATTATTCTTTGGATCCAACACATTAGTTTCTTCTCCATATATCTATATGAGGTAATAAATAATAAATAAAGTAATGAATAGGTTTTGGCTTAAAAGTTGAGCTTTCTCTTCTTTTTTTTAACAGCATAATATAAGTTTGCTCACGGTTCTTGTGAAAGATTAAAACAAGATACGAGAGAGAGATTTACAATTTATGAGAGTTTAAAATAAAATAAAAATAGTTAGGGTCAATTCGTAAATTTTAAAGATAAAGTTTATATGGTGTAACACATTGGAGTGGAGATGCTCTTGACATTGGTTCAAGTTGCTGCTTCAGCAGGAGAGGAGAGTTTTCCAAGGACAACAATAGAATCACCAATTTCAATTGTTTTTCCCGTTCCATCGCCGAATCGATCTTTCCAAACCATGTTTTGCCCAAAGTATATCTGCATCATCGTCATCTTTTTCAGATATACCATTCTCTTTTTCAGATCTACCATTCAAAACTCTCATATTCATTCATTATTTATGATGATAAACCGGACAATGGTCTCTACCTTTCCCTGTGGTTTACTCTTTGGCTGTAAAACTTTGTCTGACCTGAAATTCCTCAGAGTCTCAATTGGCTCTTGACCTCCAATCCCAGTTTCTTGATTAATCGTGGGTACCTTGCAACGGGAGCATAATTTTACACCATGAAAGGTGAAATTGTCAATAAGGATCTCTGTCCATAAGTCTTCAGCAAATGGTTCACATCCATCAACAAAGATGCTGTCACATTTCCCAGTGACACAATTAAGAAGTGATGTTACAAAGCAATAATAGCTTTTAAGAGACTAGCTAGGACTTTCATTTGAACATACTTGGGTCTAAATCGGTTGATTGGTACAGGCTCCTTGATAAGCTTATTCAGGGAATCAAGAGAACCCTGTAAAAACGTTATGAGACTATTTAGAGCAGAACCGAAAGAAAGAAATTGAATATGAGCCTCGTTTTCTTTCATGGCGACTGACCTGTGATATAAGCAAGAATGGGTACATATCTGAGAACATCGCGATGTGCCCTGGAGCATAATTTGGATCCACAGGCCTAGTCTCAGAGGCTGCAAAATATAGCAGCAAACACGTGAGCTCGTTAGTAAACTTGCAACGCGACAATTCTTCAAATGGAGTCAAAGCTATAAGTTTTAAGAAATGGAAAAAGTATATGAAACCTGAATCAAAACGAACAAGTCGACAAGGCTTCCCAACAAAGTTTGTAAACCACTGAGATGCTTCTTCTCCTTCATCCAGCGCGGAGCCAGACCATTCCCAAACTGAGACACCGTCTGCTATTTTGTCGGGTTTAGCTAAGGAAACCTTAAGGGCATCCATACCAGGAGCTCTAACCACTATAATGCAAGCCAAAACGATTAGGAAAATATTATCTTCATAAATGAAAAGTCAGTTGAAGAAGAAGATTATAAAAAAACAATCTCTGACCCATGTTAGAGCCCTTCTCGGGCTCCCAGTCCTCCAAAAACGCATGTTTAGGCATTTCTACTTGGATCAAGGAAAGCTTTGGTTCCACTCTTTGAGTCAATCCTCGTCCTTTAGAGTTCACAATCAACCAGTTTCGATCCCATCGAAATCCTAAGCAACCAAACCCCAAAAATCACTCATTTTTTCTTGTTTTCTCCCAAAGAAATCACACAAAATCAATCTCGTGAGCTCTCAAAATAACAAGAACCCTTTAGCAACATAATTTGAACATGGGCAGAGAATTCAAATCAGTTAAAAAAACCGATAAACTCATCAAATTGATTTGGATTTACAGCCACTAAATCATTCAGACATTCACATTCCTAAGAGCACACCAACAATAACCATCAATAAGAGCTCAAATATGAATCCCAAAAAGGAAAAATCGAAATCAAAACCCAGAAAAAGGATAAAAAAGAGAACTTTTCTCGGAAATGAGAGCTGTTATATACCGGTGGGAGTGAGAGCTGCCTGAGACAGAGAAATTCCTCTGCATGATTTGATCGGATAAACGAACAGAGTCGATACACTTGCAGCCACTTCACCTACCGGCGACGGCGACGGAAACAAAGCATTCTCCATCTCTCTCTCTCTCTCTCTCTCTCCAGCTTTCTCCTATGGATTCTCCATATCTTTACAAATTTTCATATATGCCCCCTAAAGTTCTCTGTTAATTCGATTAAAGCCTCAACTTTCTTTTATAACAAGACAACCCATAAGTCTGTTACATTTATAACTCAAGTCCCAACCAATTCAACCTGTAATTTAACAGATAAGTAACCAGAGAGCTCATGTTTCCAATACAAACAATTGTTCCTCTCAAAATCTAACCTTTTAAAATCGTAAAGCATATATCTAATCTACAACAATGAAAATAGTAGACAAATGTGTAATGACAAAAAAAAAAAGTCTTTTTTCAGACAATAAAAAAGAAAAAACAAAGAAAATTTCTTTTTTTAAGAGCCATTAAACACAAGTAGTAATGAGCCATTAAACACAAAGTTAAAATTAACTTTAAGCTGAAGAAGAAGTTAATCTCAATTGTTGATGAGATTCACCAGTCACTGGATCATTTGTGTTTTGACTCTCCAATGGCATATACTGAGACATAATCGCCATGATTTCCGAATCCATGTAAGACTGCATTTTTTGGGTTTTTCGACATAATTAGAGAGACTTCATGGTGGTGAATGTTGAAGATTCATAAAAGAGAAAGGCAAAAGTGTGAAAAAAACATACCCTGAGACGATACTTGTAGAATACGTAACCAGCTACACAAATGCCTGCAACTGCAGCTAGAATCACTAATGTGAAGAACCATCCGATTCTTGACCCGCTTCTTTCTGCGAAAAACGGGGGAAAAAAACGAGAATATGAGTCTTGGATTGTGTTTCAAAAGAATCTGACAAAAGTTTAGATCTTTATTGTTCTGTTTTCGACATATACCGATACAAGTGTCTTGTTCTTTCATATAGAGACGATTGCCAGAGCATTTGCATTCAAAGCTTCCCCATTTGTTCTTACAATTACATCCATCACATTGGCAAGCTGATTGCTCTTTACATTCATCAATGTCTAGTGGACATATGTATATGAACAAGATGAGTCAGTTTAAGAAAACATGATTGATCAGAGAAGTTGAAATTTTAGTGGGGAAAAAGTTTTCACCTTCACATTTAAGACCATCTCCTTTAAAGCCTGGAGGGCAACGACATCCCGATGTCTCCGAGTTCTGAATTCGACAATTGGAGAGAAATCGTAAGAAAATTTGGATGAAAAGTTTCAAACTTTATGGCATCATTACTGAAAAAACAAGAAGAGTCACTTAACCGAACAAGCGGAGAAAGTTAAGCCCTTTTTGGTTTCAGACCAGCAGCCTCCTTGATTCATTGAACATCTCGCAGGGCCATAAGCTGTTATAACATTCAGGCAAAGATGACTATTATTATCAGACCAGAATACAAAATGTTTTTTCAATGAAGCTTTTCTGCGATATATCGATGTAGAAGTTGAAGAACATACGTTCACATGAAGTATAGCCATCTCCTTTATACTGCACACCATTCACAACAGGGCATTCACAGACTCTTCCCCTAAATGTGTCCTGATAGAATCCAATTTCATGAGTAAAACTTATCAGATATCTATGAGAAAATAGTCTAAAATTCATCGGTTCGAGTCAAGTACCTTGCAAGCTGTTACATTTGATTTCTTGTCCTCCCAACACCCTCCATTTGCTTCGAGACATTCGTTTGTTTCGATATCTGTTTCAAATGTGTAAAGAAGAGTTCTTTAGTGATCTATTACCAGAAGAAGATCAGCTTACAAGGGGAATTGGTTTAACCTCCACTTAGACAGATCCCGGGTTCGGTTCTTTCCTTGAATCCTGAACATACAGCCTTTAGTACCGCATTTCTCTCGAGTTTACCTGAGCAATGAATCAGATTAAGAAGTTAAGAATCTCTAACTTTTCGGTAACAGATTTAGTACCAAATTCTAAACAAACATGTAACAAAGAAAAGTAATGAAACAAACCGCGGTATTGAGCATTGTTGATGATCAATGTTGGCAAGATTGTGACATCCCCGCGATCACCTTGTCCTACCTGTAGGTAAGAAAGAAGGAATAACTCGGTGAATTGGTTGTAAAGACGGTAAAATATAGACGCATTCAAGAAGAAAACCGCGACCTGAAGCGCTTGCTCTGCTTTTAAAACTTCATTCTCCACATCAGCTTCAGGATCACCCATGCATTTCTTGATCTTGTCCAGTGGCAAACCTGAGAACAAGAGAAAAATATATGACTCGGAACATGTGACGAAAGGATGCGAAAAAACGATTGCTGAAGTCTCTTACCGAGAGATTCCACAACACTCTGTGCACATTCTTTGCTATACTTCTTCTCCTTCATTGAACACCTGATGTGAAAATCAGTCACATAGTCCCACCAAACCCAAGACCGGTTATTATCTTTCGCTACTCTATGAACACATAACTGTCTCAGATTCTCGAAAACAATGTCTTTCCCGTCGTATCCATCTCCAAAGTCTTGTTCAGGGTCAGGAGCACAATACCTCCCTTTGTTTATACACTGAGACTTACATTGATTGCTGGAAACATAATCTTTAGGACAAAACCATGTAATGTAATGAGGTGTGAACAAAGAGTATCCTCCTTTTTCGAGAATCTGTGCGTGTCCTTTAAAGTTCTTGACAAAATTCATCTGCTCATCGCACCGCGCACCACACTCATCATTCGTGTTAGTCCATAGCTCATACTCAACTCTCTCATCCGGATGAGGCAATGACTCGCTCCAATCTATCTTCAGAACCACTTCCTCGCCTTTTTTAAGAGCTTGCTTGAGGGTATCCGCGAAAGAACGGTCTATTAAAGCCGATGGAATGTTGATTT
This sequence comes from Pseudoturritis turrita, assembly GCA_900406555.1. Lineage (NCBI taxonomy): Eukaryota > Viridiplantae > Streptophyta > Magnoliopsida > Brassicales > Brassicaceae > Pseudoturritis > Pseudoturritis turrita. The sequence continues at coordinate 146,176 of OVBL01001060.1, read as the reverse complement.
TCTCTATAAAGTCATCAGCTTCTTTGGATTCCTCAGGTGAATCCATTGTTATCAATGGCTCGTCGACGTTATCAGCTATTAGAACTGCTGCTGCACCGGATTGTTGACCGTTCCATACCTTTAATGCAAAGTAGCACTCTAATCGAAAGCAAAAACAAACCGAATCAAAAACCGAAATCTTTACCATCCTTAATTCTTCAAATCATAAATAGCTTTGAGCTCTTCTACAACTAAATTGAGATTAAGACAAGCCTCATATGTAAATGACAAAACTTTCTATTTCTAGCGAGAAATTTGGAACATTCTCATAATTATGCTATTTGGATCAAAAAGAGAGCTTTTGAAAAGGTCTATGCAAATGAAACAGTTACCTCCACGATCGATGATTAAAAGGGTCGGACGAGGAAATTTGGGTTTGAAAGTTTTGTCAAAAGATTCGCAACCATAAGCTCCTTGACCGGCGTAGACGACGGAGCCGATCATATAACCACCGTAGTTAGGAACACCGAAGTTAGCGATGGCTGCGTCGTGCTTTGACCGCATTGCCATAGGGTTTAGAATCGTGACGCTACTCTTCTCAACGATGAATCTCCCGAAAACTCCGTTGACCACCATGGTCAACGCTAGAAACAGAGCCAAGGTGGCTCCTTTATGAATCAAAGACATTGATACGAACTTTTTGTGGGTTTTTATGTTTGGTTCCTGGGGAAAGTGAAGGAAAGTCTCTGCTTTTCGATTTTCTGTAAATTTTCCCGAGAAAAAAAAGAGAGATCTTTTACCAGAGTTAGATAACTCGGAATCTCTTCCTTCTCTCTTAGTTTCCCGGGAAAGAGAAGGAGAAAGTTTCTAAGATGGGAAAATAAATCGAGTTTGCGGGAAAGTGGGTGTCTCTGTTTTTCGATTTTGTGTAAATTTTCCCGAGAAAATGAGAAATCTTAACCAAAGAAAGTTAGAGAATTCGGAATCTCTTCATTTTATGTAGGTTTCCCTAATAAAGTGAAGGAAATAGAAAGAAAGTTTTGCTTAGATGAGAAAAAAAAACAGAGAGAAAAAGGATTTGATTTTTGCGAGAAAATGGATGACTCTGTTTTCGATCTCTTTTTCTCGAGAAAAAGAGATTTGAACGTAAAGTAAACGAAAGAGAAAATGACTTGACAGAGTCAGCGGAACTAACCATGTCTCTGCAACTACTGATTCAACAAATTTCTTTTCTTTTTTATTCTAAATTAAATTAACGTTTCTTAGAATGTAAGGCAATCGTGAGATCCTATCATTTTTTGTTTGTTCTACAAATTTTCAAAGCTCTAATCTTTAAGCTTAATCAAGTGGACAACGTTAAAAAAAATTCCACAAGTTTTTCAATTGGATACTTCAAATATAAATCTTAAAATCTGTTTACGAAATCATATGTATCTACCACAATAAGTAAAGTTTTTAAAACTTTTTTCAATTAATAATGATCACAAATAATCAAGACCATGCTTACTTCAATGACTTTTGAATAATGCAAAAGTCTATTGAAGTACCATATGGGTTAAGTTAGAAACTTAGAATCATCCAAACACACCGATGTGACAATTACTAGGAGACATGAATAGTTGAATAATCAACATAAATTATCCAACCTGATTGTTAACTTTTCCATTATTCCCAAATTATTTAAGGCAGACCATGATTATGATAGGGTTTTTTTTATAGGTCAAGATGTGTTTATTTTAATAAATTCGGGGAAATGGTTACAAACATGCATTTTTATTTAGCAGAGACCAAGTCTCTAATACAATATACATTTATATGTTCTACTTGTGGGAGGAGTGGAAATAATTTATATTCACTAAACACGATGTTGGTTATTAAATGTGTATGTATATGATTAAGATTAACTATCATGGATAAACCAACAATTAAAAATCTAACATATGTACTGTTTAATACAAAAGTCATTAATATCTTTAATTATTAACATATTTACATTTTTGTGTTTCTCTCATCAACGACAAAAATCAATATCAGAGGTGGAGAAGAAGTGACGATGGAAGAGAGGGAAAGAAAATCAGCGTCGGAGGTGGAGGAGAAACCCAACACCAAAAGTGGAGGAGGGGAAAGAAGTGACGGTGGAAGGAGGCAAAGAGAATATATGAAGTGATAATGGTGAAGTAGAAGACGGTGGTGGCGGTGGTGATGATATAGGTGGCGGAGATGATGTAAGAGAAGGTGAAGAGATGACGGAAAGTGAATGATAGAGAAGAAAACAATGTCGGTTGTTGAAATCGGAGTCATTTTTTCCGGCGAATCTCTGGTGATCTCAAGAGAGAGAGATTCATGGTTTATGAGGGAGGTAAATACAATTATTATTGTTGTATTTATTATCTTACATTATTCGGATATTTAATTTCCTTATTGTTATTGGTGAATATTATGTATAAATCAAATATTAATATAATTATTATTTGTATATTTACTATCTTACCACGTTAATACAAATATTATTTAGATATTTGATATGTTAACATGTTACAAGTATCCGATTTTATTGTTAGTACATTATCTTTCTATATAACATGTTATTATAATTGTTATCATGTTAATCATGTTATCATTATTGTTGATTATTCTGTGTGAATCCACGTTAATATAAATATTATACGATATATTTAATATCTTATCACATTAATATAAATATTATTCGATATATTTAATATCTTAGCACGTTACAAATATGTGTAACTCATTATTTATTATTATTATCATTATTATTCTATATAACGTGATATTATAATTGTTATCATGTTAATCATGTAAGAAGAGTAAACTTATTCTTTTTTTGTTAAATTGACATACCAAACCAAAAAATCATATTTTTAGTAAATAACAAATATTAATTTACAGATTTAAATTTTATTTTGTCTGTAATAATTGATTTGACACGTTAAAAATGGTTTTAAGATATATTATGTAAATTTATCAATATAATTTATTATTTACCATGTTAATCAAATAGTTAACCATCCAAATCACAAATTGGTCATTGTTGGATATCCGATGCATGGTATCGACGGAAACTGATGAACAGTATTATCGGTGTCGGTGAACACTGTTCTCTGCATCTGATGAACAGTATCGATGGCATCCTAACATTGGAAATGGATTTTATATTCAATGACATTTGTTGTAAATAATTCAAATAAAGAAGATAGTTATGATATAGATATTTTTTCTCTTTGTTAATTTTTTAATTAAAAAATTGCATTGAATTAAAAAATTGCATTATCATATACTTAATAAAACCATCTTTCATGTATATTTATTAAATTCACCCTATGATTAAATGTCAGTCCATTATTTAAACTGTCCCATTGGCTGGAGTCTCATGCCAGTTTTTTTTCATATACAGAAAATGTGAAATTGGTTTTTTTCTTTTTAATCTAATTTGGGTTTCTAAAAGCATAGTAATGGAGATAAAATAAATAATGATTTGTACAAAAATAATAAAAAATAATCATAATGTTAAAACAAAAAGTAGAAAGAGACTAATACAATGGTTGTTTGTTTTGGAGTCGTAGTCCGCTTGGATTAGATAGTCTTGCTTCGTTATAGGAGGAATCACTAGTCGTTTGTTTTGGATTCGTAGTGTCCGTTTCAATTAGTTTAGAAGATTGAGGAGTTAAAGAACATGGTTGGTGAAACATGTCCGTTTAGGCTTCTAGCCTATGTCGATGTTCCGGATTTTGGTTTTGGTCCCTTTGTTTTTAGATTTGTTCTTTGTTTTCATTTTTTGGACGTAATCTCCAAAAATTTAGTGTTTATTCGCCGGCTTAATTTGCGACATTAATCCCGGACTCTCGGCTTTGTATTCCACATGTTTTATAAAATATTCCATATGACCAAAAGAAACAAAAAAAAAAAACTAATACAATGATGTTCAAATTAACACTTTTCTTCACCACATTCATAGACCAGCATACATTGACAAGAATGTTCAAATTTTGCTACAAGTTACCAATAAGAATTCACAAAAACGTATTTTCTGCAAAAAACCCATTTCAAAAAAGCCAATTAACACTAATGTTACCAAGCCATATCAAAAGAGGGAATTGGACCAAGGCTAAAAACAGCAGAAGGTAATGATGTTTGCTCGAATCATAACTCCTTACTTCAGCAAACAGAACACGTTTCATCGTCTTCACCAAGAAAATCCCAGTGCATAAACACGTCCATGGCATCAACGCGTAGTACGAGTATCCCCACATAATCTTGGCAAAACCCGCAAGACATAGACCCGCAAAAGCATATCCTCCGTATGCCACAATGTCTAGTAAAGGTGCCTCTCCGCTACCAAGTGATAGAAGTGTTACTTTCAGGAGCATTACTTGCAAAAACCAACCAACCAATCCTTTCACAAACAGCCAATTCAAAGCTTCCGGTGTAAACCTAGAGAAAATTCGGGTTTGAACGGATTAATAATCTTAGGTGGCCACATCACCATTCAAGTCCTGAGACTAAAACTCTTTGAGAGAATCATAGGGAGAGAGGCTAACCATAAAACTTACTTTCCATTAAGTCCCAATGAAAGGCCAGCAAGAACAACGTATGTACCAAACGCCATGAACGGAATGTATAAATCTGGCGCATTGATATCATAGATTGGAGGCTTGTATGAGAGCCTACCCCCGACTGGTTCAGATATTCTGGTCCAGTGTCCCTACAGGTTTGAAGCAGAACCCTTGCTAGTTTAACTAACGGGCGGTATAAGAATGTTTAAAACAGAACAACGCAAGAGAAGACTAGCTTACCCGGTGTAGGAAAGGAAACAGAACAACCTTCAATTTGTTCCTCACATATTGATCATTCACTTGGAAATAGTATTGGGGATCAGAGAAGTAACGGCTTATCTGTTTCATTTTTAAGAGAGAAAAAAAACAACTCAAAATTGATAGAAAAATCAGATATTACGTGCGATATGGAATCACCAAGAATTCACATACATTGCTCTGCACATACTCAGAGCTCGATCCTAAAATCCTCTCCCCGTACGCTCCCAAACCACCACGGATAAAACCAGAGCCAGCTCCAGTGAATGGATTCCCAAACGGACCAGGCTCAGGGTTACTCGGAGGTCTTGGCATACCCGGTTGAGGTCCCATGTTGTTGTACATCTCTGCCATCAAACCAAAACCAAAACCAAAACCATCACAAATCAACACATCATAATCACTACATCTCCTACTTTTAAAGTCTTTAACTTCTGAAACCAAACAGTAAAATGGCATTTCCTCATATCAACATTTTTCTTCTTAGAAAGACTTTTGCTTCTTAGATTCTATAAAGTTTTCTTCTAATTTCAATTTTGATTTCGTAAGAACAAACCAATAATCAGAGGTATATGATTCATCACAAGATCCTAATATCGATGCTCTTTAGCATATTCTAAATTTAAAATAACTTCCATTACTGCTCGATCTCATTCACGAGAATGCACAACCATGAACACACCCCACTATAGATCTATGATTCAACAAGAGAAAACCCAAATTTATCTCGCCACGCAATTTTCAACAGCATTCAAGTTCTCAACAACACAAGCAATCCGAGCCAAATCCATCGGAATATATCAAAATCTTAACAGAAGAAAACAACAAAAGAGCATAGATCTGATCACTAATCGAGAAACAACACATAAGAAATCACATGACGAAGAAAACGATCCACAAAAACGAAAAAGAAACTAACCAGAAGAAGATTGAGCAGAGATTTTAAAGCTTCCGAAGAGAAAGTTTGAGCTTTCTTCTCAATGGAAACAAAGGATTCTCCAGAGAAATTTTCTCTTACCACCGTGTGATCTGCGCCGGGACGAAGAAGGGTATTTCCGGGTTTTCGCATTATTTTATTAATTTGGGCCTATAAATATCATTATTGGGCCAGTGCAAAGAAGAAATTTGTGGGTCAATAGTTTTATTAATGGGCCCTAACCTTAGACAAGATAAAGTTATTCTTGTAACCAAACAGATCCCGAACAATTTCTCAGTTTCACAATTAGGTTTAGCCGATATAAAAACAATCCGACGCTGAAAATCAAAAGCCCCTTTCTCCGTCGAAACCCTAATTTCGGAAGCTTTGATTACGAGCGCAGCGATGGCGAAATCGATGAGATGCAAGAGGGTTAAGAGATTAAGAGCTATAAGAAGAGAGATAGTGGAGAAGGAATCATTCACTCTAACGAGAGAAGACGCTAAATCCGCCGCCATCGAAGCTGCACTCGCCGCCCCGAAGTTACCGGTTCGTCAACCACCAGTTTCTCCGTTCATGGAAGTTGCGACGTCGGCCTCCGAGTCTGTCACTGCCTCCGGTACAGTCGCTAACGATATGGGTATGTTCGATTTCTACTTGTAGTAGCGTCAATTTCTCCATGTTAACTTGATTTGTATAGATTGATAGCATCGTCGTTTATTCTGCCTTTTATGTGTTGGTTTTGTCAAAATTTGCCTTTTGAGATTAGGTAAATGCTCATCTTTAGCATTTGAGATTCATCAAAATCAGTCATTGTAGTTGAAATCTTTGAAGGTGTAGTTTATCACTCTTGGGAAGGTTTTGTTCCTTCGTTCTGTGCATAGATGTGACTATCAAAGTTAATGGTGTGAGTGCTTTGAAAGATTTTGAGCTTTTGTGTACTTAGAAGCCGAATTAATTGTGTGTCAATTCTAAAAGTTTGTTCCTGGTTTCATGATATTGATGTGTGTTCACTATTGTTTCTACAAGTATACTAGTTTCTCTCAAGCTATGCGATTTCTCTGTTTGCCTTGGTCCTTTTGAATTGATCCTACTTCTCATGTCAGATATCTTTGGAAGTGTTGGTACTATGGCTATGTTCTGTTTTGGATACTATCCAAGTTTGTTCCTGGATTCATTATATTGATTTGTGTTCACTATTGTTTTTCTACAAGTATACTAGTTTCTTTCAAGCTATGCGATTTCTCTGTTTGCCTTGGTCCTTTTGAATTGATCCTACTTCTCGTGTCGATATCTTTGGAAGTGTTTGGTAATATGGCTGTGTTCTGTTTTGGGTACTATCGTTGTTTTACAGATGTGGAAATGGATGATGGGAAGAAAAACAAGTCGCTTAAACCCATCGGGAGGAAGTTGAAGAAGAAGTTTAAGATGGGGATGAAGAATCGTCGCAGTAAGGGTTTCCTTAGAGGCAAGCGAGTCTAAATTCCGTATGTTAATCAGCAAAAACCGTTGGTTTTCTACGTTGTTTCAACTCGCGTGATTATGGCCTCTCTAATTTCTCAGATTCTTAAATGTCTTAGAAAGTATCTTCTTTTGTACTCTGTTTTTTGTCGTGAGCTTCAGTATTACAGAAACCCTAAAAATGTCATATTCCAGTTTCTTGCACCTAGCGTTATCACCACAACTATTTACTTGATCAATAACATGCATCGTCTTGGTCAATTATAATGATAGTAATTTGGGCCAAATGTAAATCGGAAGTTGAAAAATTGCTCACGAATCTCAGATAACTTGTAACAAAAATAATTCTCAGTATAAAACAAGATTCACATTTTTATGTTGTTCAGAAAACAAATAACAAAAATTACAATTGAAACCAAACAAGAAATTACTCATCACCGATTTTATTATCAAATCAGTAAGTTCCGGAGTTAGATTTGCTGCAAACCTTTCTGATCTCTCCGTCACGATCTTCACCAGTGATGACACCAACATTGACCAGCTTAGCCATGGACACTGCAAACTGCTGTTTGAACATCAGAGGTGGCTGCAACGCGAAAGCCGCTACAAGCGGAGCGGTCCTCGGGTCCTTAACAAGCTCCTGATCAGTCGACAAAACTCCCTCATGTTTCAGAAGATTAATGTAATACTGATTATCGAATATAGTCGGAGTTTTGGCGTCTAGGTCAACGGTTTCGGAGGCCCAACGACACTTGCGTCGCAAGTAATCTGCGAATTTGGTGTCAATCGACGGATCAGTTCCATTACTGCCGTTGAAGTTGAAAAGCCTCGACTGGATGGTTCCACAGTAGGCTTTTCCGATGGTGTGAGCGCCGGAAAGGACGACTAGGTCGAGAACGTTGAGACCGTAAGACTGGAACGTCTCGAGAAGTCCGGTGACGTCACGGCGGCCTGAAGGTACTTTCTCGACGTCTCTAGCGTAAGAGTTTTTGGAGTCACGACGACCGTAGGCGTTGGGCCAGTAAGGACCACCGAGTTGGTAGGTCGCGTCACGGCTAGCTGCAGTTAGGATGTCCGCGCAGGAGACTAAACCGGGGCAAGATTTCTCGATCTCGGACTTGATATCGTCGATTAGCTCGAAACCTCTTAGGGTTTTGCTTGCCGGAGATCTTCTCTCTGATCCTTCGTGGTCTAGAAGAACCGATGCATCACATCCCTGAAAGTTGTTATTCATTCACAAAATATTAGATTTTTTGTCTTTTCAATGTAATAGATGTGCACAAAACAATATGTGGGTTTATGCATATCATGGAAACAATAAATATTTCTTTTTTTGTTTGCGCAATATCGCAATTCTAAGTGTTACCAACATAAACTCTAATAGTCATACAAAGAACCATCAATGCCGATCGATTTTCAAAACAATGTAAACTATACATTTTATATATATGAATGAAAACATTAGCTATATAGCATGAGAATATTATGTCAATATTGAACACTACGCAATTGAATGATTAGTGTTAGATACATATTTAAGAATGGATATATAATTGCAATACCGTGACGCCACAATCGTGGAAGATAAGGCGGAGGAGGGCCGGTCCGAGGGAAGGGTCAGTCTTTCTCCATTCCCTCACTTTGGTATCAACGATTTTCTCAAAATTTGGACAAATCGTATCATAATATTTCAGCGATAATAGATTGTCCAAAGGAAACCATGACCTAGTGTCATCATCCCCGTCGTCTCCGTATCCTCCGGCTCGCGCCGATACCGAGCAGGCCATGAGAATCATGAGTAGGACGGCGACTGAGATCACGGCCAACTTCATTATTTTGTCTTTGTTATATCTTTCTTAGTTTGAATTTGTTTGATATGGTCGAGAGATGTGTGTGAGTAATTTATATATTGGGTTTGGAAATTAATGTGATGGTTTTACGTGGGAGGCACAACTTTAAGATTTTTATAATTCAAATGACTTGCTTGCATGTCGTCTATGTGATGTTTATGATATACAAATATATATGATTTCTTTTTAGAAGAGAAAACACGAAATTTATATTGTAATCTTTGCATTATTGAAATCAGGGTTTTTGACTTATTTGGATTAAATTAATATTTTCTTTTTTTGTCAACTTGGATTGGATTATTTTATTTTGGTTCATTTGTCGGTTATGAACTTATGGTACCATTATTATCTTATCTCATATTCGTTCGTAATGGGTAAAGCAAAACATGAAATTTCAAACTTAATAATTTCTCTCCCGATTACTATTCAATATTTTTTCGCTTCAATCAGTTGAAATAATTTCAAGTTTTAGACATATTAAAAAATTTGGTGAACATTACTATTCAATAACTACACTCGTTTGAAAGGATTAGTCGAATTTGGGTCTAGGTAACCCTGTTAATAAAAAAATTACAATTTCATTGCACAACCATACATGGGCTTAATAGCCCTTATTTATCGTGTGTCAATCATGGTAAGAGGTCCATTAAAGAGCCACGCTTCTTTTGAGCCCTGCCAAAACTATATTAGTAAACCACGACCAAGCTTTTTAGTAAAAGATTCAATATCTTGAAAACATTTATGGCTGGTACCAGTTTTTTTTTTTCATGAGTTTTATCTTATGGACTTTAAGTTTTTGGTTGGTAAATATGTCTTCATTTATAAAGGGTGGAACCGAGAGAAAATGCACAATGTCACTTTGACACATTGCACATGGAACCAAGAGAAAATGCACAAATATGTTCTTGAATACCACTAATTAAATGATATTTTTTTTAAAAAAAATTGGCTTTAAATAAAAAAAAAGTAAAATAGGAATTATGCTTAAAAAGTCAACTCGAAAATGTAGAACAACATTTTTAAAAAAATTACAAATAATTCTAAAAACAACATTTTTGTGAAACGGAAGATTTTTTTTTTTTTTTAATTGTTTGTTTTCTTTACTTAATCTATTGCCATTTTCTCTTTTTTCAGTTATACTAATATTTAAATTGTTTACTTCTTCTTTGAAAATTGTAGTTATTTAAAAAAACAATTCGAGTACTAAATGTGGTAGAAAATTAGAAATCCAGAAAAGTGCATGGTTCCCACTCGCCAACGGCTAAATTTCTCCAACGGCTCAATCTTGACTCTCGCATTTAGGAGCCTTAAACACATTCATTAACAATTTAATTAGTTACAATTAAATGCTTTTTCCAACCTTTTATTAATACTCCGAAACTATAGCTTTTAGTATTTAATATTTAATATTTATAACAAATATTACTTTTTCGCCACATAAGCTTTTTCTTTATCGAGAACTTCAAACATCTCACATCTTCTGTTTTTGTTACACCTCATTCCTTATTTTACAGACACGTTCCCAAGTTTTAAGGGATAAAACAGAGCGATTTTAGGACACATTTTTGAAGCGGTGGAGGAAATTTTCTAAAACAAACAAAAAAAACAAAGTCTTACTACTAAACAGATAAGCACAATACTGTTTCATTGGTTTTGTTTCTTTCTTCATCGTTTTCCTCGTATCTCCACCGCTTGTTGCTCTGTTTTTCTAAAATACTCTGTTTTTAGCAGAAAAAAAACAGAGAGAAATTTCAGTTTCTTCACTAACCCAAAACAAAGTTTGATTTCCTCAGATCGATTAAGAATCATAATGGGTGTTTGATTTTGTGTTCGTTTTTTCGTAAAAATGGCGTCTTTACAGGTGGAGATTTCATCTTCTTCTTCTTCGCAGAGATTCGGTTTTATCCTCAGAGATCGTAATCACCGGTACGACCAAAACGCCGTCGTATTTCAGAAGAATCTGAAAGCTTCGGTGAAAGACGAGAAATCTGAGAACCTAGTCGATTCTTGGATCGAGACTCAAAATGTGAAGAACAAGAGAAACAACAAGATTCGATCAACGGAGAAACCAATTGTAGAATCTTCGAATTTACAACAGAGAAACGAAAAAATCGGAGCTTGTTATCTGGTACAGATATGGGAGGCGAGGCTAAACCGATCCAACGGCGGAAACTCGCCGAGTCACGACCAATCGACGGCGACCAGTGTTCGGAGCGATTCAGGAGTCAGTGTTCAAGATTCTCATCTTTCAGACGAATCGGAAATCGTGGAAGCTAAGAATGGTGATCCAACGGTGGAGATTGAATCTGATTCCGGGGTTCGAGTCGCTGACCTAATTCGGAGGCTTAGCAACGAAGAAAAGCTAACCGCCGGAGAATATGGCGGCGGCGGAGACGGTGGACTTTCGATTATCAGAACGCCGAAGCCTTGTGTTTCGTCGTGCTCGTCGTCGGAGAAAAGCAATTTTCCGATGGTTAGTTTCTCGCCGAGGCTACGAGGAAGACAAGCGTTCACCGATCTGCTTATGCAACTAGAACGCGATCGCCACCGCGAATTGGAATCGCTTCTCGAACGCAACGCAGTTTCTAGGTTTACTCAACGTGGACGCCTCCAGGTAAAAATATATTTTCACTATTTGATAAACCACCCAATAATTTTTTTAAAATTACAATATCGCCCCGTTTCAATGTGATGTTTCTTTAATTAACCAGTCAATGCTAAGGCTAAGGAACCTCAAACGCTGTCTAGCGATTCACGATCGAAATCGGTCTAACGCAAAAACAACCGGATTAAACCGCATCGAATCAGGCTCTACAGTTCTGCATTTAAGGTCATTTTTTTCGTAATCTTTAGTTTAGTTCTCAGCATTTACATTTTCTGATACTCAATCTTTGAAACGCAATGCAGGGAAAAGTTTCGTGCTAACGCAGTAAACGCTGCGGCTGCAGCAGATCAGAGAAAGGATCTTCATCGATCCGCTGAGACGAATAAAGAAACAGAGGTAACTAGAGAGAGCACGAGGCTGAAGAAAGGCGGTGTTACTCTAGAAGCTTTTTTCACAGAGCGGTTGAGCCTCCGTAACCGCAAGATAGAGGAGGAAGCAACGTTACGTAAGGAAGAAGAAACTGTAAATGGAAAAGTTGAATCAGAAATTAATTGCCTTCAGCTGCAAGAAACAAGAGAAGCAGAAGAAACCTACAATGACGGTGAGTCTGAGAAGAAAGAAGAAGAAAAGACATGTCCGAGTGCCTGCGTAACTCAAGAATCGCGGTTGCGACTGAATCAAAACGAGGACAAAATGGAAAATTATATGCAAGAAACTCAAACACGAGGTGTGGTACATGAGAGTAATGAGATGGATCAGTGCCTTGAGCAACAAGAAACGTCTTATTTGAATGGATGGGAAGAACAAGAAGAGTATGAAGATGAGCAGTCTTATTATGGAGAAACGAATAATGACTGGCTTAGCGAAATATCTCGGCCACGAAGTTACTGGGAGGAACTGAGGAAGTCGCGGTACCTGGAAGTAATGAACACTCGGTCTGAGAAAGAGGACATACGCAGACTCCTTGAGCGGTAAGTAACATCAAAATCAATAAGCCTATGTTTCTTAAATGTTAACCATTGTCTAAGAAAATGTGTTTTCCGCGTAAAACAGAAGAACAGTGACAGATTTTCTGGAGAGCGGGTTGCGAGAGAAGATCGATAGTCTCATGATGTCCCGTGTGCAGACACACTCGAATAAGCACTCTGAAAACTGGGAATTGCAACAAGAAGAAGTGGAGGAAGAGAAAAATAAAATCGAAGAAGAAGAACCATTAACGGAAAGCGAAGAGCAAGAGGATAGTGATGACTCGAGTAGATCGTCTTCTTCGCATATGTTTGCATCGTCTCCTGCAGGATCATGGAGTTCTCAAGACACTGAAGTTACTTCCGCTCCTGTCTTGTCTGTTCACAATCCTCATTCACCTGTGAGCCTTCTTGGTAGATTTCTTGTTATACCAAATAAACTCGCAACCGCACTAGTGGTAAACTCATTGAACCGCTTCAAAAACGTTTTCAGGAAATGGAGCTTATAAGCGGTATGAGATCACAGATCCAACAGCTTCAACAAGAAATGTCGTTATTACGAGATTCTGTCAAAACGTGTTTGGATGCTAACGCGAGCCTACAACAGTCGGTTCACCGAGAAAACCCATTGAAACGCAAATGCTGCGTCTGTGAAGAAACACAGGTTGAGGCGGTTTTGTACAGGTGCGGACATATGTGTACGTGCCTGAAATGTGCCAACGAGCTACAGTGGAGCGGAGGTAATTGCCCGATTTGCCGAGCTCAGATTATGGACGTTGTTCGAGTCTTCTACGATACAAGAAACTGAAATAAACCGTTTTAAAAACGCTGACGAATTCTCTAACCCATTACATCCTCTTTTTTATCATTATCGCGTTTGCGTTATTTGGCGTTTTGGATCTGAATATCGCATGTATGCTTTCTTTATCTTAGGTTAGATTACCAGACACTGTAAGTTTGTAACGATAGGATTTGTCCAGTTTTTATGAAGATTTTTATCTCCTGGGTCAATCAAAAAAATTAACAGAAAAATTACCCAAATATACCCTAAAAGTTGGAGATTAAATTAGGAATCTGAGCTTCGAAGCAAACATGAAAAAAGTTTGAATTTGTAATTACTCTTAGTAATCAAATCAAAGACTCGGAAAACCGAAACAAACCCTAAAAATTGGAGATTTAAGTCAGAAACAGAGCTTCGAAGCAAACATGATAAATTTGAATTTTCAATTACTCTCATAATAATAAACCCTTAATCGATTTTGATTTCTCAAAGACTTTAACAGTCTCTCTCTCTCTCTCGTCAAGATATTTACACAGCATCCATAGTTATATTAGATACATCACATACATACATATAAAAAAAAAGTCTCAGTGCTCTGTTTTTTATCTTCCGTATTCATGCGTTTTGTGCGGACAAGAAAGTGTTGAAGTCATCTCTAGCCTTACGCAATCGTGGAGTGATGCAAGCTCGCGGCGAAGTAGGGCACGAAACTGAAGCCGACGAAGAAGAAGTCGAGAATCTTACACGGCGTTGCGGTGAAGTCTCGGCCGATCTCCGGTGATCTCGAGAGCTTCTCGTCTTTAAAACGCTTCTAAGAGCCAAAGTCTCTGTTTCTCTATCGAACAAGAAACCAGAAGTCACCGGTTCTTGCATATCTCTTCCTCCGTTTCCGCCGCGGCTGTTGCACTTCATCATCTCCACCGGGAAATCTAAAAACAACCGACCGTTATCTTGCATCAGAGCCGTCGTCGATGCCCAAGAACCGCATTCGAATTTCTCGAGCGAGGCGCGTATCGAAACAGTTGAATGCGTGAATGAAGACGCTCTGATCATCTTCTTCTCCATCGAATCTTGACGTTTCGAAGAAGATCTAACCGGTTTATGTTTACCAAATCCAGGTAGAGACAAGCAGAAAGCGTTACATTTGAAATCTTCTTCCTTGTAACAAGGAGATTTCCTCATAAAATGGATTGATTCTTGATGGCTAAGTTTCTTCCGGATTCTCATCGGCTCCGGGAGCATAGGAAGAGGAACCGCCGAGTCTCTAGGTGGAGGCATGGCAGGCGGCAACACCATTCTGAAGCTGTCATCTCTTGCCGACGAACGGGAGAAAATAGGACTAATTGATTTCTCGCTCTGCATAATTGCCTTCTTCACCAAGAAATTGAAATTAGGGTTAGGGTTGGGGTTAGGGTTTTCTCCTGGAAAAACTCTGAAACCTTGCCACTCATTATCGCTAGATTTCTGAGCTAAACCATCATCAAACCTAATCATTGCCGGAGGAGGCATAACTAGATTTGTCAAGGAAAACAAAAAGATGAGATTTTGAGAGATTGGGTTTATAATTTTCCGGGTAAAAAAATATGCAGAGGATAGAGATATAAGTAGAAGGAATACGAAGAAAATGGGAAGCACGTTCATGGCCTCGTGGAGAAAAGTAGTGACTTACATGTATGTCGGTTCTGTCTCTGTCCACAAGATTTTGACATGTGTTTTAAGTATCATGATTCGTGTGTGTGTATGGAGATGCGAAGACATTAAAATACAATGAGAATTAAAGAAAGAAAAAACAAGATTTGATTTTTCAATTTTAGGATGTTTGATGGAGACGGGCTAAATGGTTTGCACGTAATTGTGACCTGATCATTTCGAGTTTATAAGTAAGTCAACACTTTTGTGAATTAAAGAAAGAAAAACAAGATTTGATTTGTGTGCGTCTCTAAAGGTAAGTCAACACTTTTGTGACATGTGGAATTACTTCTTCTACTTCCAAAACGAATCGAAAGACCAACTAGTAGGAAAAAACTTGATCTTGCAAGCCCTAGAAAGATTAAGTAGATCGATGCTAGGTTGCAACCTTTTAATGGAGTCAGTTGCACAAACACACAGTAGGAACAAACTTGGATTTTGCACTAATTAGAAGCTCTAGGAAAGTTAAGTCAATCGCTGCTATAGGTGCAACTTCTTCTTGGAGTCAGTTGCATAAACACACACTTTGACCAACACAATGAAAGTGTGTGCCCAATACAACAAAAGTCATCAGATCGGTAGATCAGAAAAACCTCACCTCGATCTTGCATTCGGAAGAAAGTCTCGTAAGACTCAGTATTGAAAATGTATCAGTCTGAGGAATATTCTGTGTCACTCAAAAAGTACTTCAGGAAACAAACTGTGAAGCAACTGACGTAGAACAAGATGGGTTGAACTGGATCAACGAATGATGGTAGCTGAGTTGGATGACTCAGAGGAGTCTAGAGACGTGGAGGATCAACTTATAGGCATATTCGTATCTCAAAGATCCAAGCTGATCTTTAGGAGAAAATCATGGATTTGATAACAACAAAAAGAGATTTGTCATTATATCAATTTGGGTAGTTGTTAGGTTTAAGTCTTGTAATATCTATGCGTATAAATAGACACACACGCTTTGTAGAGGCTGCGCAACTTGGGAGAATATTTCTTAGCATCGGTTTTTGTGATTCAAGGAAAAAGAGCATAAACAGAGAGCTAAAGGTTGGTGAGTGGTTCACTGGGTTGGGTATCAGATCCGGTGAACGTGTGAGACTAGAGATTTCAGTTAACAAGCCAAGGAGTGTCTTGGGCTTGTGAAAACCCATTTAGGTGAAACTTGTAAGTGCATCTAAAGAAATTTCTAGTAATATTCTTTGTAGAGAATTCTCTGTGCCAAGTTATGTGCAATTGTCTGTTATAGTAGTTCTCGTTTTTTTATTTGGTATCAGAGCAGCCACTTGTGTGTATTGCAAACAGGTGAGATCATGTGGAAGGAAAATGGAGAGCTACAAGGACTTGGTGACAAATTACAAGTTGGTACTCGATACAGACAATTATGGTGATTGGAAGTCGAAAATGAAACAATACATCAGAGGCATATATGAGGATGCGTGGACGACTACAGAGTCTGGATGGACGGAACCGAAGATGACTGATGCTGCAGGAGTAAAGGTTCTTAAACCTAAGACTCAATGGACTGACGAAGAAAAGAAGAAGTCTAAGTATAACTCAAGAGCACTCACTGCGATTCATTGCAGTCTTGCGTTGAAAAATTCAATATGGTGCAAGGATGTGAGACGGCAAAGGGCATACTGTAGAAGCATTTTGAAGGAACAACAAAGGTGAAAAGATCAAGAGTAGATATCTTGGCATCAAAATTCGAGAATCTCAGGATGGATGGGCATTAGCTATTGCTGATTTCAATGCACAAATCAGCTCCATAGCTCATGAGGCTCAAGTCCTTGGAAAGAAGTACAAGGAGAAGAAATTAGTCAAGAAATTTTTCAGGTGTCTGCCATCAAAGTTCTCAGCTTATAAGGCAGTTATGACACTGTCCTTGAGCACGAAGGAGTTGAATTTTGATGATGTCGTAGGGATGCTCAAGGCACACGAGATGGAGCTCGAGGGGACTAAGAAAATGAAAGGAGTTGCTCTTGCTGCGGCGGAAGAAAGGGCTAAGGATCCCGAAGTTGAGAATGCAGTGGGGATGCTTATCCGAAGATTTGATCGTGCTTTAAGGAGGGTCGAGCAAGGTCAGAAGAAGACCAATGTGAACATGAGAAGTACTGAAGCTGATAGGCCATTCAAGAAAGCTGATACTCAGTGCCATAAGTGCAAATGGTATGGTCATTTCAAATCAGAGTGTCCAACTGTTAAGAGGAGGATTTAAGTAACTTTGTGGCATTTGTTGGAATCACATAATACGTTAACCGATTCCATGATTACCTTTGTTCGTTTGTTGTAAACACTAAAAGTTGTGCTACTTACTGAGTAACCCAGAAAAATTTCCTCACCACTTCTTGAATCAAATTTTACCAAATGATCATTGTCGTTTAGTATGTAACACTTACATCCAAACACATGGAAGTAACTGAGATTTGGTATCTTCCCCTTCCACAGTTCATATGGAGTCTTAGTAGTTCCCTTCTTTACATAGACTATATTTATGATGTAGCAAGTTGTGTTTAATGCTTTGGCCCAAAAACGTTATGGTACATTATTCATGTGTATCATGGCTCTGGCCATCTCATACGGCATTCTGGTTTTCCTCTCTACCACTCAATTATGTCGTGGTGTTCTTGGGGCAGAAATCTGATGAGCAATTACTTGATTTTCACATAATCTTACCATAGCTTCATTTTGGAATTCACCACCGTAATCACTTCTGATCTTCTTAATACCCTCTTTTCTCATTGATCAACTGCAGTGCCCAAATCCTAAAGATGTCTGCTGTTTCCGACTTCTCTCTAATGAATCTTACTCAAGTGAATCTAAAGTAATCATCCACGATAACAAATACATATATCTTACCGGCTATGCTCTCAACTTGCATTGGCCCCATCAAGTACATGTGTATCAAATTCAGTGGTGCTTTGGACTGAATATCTTGGACCCTGTTATGTTGGACTTTAACCTGCTTTCCCTTTTTGCAAGGTCCATAAACAACATCATCATTACCTTTGAGTTTGGGAACTCCTCGAACCATCTCTTTGTTAACCAACGTGGTTAAGTTGCTGACATTCATGTGTCCCAGCTTCTGGTGCCACAAATTCAGATTATCTTTTGCACTGAAGCACTTGCTTGACTCTTGCCACATGTAGCAGTTGTTTCCAGAACGCACTCCATTCAGAACATCCTTTCCATTTTCATCAAAGGCTTTACAATCAACTTTAGTAAAGATTACGGTCAATCCTTCATCGCACAGTTGACTCGCACTTATCAGATTTTCCTTTAATCCTTCCACAAAGTAGACATTCACCAACTTTGGAAGTTCTGCATCACATGTCTTTCCTTTGCCTTTTTGATGTTCCCCAGGCCTCCATCACCAAAAGTGACTACTCCTCCCTTAAGGGGCTTTACTCCTTGAAGATTTTCACGCGTCCTGTCATATGTCGTGAGCAACCACCGTCAAAGTACCATGGACCATCCTCCTTTTTCCTGTAGATAGAAAAGCCATGCTGCATCTTAAATCCTTAACACCAACTCTTTTTAACTCACTTCTTGATGCAGTTTGATGTAGCTCGGATCGCTTGACCCAGATCTAATTTATGCGTCATCCATTCCAGGTGAAGTTGCCTTGCCTTCTGATTCTATCAATCCTCTCCCAAAGCCTGTAGCAGTAAGCTTTGATGTGACATTGTCTTCCGTAGAAATAACAGCCTGTCTTTCTTGGTTCATCTCCCTTGAGGTCCACCTTTGAGTTCTGATTGAAACCTCCTGAGACAAACTCAACTCTCTCCTTTCTAGGTCCACCTCCTTCAGTATATCCCAGTCCTCTGTGAGTTTTTTCTTCGCTTCCAAAAGTTAGTATTTGGTCAAGTTGCTTTGTACCTGTACGCATCTTGATTTTCTTGTGTTGTTGATCAAGCTCTCCCTGTTGTCTGGCAGCCTCCGCATTTGCAGTACTTCAAGAAAACATAACATAACATTCAAAGATCATAAAGGATTCAAGATCAAACCATAACGTGACCTGTTTCCAGTGGATAATTGCGTCTTGGCATCAACAACAACAACAACAACAAAAAACCGCAGAGACATTTTTCTATGGTTTAACGACAACAAAATCATGAAAAAAATCAAATGTAGCTTATTACAAAAGTTCTCCTTTATAGAATAAGCCCTCTTAAACTCAAAAAACTTAGAAGTTAGAACAAATTCACATCTCTAAATGCTTGTAATCAAAGAAACCTTCTCCAAAACAGAAGCTATTACATATCGGTTCTTAATCCGCGCTAACCTTCTTATCATCGACACTTGACTTACTGAGGATCAGAACACCAATGGTGATCGATAAAGCTCCTGCAAACCACTGCCAATTTATCGGAATTGTATTAGCCAAACCTATTCACCAAAACATCACTTCAACCATAACAATTGATTCAAGACCTTAAAAACAAATACAAATTTACAAGAACACATCCATAGATACCCCAAGAAAAACACAACATTTTCAAGATGAAAACTTACTTGGAATGATAATGATTCTTGAAACAGAAAGAGACCAGCTAAACCGGAAGAGAGGAAATTAGCAGCAAAGTTAGTGACCGTAGCTTGTAACGATGAGAGAGCTCTTAAGCTGTTTACATAACATCCCCACATAACAACATTGCAGAACACAACTAATCCATACTTAATCACCTGTACGAGATTTAAAAACTACTAAGTAAACTAATCAATAACAATAAAAGAAGAAATTTAGATATATTTAGTAGCTAAGATTCAAGAGATTAAAAGTTGGAGAATTGTTATTACGAGAGATGTGAAGAATTTTGCAGAGATGGCAGCAAAAGCTGCATTGAGCCCAGCAGAAATTGCCCAGATGTAACCTTTTTTCTTCAAGTGTAAATCAGCCATTGATGATCAACCTTGTGAGGTTTTTTTTTTTTCACAAACAAACAATCAGAGAAAAGCCATCGAATTTCAATCGATTGGTTTGTTTTACTTTTTAGGGTTTATAGAAAATTGAAGTGTTTTCATGAATCTCTTGGGTTTGAATCAGTAGACATACCTTCGAATCGCTGCAATTTTCCTCCCTTTTGTTTCCGTAAGCCAAAAATCTGAGAGCATCATATCTGAAATTGGAGAAGAAGAAGAAGAAGAAGAAAGCAAATTGAAATCTGAAGATGATTGGAGACTAAAGCAGATGGGCCATAACTGTAAGTAGACGGCCCATTAATAAATTTAGAGCCCATAACATGCCTTTACAGAAAAAAACAAAATATTGTGATATCAATTTATCGAGTGCGTAAATCAAAGGGCCTACGTGGGTTCAATAAATGAATAATGTAATAATACAAAAAAGACAATCGTTATCTCTCTCCCCCGCCCTAGCCGTTTGACAAACAAAGCTTCGATCTCCTTTTCCGGTGGGTCTCATCGTCACTGTGAGAGGGATGCCGCCGCCTCCTCTTCCTTTCCCGGCTTCTCTTTGATTGGTCTTTCAGCGCAATTGAGTAGATCTAGTCCTTTGGCTTTTGCCAACGGTTGCTTCGTCTTGGAAGCACCGTCGATTGATATATCATGGTTTTTACCGGTTTTTAACCATGATATACGTTGTTTTATCGAGTCTTTTCTGTGTTTTTAAAATTTTTTCAGGTTCTAAATTGTTTTGGAAGAAAACAAGATATTTTGGTTACAAAGAGATATGTGAAGATGCAGGATCGTGCGGAAATGTCAGAAGTTTGGCACTCGTTGAATAACTTTCCACCAATAGATCGACCTGAAATCTTGACACAAGCTAGAGCATCGAGTTAGATTTCATTTGGAAGTAACTTGAGGTCATTCCAACGGTGCGATCAAAAGTTATGAAAGTTTTAGTGGAGACATGTCATTCTGGCGAGAAAAAGAAGCATGTGCAGAAAAAGAAGTCAAATCGATCAATCTACACTTGGATCGATCGATCCAACTCCACCGTAGCATTTTGGATCGATCATTCCAAGCCAGATCGATCATTCAAGGCCAGATCGATCGATCCATCATCAGATCGATCGATCCAGTTTCCGTAACATTCCAGATCGACCAATTTTCCACAGATCGATCGTTCCATGCTTAGATCGATCGATCCAAGCCCATCTGACCAGAAAAAGAAAATTTCCAGTTTTCTTATTTTACTGGGTTTTGCTTTTTATTTTCAACCATAACGTGTTTATTATAATATTCGAGTTTGAGCCATTGTTTAGGCTACAATACATACACGCTTTTATTTCTATTCAGACTTTTTGGTTTTGGAAATTTGTAAGTTTTGGGGAGACGAATCTCTGACTCTACATCTCTGAGAAGATTTCTAAACCCTTTGGATTTCTATTTTATTGATTATGAGTTTTTCTTCATCTCCTTGTTGTTTCTCTGCATCCATGTCTGAGTAGTTTCATAGTTAGGTATAGGATTTCAAGAGAATTTACGAATCATTGAATCAGATATATAGATAGGGATTTATCACATTGTCTTCACATATAGTTATGTTTATTGCTTAGATTGAATTGATCACTTAATCTCTGATTATGGTTTAATCTATTCATCAAAAGTGATATAGATTGCTTGATAGAACGATAGATACAATGAAAATGCATGATGCTAAGGTAATCCGTGAACAAATCAAACATGCTCGTTAATGCTTGTTTAGAATTCTAAGTTCAAACGACAGTTTAGAATCTTAGGTTGCTAGATAAAGTGATTGAGACCACTACAGTGGATTGGTTATATATTCATATTTGAGGTCAAGATTTCGCTTATCTGTTCTCTGAATAATTGTCTGGTTCATGATCTCTGAATTTCTGCGAATCGCCATTGACCTAACGTTTCATTTAATTGATATTTACATCGTTTTTAATTGCTATTTTCGTTTCGTATTGCAAACACCCTCTTATTGCTATCTTAGCTTAGTTTTATTCATAAGATTCGTAGTGTGATACTTGTTTCTCGTGGATTCGATCCCTGAAATACTACTTCGTTTGTTGTGCACTTGCAGTGATATTTTTAGGATTAAAACTCTGAACCCTATTGACAATTTGGAGAAGATTTCTAAACCCCCTTATTTATTTATTGATTTCATCATGTCTTTCATTATTTCTCCTTATACTTTGATTTCTATCATGTCTGAGTAGTTTTCCAATTGGGTTCTAGGGTTTCAAAGGGATTTCAGGATTTGATGAATTAAGATGTTGAATTAGGGATTGATAACTTGGTTTCTTTATCTAGGTTGTTCTTATTGCTGAAACTTGATTAGCTACCTAGTTTCTGATCTTAGGTTGTTTGACGCACCAAAAGTATTTGTTTAAAAGCCTGAAAGAACCTAGATGAGCAAAGCATCCCTAGCCAACGAAAACTGATGTTAGGATTATTTTGTGAACATATCAAACTTGAATATAATGCATGTTTAACCTCCTAAATTCAAATGACAGTTTATTATCTTAGGTTGTTAGACATAGTAATTGATACTACTACAGTGGGTCAATTTGATTTCGTGATTTGAGTTCTAGAACGATTATTAATGCTTTTCCTGATGATTGATCTAATTCTACATGCCTTAATCCTTGCGAATTCCCTGATGCCTAATGTTTTTAATTCATAAGTTACTTCGATTTTCGTAATACTTTCCTTGCATCAAAACAAACAAACCATATTTTTGTCTTAGCTTAGTTTCATTCTTTAAGGATTCATAGTGTGACACTTGGTTCTCGTGGATTCGATCCCTGAAATACTACTTCGTTTGTTGTTCACTTGCAATGATATTTTTAGGCTTAAAACTATGTGTATCATCGATCCGCGGTGGTTAGCTCTTTTCGATGGAGTTTCTCTTGGCATCTCTTCTTCTTGTCCCTGTTTTGCTAAGAGGACGGCGGGAGGTTCGAGTTTTGGGGCCTCCGGTGAGCTCTGTTCCTCTCCGGTGAGGTCTTCATTGGTGGGTTTTCGGTTGGCTCCGTCCGCGTTCTCTATAGCTGTGGGTTCTTCTTTCTTGGTGCAAGGTATGACGGCTATCTCTCTCTCTCCGGTGAGATTTTCAGAGGACGAAAGTTTCTCCGGATGGGTTGAGCGGCTTCTCCTCCTCCATGTCTCCTCTACGGTGGCTCAGCGGTGGCTCGCCTGACTTGCCTCTCGGCTACTGGTAAGGGCTGGGGGTTTTTTCCTTTCGGTTTAGATCTCTGGTTCGATTGCTGCCTTTGTGCTCCTCCTTTCCTCTTCGGCTCCTTTTAAAGCAAGTTGTTGTTGCCTCAGTTATTTATCTTTTTTCTGGATCTGATTGCTCGCGCTGTCAGGATTGTTGGGGTTGGGTGTTTGCTGGTCAGAACAGGTTCGTATAGGATGGTTTAGGTTGTTGCATTTGTGTTCTTTTGTTCCGGTTTGAGGTCTCTCTTTTGGAGCTAAGGACTGTTGGTACTTCGGTTTCTGCTTCCATGCCTTGGTTTTGTGATGTGGTTTAGCTAGCACAGCCACGTTCGAAGGATTTGTTTAGTCCTCGGGGTTGCCCCTCTTCTTAGTCCAGGCGACAACTCTCGGCATGTGGGGGTGTCTGGATTGTTTTGAGAGTATTCTTGGGGCTACTCAATTGCTTTGCCGCGTTCGTAGCTATGGACAGTGAAGTTGCTCCCTATCTTCTTGGGGTTTGTCGACGGGTTCAGGTTCTACAACATCTGTATATTCTTTTTCGTATCTTTTGCGTTTATTTTGTTCACGCCCTACATCTATTTAACCTCTAGTGTTGTTCTTATTTTTTAATTTTTTATGATGTATTTAATCATCTGTTTTTAATAAAAAAATGTTTCAAAAAAAAAAAAATTATCGAGTGATGACAAAAAAAAAAGGCGTGTATTATTATTATGAATGTATGTTAGACTTTAATGAGAAATACCGTAAAATAATATAAAAATAGTTTGTTTCAATTTTAGCACACCAATTTAAAATTCTAAAAATAGCATAAATTTTTGTGTGAAAATAATTTGTTTATTTTAAATAAATTACAAATAAAATTAAAATATTATATTTAGATTTCTTTTTTTTCTAATTAAGAATTTAGATTTTCCTCGTTAAAAAAGATTTTAAATCATTTTTGATATTGAATTTGTGCTATTACTGAAAATTTAAAACTAATGGTACTATTTTTCGAACAAAAACTTAAAAATATGATATTTTTAGAATCATCCGATGGTTAATCACATAATTTAGCCTAACAAAATTAAGTTATCAAGCTGATATATTTGTATAAATTAGGTTTATGGGATAGTATAGCAACTCTCTTACTTTTATTTTCTTATAACAATTCGAATCATTTAGTTTCGGTATACATCCATGGACTACCTTTTAAAACACTAGATTCAAATACTTTAGGATAATTAATTTAAATCTAGTTTTCTTAATCGTATGTAATTTGAGAAGATGAAAGGAGAAAAGGCAAATAAAAAATAAAAAGTTGGATTTTGATGCCAATAATATAAATAAATATTAGAGAATATGTGGAAGGGATAAATGAAGAGTTTTAGTTGGTGAAAAGTGAAAACCTTCATATTTCTTCCACATAATCATTTCATCATTAGAGAAGCATATATTTGTGGGTCTAATTTCTTTATGTTATTATTCTAGATTTATAATGATTGATCTATTTTTTTATCTACAGTCGCGATGAACATTACGAATATCCACTTTTAATAACATTTATAAGTTTACAATAAATGTAAGAAAGAAAGAAGGCGGCACACTTTGCTTTAGAGGTCGAAGATAAATAGGCTACGGTACTTTATACATCGATTTACTAAGTATATTTATATCTTTATTTTAGTTATTTAGCTATTTGCTTAAAGGCTAAAGGACGCTATAGTCACAATTAGTTTCAAAGGCTAAAGGACGCTATAGTCACAATTAGTTTCAATTATAAAACTAATTGTGTATTAAAAACGTTAATTGTTTTCTAATTGGATTATGGATAACCAGAGTCGTGTTTAGCGTGCCTTCTTTTGTTATACGCTACTAACACTCTTTCTAAATTTAAATTAACAAAAGCAAAACTTAATTGGACTAGATTTGAGATGTAGCAATAGCATCTATACCTAAACTCTTAAATTAAATTATATATGTCAAGATATTGTAAGACGATTGGTTTTGGTAGTTAGTGATCACTTCATATATATTGCGTAGTATGAAGAGCTAGGACCACATGAAGACACAAAATAGTACGAACAGTCATTGGAAATATCATCAAACATGAAATAAAATAAATCATGTTGTTCTTTTTTGTTTAGGATCTGTAAAAATTTATAATTGGTAAGTGTTTGGCTTATCACTCTCAACCAAAAATGGTATTTTTTTTTTTGTCATCTAAAAGATTTTATTGATATTTGTAACTTGGAATTACATAAAGACGACAAATGTCGAAATATTTCCGTAGACAAAATCAGTGAATTTATAGAACCCACGGCGCCAAAAACCAACGAAAAAAGAATATTTTCCAGGAGCCAACTGTAAGCAAAACAAAAATATTCCCTGGAAACTAAAAAAAAATTTAAAACAGAAAGTTAAAGTAGAGTAGAAAACATATCATAAATCTTAATAACTAAGAAGTTTCTAGAAAGAAAAGCAACAAGGAAATAAAGAATTAAGTGGAGAGGAGCATCCAAATACAAAAATTATTGGGGTTGAACCACTAGCCGTAACTCATATTGCTTCGAAAATCTTTTGGAGTCACGAGTTAAAATCGCTTGATAACCAACCTAGGAAGACGAAGTACCACTGGTTTTATCTTTCGACTACCAACGACATGTTGCTTTTTTAAGCTGAAGCTCCATTTCCTTATAGAGGAACCGGAGAAACCTTGCCCAAAGGCAGAAGTTAGTGACGCACACCACATCTAACATCCCGTTGTTTCAAAGATCAAGGAAAAGCAAACATCTAGAACACCGTTACTTCACCACAAGAAGCTTCAAAGACAAAATGCAACAAAACCACCTCTCCTTAGAGATCCACCACATATATGAAGGGTCCATATCCACCAGAGGGAGGGGATGCAACGAATCAAAATCCATAGGACGAAGAGAAAACAACTATGAAGGGCACAATGCCAGAGTTGAGCCTCGGGACACCGGTCCAAACAAAAGAGATCTGGAAGAGTCATTTTTTGCGTCGCTTAGGTTAGAGAGGTGAAGCCAGGAGAGTTATTCACGAAAAAATTCAAAAAAATTATATAGTTATTGAAGAAAAAAAATTGGTAACAAACTCGTGAAAGA
The DNA here is from genome assembly GCA_900406555.1 of Pseudoturritis turrita. Lineage (NCBI taxonomy): Eukaryota > Viridiplantae > Streptophyta > Magnoliopsida > Brassicales > Brassicaceae > Pseudoturritis > Pseudoturritis turrita. Next base: position 119,843 of record OVBL01001060.1, on the reverse strand, counting down.
AAAATTAATAAGTTTGTTTCGCCAAAGTATGGTATGCGGTATGCGCATAAGTTCTTCTACCATGTACTGAATGGAAAACAAAATTAATAGATATTTGTTTTCACTCTAAAAAGATCAATAATATTTCTATTTTAGTTCGATTTCGTAAAATTAATTAACGAAAAATATGAAAAAGTGTGCTTATAAACTTTTTAGTTAATTTCTTCTTCTTCTATTTTTTATCGTCCCATCATACTATTCTACAAATTTTTTTAAAAAAAATTCCAAAATTTTAAATTTTTGTAATATTTATCAATCATATTCTTGAAATTACCGAATGTAAAACGTAATTTCGTCAAATATGTAAATATTTCTGAAAACGCAGAATATTCTGATATTCTACATTTCGACCAACCAAACTCTAAATTTTGGAAGTGTATTGAGCTTCTCCAATCTTTACTTACCATAAATTCATAATCTCCATCTTTGTGTCTAATATAGGTTCTTAGGCACAGACTTTAGTTAAGTAACCAATTCGTCAGTGTTTTAATGTATATTTGGTATGATCATAGACCTGTGAACCTCTTAACTACAGCTCAAATCTAGGATCTATAATTTTTGGAGTTTATTCATTTCTAATCCCTAGACTTATAAGGCTAAAACGAACCAAGAGAACTCTAAATTAATATATAGAGATATACTTATCAACGTTTCCTATTTAATTTTAAGTCTCGATTCAGTTAACTCCTCTTTAACTTTTTTGGGGGTTTCTTAATGGCGTAATTCATTACCTACGCACTTTCGCTAATCATGCTCCGATTTTTTTAGTCACCCCCAAAAGTCCATTCACTATATTATCAACTCTTTCGAAAATATTCCATTGATCAAAAGAGATAATCTATATTACATAACTTTATGATAAAAAAATGTAGTTTATTTAAACATTGTTAACATGGAAAAATATAAATCGACGGGTTTTCATGCTTTTTCCAGCCTATATAATTATAAGTTTAATCTACCTTATAATATACACCTTCTACAATGATATCTATACAAAAAAAATTTGCTTACGTACTCTTTACAAATGATACTAGGTATGAAATCTGCCAATATAGTTTCATAGCATATTATTTCTATTTATTCTTTTTTTTTTGTAGTAGTAGATGTTTAATTAGTGTATAAAGATTTCGCAGATTCACATATGATAATTAAGTCGTTGTTAAATCATTTGTTTCTAAATATGATCGAACTAACCAGATCATTTTTCAAACGACCAAATTATGTTCATTTATACGAGAATATGAGATATATTTAATGATATTGTTAAGTTTTTTAGGTTTTTAACTTAAAATCAGTTGACAATAAATAGATTGACTCTGGTTTTTATATAATGTTCAAAGTTAATCATTTTTAAAATATGGTATTTTCACATGTCTCGAAATAATGGATTTTCTAGTTATTCATCTTGATAATATTTCATTATAGGATTAATTTCTAGATAAATGGGCCCGACTAATTTCAGGTCGGCTGATTTCATGTCATATTGATCGGACCACTTTCGGGCTATATCAATTTCGGTTTGGATTGGGCAGCATATTTTCATGATTTGCAACTAAAAATCATTAGACAGTGAATATATTGTCTCATATCTCTTATATATCCTTCAAAATTTCATTACATTTCCGATATAAAATATTCTTTACAGATGTGTCCATTGTAGAGTCGTGTTTAAAACATGTAATGCAAACATACATTACCCTACATTGGATCAAAGCTTCGATTTAATTTGTGGTTGAATCAAAAACCAACAAAATTTTGGATTTTGTGGGCTCTAAAATATTCACAAGGGTTTAGAATATTAGTGAAGAGCCATAAGCCATAAAAAGGATAATAAGAAAACAATCTTTTTCATTTGAAAGTGCTCAAAGAAAAATACAAAAATTAAGAGCATTAAGGAGACAATTTTCGTAATCAACACCGAGTTAATGCCAAGCTGCATCATCACCAATTAAGCATGTCTCTTCTTTATTTCCCCATTCAATTTTTTTTTTATATATAAGTTTTCTCTAATTAACCATCATGATCATCATTAATATTTGTCTAATTGGAATCTTAAGAGATTGTGACCACTTTCAGAAAAAAAATTTTGGTATCTTCTGTTCCATAAACGACAACTTTCACCGGCAGTGTTATTTTTTTGTATGATAAATCATTTATAATATTTTTATCATACTTGCACATTTTTATATATGTAAATTAATTCGCATATATATAATTTATCCACGTAAATTGCAATAGAAATCTATTTGAGTAAAAACAGTTCTTTAATTGTTTACTGAATGTTTATTAGTCCAATGTTGTAACTAATTACATTTCTAATAACTGCCCTACAAACTATTCGAGTAACTTTTTTGAAACATGAAAACAGCATGTTATGAATTTCATTAAGCTAAACCACCCTAAACATTAAGCGTGAACATTTAATTTATGTAATTTTAGGCGAATTATGTTTGAATCCATCTCAAATGTTCCATTATTTCTTTGCTGCGTTCTAATAAGTGTATAACAGTGGTTTTAATTTTAATTTTTTTTTTACTTTGATTTCAATCATATTTGATTACGATGCACAAAATAGTTAAAGTGTTTGACTTTTTTACATGTTTAAAAAATTAGTACGGGTTTTAGTTTGAAATCCATTAGTTATATCAAAATAAATTGTGTAACTAACAAAGACATCAAAAATTCACAATGGCGTTTATATCATTGTTGTCCAAAATTTCTAGTCCCTATTGTAAACTCTGATTGTGATCATAAAAATCAATAAAGCTTTTAGTCGGGAAAGAAAAAAACAAAGACATTAAAAATTCATCATGCATTGACTATATAATATATAAGGTGATCAAAAATATCACATTTTTAAACTTTTGTTTTAAAAATACTACCATTAGTTTTGAATTTTTGAAAAATAGCACAAATTCAATATCAAAATAACTCAAAACATATTTCTAATGGGAGAATTTAAATACTAAATTGAAAAAAGAGAACCCAAACATAATGTTTTAATTTTATTTATAATTTATTTAGAGTAAACAAGTGTTTTTCACATAATAATTTATGCTATTTTGGAATTTTAAACTTGATGTGCTAAGTTTGGAACGAAAACTATTTTTGTGTTATTTTAGAGAATTTCTCTAATATATATACGAGATTAGAACCCGCATGATACGCAGATTTTTAATAATAAATTCATTCATATATGATAAAAATAAAGTAAAATACTCGTTGTCGGTAATCGGTTAAATTTTAGTAAATAATTTTTTTTTGAAATGTAAAAAATATTTATTTTTATTTTAGGTCAAACAAGATTTTATAGATTAGCTACTCTCCATTGAATGAGGAATTGTTCAAAGAACATAACAACAAAGCCAACATGGCCAACAAATCCACTGCAACAATAGCAAAGCAAAAGCAAAAGATAAATGTAAAAAATATATGTTAAATTTTTTTGATGTAAAGATTTAAATTATAATTGATAACCCGCACTTTTTTTAGATTCTAATTAGTAATTCTTTTTAAAATCGGATTTTCACTCCACGTACTTTATCTCACAATACAACCCAACTACTTTTTCGATCATATTAAAACCAGAGTTTTCCACACACTCCATGTCAATCAATAAAAGCCAAAGGTTCATATCAAAACAATATATGCATCGATCATATCGAATCTATGTCTATATATATTATTAGTATTAAACAAATAATAAAATAAAAATTAACAAACCATCATTAATAGAGAAATTAAAAAACTATTAACAAAATATATGAAACATTATTTTTAAATTAAATGTTTGACAAAAATTTAAACTTTACATTGTAGTCAAGTTTACAGTTTTATTTTTTAACAAAAAAAATGTTTACCCATTATATCGTTTTTAATGAAAACTTTCTTCAAGTCATTATAGGAAAACTTAGTCAAGTTTTCTCTTTTAATCTTTTGAATTACTGTTTCTTTTTAGTTGTCGAATAATATATCTTATTTTATTTTTTTATATATCTATTTCCCTTTTCCATTTACTATTTTCTTTTAATTATAAAAAAAAATTATATTAACAATGACATGTCCCAATTTTACATATTAGTCAAATTCACATTTTATTTTCTTAACAACAAAAAGTTTATCCATTATTTCATTTTTTTTAATGAAAATTTTATTCAAGTCATGTGAAAATTTTAGCAATTAAACGTTTCATAATTAAAATTAACAATGACACGTATTACGATCTGGTGACTAATAATTTCACATATATGTCACATTCACATTAAATGCGTCCAGTTTTATATAATAACTAGATTATCACTCGCGTATCACGCGGATAAAAAAATATTCTTATAAATATTTAAATTATGAAATTGATAATTCGTGTAATTATAACATGTGTAATTTGATTCTAGACTATTACTCGCTAATATAAAAATATATTCAGTTATGTAGATATTTAAATTATAATTGGTAATCCATTATATTTCAATCAATAGAAAAGTTTTAATGATTATAGTGAGTTAACATTTTGTATTTAATCATCACTTTAATATGCAGATTAAAATCCAAGCACACCAAAAAATATTGAAATTTTTTACACATATATGATACAATATATTTTAGTTTTTAGGTTCTCACTTATCACAAATCCATTATGTTGTTATGCTATTTTTTATAGCAAAAATATGTTAAATTTCTATTTTAGTAAAAATGCATATATTCTATTTAAAAATGATCTCGAACATGTATTAAATTATTTTTTAGGTAAAAACATTGAAATATAAATATTTTTGTTTTTACAAATAAATTTAACGACATATAAATTTCTATTATTATTATTTTTCCTTTTTTTGTCAACATTTGGCCATAACTGGCCGGTCCATTAGTCTAATCCCCTAATATTTGCAGGGAATGGGACTCGCTCCCGAATGTAGGGATGTCTGTTCTCAGTGGACTTACAACTGCCACTAGATTAAGGTCATTTCACTACTTATTATTATTATTATTATTGATTAATTTGATTTGAATAATGGTAATTGATAATAATAAAAAAAAGTCTAATGGCGATTAATGACTGTAGATTGAATGTTACTAACTTCCTATAAATGCTGCCATGTTCTATTGGATACTACATCCTTATCTCTTTGTAACAAAATCTCATTATATATGTGATTGGAATTTTTTCAACCAAAATTTTCAGTAAGATCTTCAATTTGCGCCTCGCATATTGATTTTGTTCAGTCAAAACTTGATAGTAACAAAATTGACATAATACTTTATCCAAAAAAAGTTAGAACATAATTTAGAAGAAACTTAATTATCCACATAGGAAAATCCACACACTAATAAAAAGTGTACATAATTGATTTTGACCTCGCTAGATAATTCATAAAAATAACCAAAAAAGGAAAAACAAAAACAACCTAAAAAAATAAAAAGCAGATGCATTAGTACTTATGCAAGAAAACGAAAAAAAAAAAGTTGAGAAAAGGAAAGAACACAAAAAAAAAGAAACTTTTAATTTCTTCCTAATAATCATAACGTCTCAATCACACAGATATCATCAAACCCTATCATCCGCCGCCGCCACGTCATCACTAACCTTTCCCATTTCCACTCCGCCGTCTTCCTCCGCCGTCCCGGAATATTCACCACTCTTCCCCTTCTTCTCCTCCTTCTTCATCTTCATGTAAATCCCATAAACATACGACGAAAATCCCCAAATACATAGCACCGTCGACACAATCTTCACGCCGCCGAACTCATCGCCGTAAACCACTACACCTCCGATCACGTTCATCGCTAGCAACGCCGTCATACATATCCCTCCGGTGATTCCAGACGTCAAATAAACCATCCCTGACGTGGCAGCGAAACAGAGCTGCCACGTCACCACATTGGCTAAAATCGCAACGGTCCAGTAAACCGTCGGTCCTTTAGTAAAAACTTGGTTTGCTTCCTTAACCATCTCGTTAAACCCGCCGTCAAAAGCCATACCGATCGTTGCGAAAACCGTCGCTGAAAATTCCATAACCAGTTGCATTTCCATAACCATCGCGTAACAATAAACGCTCCGGTATAGCTTCTCGGTGACCGGAAGGTATAAAGCAAAGAGTAAACCGGCTCCGATCGTTGATAAAAACCCGATGAAATACTTGGTTTTAGTTAAACCGGCTGGTTTATCTTGACTCGAACCGAGAGCTAATAAAACAGAGCTTAACGTTAAGAGAACAACGCAATTGAGATTAGAGAAAGTGATTTTCTGTTTTACTATGATCACAGACAAGAGAAGAGTGAAGATGAGTTGTGTCGAGAGAAGAAGCGATGACGTGGACACCGGAAGGTACGAGGTTCCCCACGAGAAGAGGAAGTTGTTGAAACCGAGGACGAACCCGATTAAACCGGAGAAAATGAGATGGCGGCGCGTGAAGCGCGTGAAAGGACGGCGCGTGGTGGTGCGGAAGACGAAGTGAGGGAAGTAGATTAGGATGAGGAGGAGAGGGAAACCGGCTGATTGGACCCACGTGGAGACCCACCGGCTCGAGCCACCATGGACGAAGTAGTATTTCGCTAAGAGGCTCGAGGCGATCGAGCCGACGAAGAGAGAACCGTAAGTGGCGAAGAGGAGACCGAGAGATCGCTTGACCGGTGGTTTGACTTTGACCATGTCTTGTTCTTGTTGTTGTTGATCTGCGTTGACTCGACCGTCACTCATTTTTGTTTCTTTGTGTTTTGATAATCTTTGTTTAATTATCTCTATATTTTTGTTTTCTGTAAAACTTGAAGAGAGAAAGAAGAAGAAGAGTTGAAAAGCGATGATGGTTCAGTCTCTAACCATTAACACACCCTCTTGTATATATGGTGATAACACTTGTGTTTTTTTTTCCCTTCAAATAAAGATATTACTCTAATATTCATTTTTATATTCATAGTCAAAATATATGTATTTCCATTAATGTCATGTATTAACTAACTAATAAGTCGTTACTAACTAATTATCTGAAAATACGGGTTTATGAGTTTTAGGCCTAAAGTAGTTAGTAGTCCACGAGATTATCGAAGTTTACAGTTTGTTCTTTTAGCATCTCTTCCATATCATTTGTTTTTTTTTTTAATTAATTGTAATATTTCAAGAAACTAGTTGAATTTACCTCAAATTGTATTATTCTTGAATTATTTAAATATGAAAAAGTTATGTAAAATTATACAATTGGAAAAAACTTTACTTGTTGGCTAATAAGAAATTGATATTTCATTAATTTCTCCGTTGTTGAATTTGGAACTTCGCAAATTGTGTTGTGTATTTGTGTTTGTAGACCAGAAGCCTAAATATAAAAGCTAGTCACATTTATTTTGTATCCCATTTATAACAATCTTATCAAAGGTTTTTTCTCTCTTTTAGACCCCTCCCTACTTTCAGAAATATAGTACAGAAAGATTTTGTGGCATCGATACTAGTATAGCGTGTAAATGAAAAATTACAAGTTTCAATTATAAGAAAATATATTTATATTATGTTCACTTTTTCTTAATTTTTTTACGTATTTGATATTTTAACCAGTTTTAAGAATTTCATATAATGATTATTTAAATTTTCCTTTTCTTCCTGTGAGACTTTTGAAAAGAGTATTGATTTTAAAAATGAATTAGTATTTGATATAGTTTTTTTTTGGTTAGCATATAACACGAATATTCATTGATTCATATTTAAATGTCATCGGCTAAACAAACTCAGAAATCCGCGGTGATTTACGTCCAATTTTCTATTATCGCCAATACAAATATATACATTTTCATGATTTCCAACAGAGATATGATGATCTTAGAAAATATAAAAAATATATTAACAGCAAACGAACTAATTAGTCAATAACCAACTTATTCTTATTTTATTATTTTCTCAAAGATTTACTTGACTATTGGATAATTCATAGATCATTTTATAATAAAACATAAATGATTTCACAAATAACTGCAACATTATATATATGTCACGTGCCTTAAATTTTAAATTCTTGATTTTTACTTTTCTACACTAATTTTTCTATTTTCTTTTATTTTATTTTTTTTCGACAGAAACAAAAATATTCAATTTCTTCCTTCATCACGATCGAATCTCTTCAATTTCTGAATTTAGTTTCCTGTAATTTCTTCCCAACTGTTCTTCTTCTATTTCTCCACGAATCCATCTAACCATCGCTTCTATTTATTTAAAATATTAATCCTCAAATCTCTTCTCTTTTTTCATGTTTTTAATTTGTCTCATTCTTCACTACGCAACCATTCCGGCAAATCTTACAAAAGCAATTGCTTTTATTTTTACCCAGAAGCAAGATGGGTATAAGGTTTTTTTTGTATAAGTACAAGTTTGACGGAGATGCCCAAGTAAAGATTCATCGAAGTAACTAATCGCTTCACATCCTCTCTTACAATATTCAAATATTACTTTCCTAAATCCGAAATTTTCATATGCGGTTCTTTATGTTCCTCAATTTTTCATATGAACCGTAATTTGAAAATGTCTTCTAATTCTTCATTATTATTATTTTCGAAGGGTAAAGAAAAACCCTTTATAGGAGGAATGCCGTAGAAACCCAAAATCCAGGTCTTAAATCTCTCACCCCCAATTCAAAGAGTCTCCGCAAATCTCAGTCTTGTTCGCAATTGCTCCTCAGTCACCCAGGAAAACTATCTTAGAGGTGACATTTGCTCTTAACATTCCGACACTTTTCTGAGTTATTTTGTTCAGTTTTTAATACATGAATCGAAGCCTTTGTCTTCCATTTTATTTATGATCGAGGGCTTGAACACCTTAATTAATTATTGTTTATCTTGTTCGATGAAATTAGATGTTTATTTTTGTTTTGTAAGAAATTTGCTTTCTCCTTTATATTAAAATGTTCAGTTTCCATTAATATATGTAGTTTGATGTTGGGTTTAGCTTAAATTTAAATTTAACAGCCTTAGGAAAAACATACTTAATCATTATTATTATTATTATTATTATTATTTATCTTGTCTGATAGAGAAGTTATGGAATTTGTTTCTCTTTTTAATTTGTAGGAAATTTGTTTCTTTTCCCTGTCAATATTTGTTTAGTTCTGTTTCTTCATCTTGCTTTCCTAAATCCGAAATTTGCATGACCCATTTTTATATGCGGTTCTTATTCTCTTTTTTTCTATTTTGTTCTTTTTATCCTCTCTCCTTATAAAATAGCATGTAATTATGATTTTTTATAATCACCAAAAATAACTTTAGTATTCGTTTTAGAGTTAAGCAAATACTATTGATGAAAAATATAACTAAAAGTAACTTCATGAATCAAATTCAATTACACGTATATTTAGCCCATGCAAAACATGGGCCTTAAAACTAGTCTATTATAAATCCAGAAGTCAGTTTAATTTTTTTTTTTTTACATCAAAATATGTGTGGATATAGCTTTGGAAGTGTGTTTTAAAATTTCTTACATTTCACTACAGAAGTTCGCTCTAACCGTAAACGCTCTCGGGCACAATAATCGAGACAATGAGAGGCTTCTCTTTTTCCAGCGGCGGTGGAGCTTTTGCTCGCCGTCGTCGGACGATAGTTTCTCCTCTTTGCTCACCTGTCACTTAATCGCTTTATTCAGTTTGTTTGCTCCGTTCGATTCGCCTTTTCGACTATCCTATGAAAAAGAGAAACTCGATTCCGGTGATTGGCGGACTTGCGTTGCTTTGGATCTGGCTTGTTCTGTAAAAAGGACAAGATTTCTGTGTCCATTTCGTACCCCCATGGTACGGATCTATTCTCAGTCCTAAACCGAAGATCTATTGATCCCTATTCCACAACCCGCCTCACCTCACTGGTTTCCTCGGCCGTCCACCACCGTCTCACAATTTCGGGCATCATTACTCGTATTCCCTTTGGCTCTTGCTCTCTCACTGTCCATTCTCTCTTCTCGGTTTTCATAGCCGAAGATCTATCCTCCGTTAGTTTGCTCTGTTCGTGTTTATCCTCCGGCTTCCATCACTTTTCACCAACGATTCCATCGGAAGCCCGACTTCAACAGAAGCTCCGGCGATGCTCTTACCACTCTCCACCACGTCTAAAATCGGCCGGATGCTTCTCACTAAACTGCTGGAACCACCCGTCACGGAGGACCCGCTCCCGCTGCTCCTTCCTCCCGTCGTCTCCTCTCCATAATGAGATTTCTCAAGTTTGGGCCTGGCCCACTCTGAGTCTTGAGCTTCTTAGCCTTTCAGACCCATCTTCCATGCCTTCAAAGCCCATGTCATGTGTTGTTTACTATTTTGGTATTTTTACCAGTTTTAACACAACCAATGCTTCATCGAGGATGGTTTCTTTTCCAACTTCCTCCCTTTTCGGGGAGAGATCAACTCTAATTTTTTCCTCCTCCCGGGGAAAATCAATTCTATTGTCCTCTTCTATCGGGGAGAGAACCTTTCCATCATCTTCTCAATCTTTGAGAGGGGTCGTAGTCCCGAGTTTTTTGCCGGAAACCCATACGAATTTTCTTACCGCCTTGTTTTTTTGTGTAGCGGTCTATACGGGATTAGAAGAGCAGTCGGATTCGTTTCGACGAATACCGGAGATAGGAGTTCGATTTCAACGTCACATTTGAAAGTAGCTAACTTCAAGCTCTCCGGCTTTGCAGTGAAGTCTCTTTTGACGCATTTGAGGCTTGCCTCATATCTGCTGTCCATATCTCAAGATGATTTATCTGTTCTATGTTTTATTGTTTTTAATTTTTTGTGTAGTGATTTAAGAGGATGCTTAATTTGTTTTTTTTGTATGTTGGAAGCTTAGTTTAATGAATTAGGGATTGCAAAAAAAAAAAAAAAAAAAAAGAAGGCTGCGGGAAGAAGAAATGTGACAAGTGGAGTTGGTAAGAAAATGTTGGGAAAGTACAAAAGTATTTTGAAGAGAGACATAAATATAGAAACACAGCAGCAAAGAACATTTTTGCAATTGACTGTTTTCAACTTCATTTTGACTTTCTCTTTCTTTTCATCAGTTTCAATGTTTTTAATTTCCATTTAATTTGTTTGTTTGTTTCTCTTATCTCATTTCTCTGTGCAGATTAGTCTTCAGCTAGTTGCTTAACTCTAGGAAGCTATACAATGTCACTACTATTTATAACAGTTCATGTTTTCCCCTACTTCTACATTAAATGTCCAGTTACTTAAAAAAACACATTATTAATTATTTTACTTTTTCAAAAAAACAAACTAAACACTTGGTTGGTACTATTAAATTAAAGTTAATAGAAAAAAATAAACTATTATGATGAATGATAAGGGAAATTTGCCAGCAAACTTTAAATGGTAACTACTTAAAAGCAATATTTACTTGAAAATTCAAAACTTAAATTAAAAATAGTAACTTATTAATATATATGTTATTTTAGATTCTATAAATAACACTAAATTTAAAATATTGTAACAGTTTTGCGGATATAAAAATATTATATAGTTATGATGAGTAAAAAATCCGACGGAAAATAATTTGTTCCGAAAATATTGTATCTAGTGTCTGTGATAATAACGAATTGGTTTTGCGAAGATTTTTCAAAAGGATGAGATTGTGGGTCATGTAATGCGAAGCTTCCAAATAAATTATCAAAATAATTATCTGACTTGATCGGCATCATCCTGTTGAAAAAATAAATAAAAAAGTTATTTAGAAAGTCGAATCATAGGTTTTTCGAATAAATTTTTCGTTTGGTAACTCGTAAGAGAATGGTTGACAAAACAATTGCGCATGTTTGGTTTGATACATCAATTGACCACTTTTTATGTCTTATATTCGAGATGATCTACGTCATCGGCCAATTATAGTTAGTTATTTTTGAAATTGATTATCTCAACCATTATCACATACATCCTATGATTTTGAATTACTGATAATTTTCGTGGAATGTTCGACAACATTTAAAATATGTCATAGATTGAAATTTTTTTGTGGAAACTTCCGCTATGATAGATTAATTTAATATTTGTTGGAAGTTTTCGAGTAACAAGAAAATGACGGGTTTCTTATAGAATTAGAAAGTAAATACTCACTAATTTCATTTCGTTGTGACGGCTTAGGACAATAGAGCGTATCAATCTAATTGACACAATTGTAAATTCATCTAATTATTATTCAATTTATTGTATTTTATACTTCAATCACTACAAAAACCAATCGTAATTCTGACAAATTTTTTTACGGATTAATCTAACAAAAACTTTCAAACAAATAAAATAATAGGTGTTTCAGAAATTTTAACCCATTCACGAATAAACAATTCTAAAAAATAACGAAAAGTATATTTTATTGATCAACAAATTTCAGTTCGTAAATGTCTTGTATTACAACATATAGATATAAAAAATTGTTACACGGCGACTTCGTCGGACGTCGAAAGCAAGTGTTAGATCCTCGGTCGATGTTTATGGGATGCGACGAGAATATAGTTTATAGGGTTTCTAAGTGTTTGTCTGATGCCTTTCTACGTCCTCGAACGTCTTTATTTATAAGCATTTGTTAAACTCTTCCATATTAGGATGAAGATCGACGTGTCACCTCAAAATTTACCTCCTTTGAGATCCAGGATTTTGATATTCCTAAATCCTACATTTTTTTGGAAACCTCTTAATTTTTTGAATTATGATTTCACATCGATTTTATCTTCATAACGAGGTCCATATACCAATGTCGAACCGATATTAACGACTTACCAACAATGTCATAATGTTAGCAACGACCCACCATCAAAGATATAATAATAACGACCATAAACTTCATATTTGTGGTTTTTATTTCTTAATCGAGACTTATCAGAACTAACCGGACAATGAATTTATTTTTGTCAATAATAGATAATCCGTCGAAAATATTTGACGTTTTTAATGGATTTGAAATAGTCGGAAAATTTTGTCGAAAATTCGTCGAAAAAGTATTGACGATATTCGTCTATAAAAAAAGTCGTTGATATGCAACGACTAAAAATTTATGACGAATCATCCGTTATAAATTTCCAACGAATCTATTTTTATCAAAAAGTCATAAATCCAGTTGATTTCAATATAATTTTTTCAATATTTTATAATTCGCAATGCTCAACAATTGGTGTTTGGATATATGAATAATCTCATTGATACGAATATGGATAAATCAGTTTTTCATCATGAAATGTAGTAGATCATACATTTTCTGCTATTAAAATATTGTAGTAATCGCGTGGATATAATGATTTTTATATAGCTATGATGCATAGAAAAATTGAAGGAAATTTTTTTTTTTCAAAAATATTGTTTAAGTGTCTTGGACAGTAACAAATTGGTTTTGCGAAGATTTTTAAAAAGGAAGAAGTTGCTAGTCATGTGACGCGAAGCTTCCAAATAAATAATCAAAATAATTTATTAGTTGGTCAGCTTTATCATGTTGATAAAATCAATAAATTAAAATTTATTGATTTTATGTCATATTAAGAATGTCAAATCATTAGTTTTTTGAATAATAATTTAATTGGTAACTCGTAAGAAAATGGTTACCAAAAATCTTTTCGCATAATTTGTTTCTACATCATCTGACCACTTTCTATATCTTTTATTCGAGTTGATCTACCTCGGCCAATTGTGGTTCTCTTTGTAAAATGATCATCATCACACATATCTTATGATTTTGAATTATTGATGATTTTTGTGGCATGTTCGATCACATTGAAAATATACCATAGATTTGGTCCATTTGGACAAGAAGTTTTGTGATCACATTTTCTCATCTAACTCTTTAGTACACGACACCATATCAAAAATCATTGTCTATGATTCTAAAACCATCAATTTGCATATTTGTCTATTCCTGTCGAGCCAGAAAATCACGATAATTTTTTCTGTGTAAAAAAATTTCTCTTATCAATGAATGAATGGATAATTGGTTTGATTCATCAAATATAAACTCTAATGAATTTTGGAGATTGAGATTGAGTAATCGTATATTTTTGTTTTAATGGAATTTGATATTTATGTTTTAATCCATCTCAAATATTCCATTACTTTTGTGTTGCATTATATTAATTGTGTAATTGTGGTTACTTTTATTTCAGTCATATTTGGTTATGGTAAATGTGCGGATGTGATAAATAATAAAATATTCGAATTTTTTACATGTTTTAAAAATTAGTATTGAAACTTTAATTTGATTATATTTTTCAAGCAACAAAATTAGTCTAAAATCACACTTTAAAAATAGTATATTAAGACTTAAAGTGTTAAATTTGTTTAGTTTGAAATTATATTAAATGTTACATTTCTAATTACTTTTAGAGAAAATTTGTCCACTAGGTATTTTTGAAAAATATAATATGAGAAGTAGAGAGTTTACTATTCATAATTGACAATATAGACACTTTCACAAAGTGTCCAAGTATTTTTTATGAAAAATACCCTTGCTTTTGTAATTGTTTACTTTTGTACCATTATTAATAAAATATTAAAATTTATTTATAAAAATATCATTTTTTTTTTGCAGAGTAAGATGACGACAAAAATGTTTGAATGGAAGGAAGCTTCGCATTTAGTAACGAAAACCCTACATGTGGAAGGTGAAGATTTCTTCAGATATTTGTTAAAGCATCATCGATCCGTTCCCTATCGATAATTCCACCAAAAATTTCTGATCTCTCTGACCTACCACCGTTTCTATCTAGATCTAGAGGTCCTACAACACCAAAACCACCGCAATTCAACGGAGAATATAGCAGATCCAGCACCGGAGAGAACGAATCCACCTCCACCTTCGCCTCCGCCACCACTTTTTCAACGACCGTTTCCTCCATCAATTTCCAAAGCTCCTCCTTCGTCATTGTGCTTGTTGATTTGATGAGAGTAGAGAAATTAGAAGATCAAATAAATTAACAAAATGTTTGAGATTATGATAAGGTGAAGGATCAAAAGCTCCTCCCTGTCCATGAATTTGACGAGGAATCAGAAAAATAATTAAAGAGGAAGATGATGAAGATCAAAGAAGAAGAATAAGTATTTTTTTTTTGTTTTTTTTTCTGTCTCATGATGGTGGACAGCGGATGAGAAATTGCAAATTGAATAGAAAGGAAGACAAATTGTAAATTGAATAGAAAGGAAGACAAATTGCAAATTGAATAGAAACATATTTTGTCTTCTTCAATTTGTGGTGTATAGGTGGCCGGATAGTGTACACGATAACGGTGTCTGGACGGTGTACACGGTGGTGTACCGGTGATCGGATAATGTATACGATGACGGTGTCCGGACGGTGTACACGGTAGTGTACCGTGCTCGGACAGTGTACATGATGACTGTGGCCGGACGGTGTACACGGTGGTGTACCGGTTGTCGGACTGTGTACACGGTGGTGTACTTGTGGCCAGATAGTGTACACGATGACTGTGTCTGAACGGTGTACATGGTGGTGTACCGGTGGCCGGACAGTGTATACAATGACGGGCCACCATACCATGTTGGTGTATACATTCCCGTACACCATCGTGTCCAACACTCAATAGTGTCCATTTTAATCTTTTTACCCTCCAAACTATTAGTGTAATAATGCAAAAGTACCTATTTTCTAATTTGCTACAATAAAATGTCCATATTTCTAATAACTTTTAAAAAAATATCTAATTTGCTAAGATAACCTTAGTTTTATTGTTACTGATTAATTTTATTTGAAAAAGTCTAATGGCGATTAATGAACGTACGTGGATTGACTGTTACTAACCAGAGCCGTGCTTAATGAGTTAAAAAAAGACATTTTCCTAGGGTCCCCAAAATATATAAAATTTTAGTGGCCCCTTATTTTTGAAAATATGTTGTATCTTAGTGGTATTGAGTGAGTAAATTTCATTAATGGAATCTAGGTTCGAGTTTTGGTTGTGTTTTTTGTTTTTTTTTTGAATTTAGACTTTAAATAAAAAAGAGATCGAGGTTCCAATCAAAAATTAAATCTAGATCCTAATCCTAAAAAAAAAAAATCATAATCACATATTGAAAAAGAATCGATTGTAAATTTTGTTAGTTTATAAATAACCTTTACAATTTACAAAGAGAATTAGTTAAGAACTTAGATTATGAGAGTTTAGTGAAAAACTTTATTGAAAAAGAAAGATAAAAGATTATGTCTTAAACTTTTTATATTATCGTTTATCGTTTTGTTTTGAACATTTTATATTGTTTAAAAAAAATTATATTAAAAGAGCTATTATTTTTTAATTCGCTTCGAGTCTCTACAGTTCTAAGCACGGCACCGTTACTAACTTCCTTTAAAAGCTGAGCACGACACTGTTACTAACTTCCTTTAAAAGCTGCTGGATTCGATTTGATCATACATCCTTATCTCTTCCTAACAAAATCCAACGAATTTTTCCAATAAAATTTTCAATTTTCACTACTATGGCATTATTGATTTTGTTCAGTCAAAATTTGATTGTAACAAATTGAATTAACTTAGTGACCGATATCGGAAAAATCCACACACTACAAAAAGAGTTGATAAAAAAAACAACCAAATTGATGACCGTAGATAATTAATTTTTTTCATAATAGATAATTTTCCATAATTGGGAGAATTTGTTGAATAACCGACAAACCAACAAAAATATATATAGTGTTATGAATAAAAGGGATTGAGAGAAAATTGTGTGTCTTATTCTATGAATAACCAAGAGTATATATAGGAATACAATAGCTTGGAGAGGAAGTAGAACTTGGGGAACAAGTCTAGAACATTCTAGAATATGGGCCTATAATGGGTATCCATATAATGGGTTTATAACACTCTCCCTTGGATGTCCATTATAGCAAAATATTCTTAATGCGCATAAGATGTTACCTCATTAAAAACATTACCAGGAAAACCCAATTGGGACAAAACCATGATTAAGGGAAAAAGAGTGCAACGCGCTTTTACTCTCCCTGATGAGTGCATAACTTGAGATCTTTGTGACGACGCACCCAAATGATGAAATTGTTTCTTGAAAGTAGCAGTTGGAAGTGTCTTGGAAAATAAGTCCGCCAAAGTTTCACTTGAACGAATTTGTAGAACATGTACATCGCCATTCTTCTGCAGCTCATGGGTCTTTGAGATGTTTTATCTTGATCATTCTCTTTGTTTCTCTCAATATCATTAATGTATGACATTCCTTTGGAAGATTGATAGACCTTCATATCTCATTGTAATTGTAACATTCCTCCTTTAGTGTCTATCATTTGCGTGTTTTTTGTTGTCTCATTAAAAATCTTGTCATAGAAAAATCCAATGGGATAAAAACTATGATAAGGAAAAAAAGAGTACAACCACGATTTATCATATATATTCCTCCCCCTGGAAGCATCTTCTTCAGGAGATGCATTCCGAACATATATATCATCATTTTGGAAATTAGCATAACTTTAATTAACAAACTCGTATAATTGTCATATTATCTCTCGAATCATTTGGACTTCTGGTCCATAGCATCCTTTCCTTCTTATCATACAAGATCTCATCTTTCAATCATGAAAGAGATCGATAAATTGCTTAAACATTGGTTTAAGTGTGGTATTTTAGGACCAATTATATGTGAGCATTCTTATATTAAATCTTGCAAAGATCTTTCAATATAACATCTCTTTCGCTAGATGTTAAATTTGGGATATCTTAAGATAATTTTATCTTTCAAGATCTTTTATCTCAAATCTTTTATTTAGATATTCCACTATATATAAACCTCTTCAGGAGTTCTAATGATGTTCAAATCATCAACATACACTGCAATTATGGCAAATCCTTTCCCAAATCTCCTTATATGTATGGACTGATGGATTGCATATAAATATCATTATCCTTCATATTTATATCCTTCAAGGATTGCATATAAATATCATTATCCAGTGCTCCATCTCTTCATAATATATTCTTTGTCTTTGTGATAATCCTTGTTCAACCAAATGTGCTTTGTATCTCAAAATATCACTATTTTCACTACTCTTTCACACAAAGACTTATTTATCTTCCACTGGTTTTACACTTTAGGTGCACGGACTACTGGTCCAAATATTTCTCTGTAAGAGATTATAATTATACGTCTATTTCTTCATTTCCATTTTGGCCAAACATTATGTTGTGTATACTTTTCAATAGACTTTCTTTCATGATCCACTTTTTTATCCATAATATCAACAATATCAACTGCTCATAGCATGCAAAAATATTACGAAGTCGATTTGTTTTTCGGTTCCATTTTATTCCAAACATGACATAACTAGCTAGATCTTTTCATTGTAAGGTACATGAATATCTTTCTTTGTCATGTACAATGTCTCTTCTGGAGATCATTAAGTCTCTTCTGGAGATCCTTCAAAAAACTTTCTTTCCTTGATATGGTCATTCTCAATTTCTGCTCCTTTTCTTTTCCGAGGATTATTATATTTGGAACCAAATAGGTCTATCACGCTTTATGCAATCTTTAGACTCACTAGCAGTTTGATATTGTCCTTCCTGGACATTAATTTAATTGGAGCATATATAGCTGGTATAAGTGACTTCATCACTCTATTTGGGTCAGCAAATACGTCTGGCAATTAATACGCTAAGTTCTATAATTGAATTATCTTTTGGATTTTTAATATACATTCTTTAGTCCGAAGATCATTGATAATTCATTCATACTTATCTCTTTCTCCAGCTGTTTACTTTCTCCCCCTAATGTTGGAAAAACGGACTCATTAAAATGAGAGTCTGCAAATTGAGCCTTAAATAAATCCTTCTTGGATGGCTCTAGATACGTAGGTATCAATCATATCCAACATATATTCTTATCCTCCTTTGAGGTCCCATCTTAGAGCGCTGTGGTGGAGCACTTTTCACATTCAAAGATTTTTTCAGATACGAACTATTTGGTTTTTGAGCCTAAACCAATAATGATGGGGAGAACTGATGATTACTCGTTGGCATGAAATGACTTCATACTGCTAAACCACTTTGTGTCTGAACATAAGCTTCATGATGTTCAACACTTGTCCCAATGGATATGCAATAATCATCAAAGACTTGGGATGTGAATTCACCATCACTATCAAATCAAATTTTCTTTAAATAAAAATCTGGAATACTCTGGTAATTTAATCAATTAAGAAAGTAACCTCGCAAACTCCAGGTTGCTGGTTTATAACAAGGATAGATGTGGCAATCTAGTCGATGCATCCATCGAGTCAATGCGTCCATCAACTCGATGCGTCTATTAGAACCATAAGGTAACTAAAATATTCCACATAGTGGGTGATCAGTCCATAAATATCTCCTTGTATATTTACCAGAAAACTGATAGATTCCAAATTATTTTGACTGGTTAAAGCCATATTATCATATTACTTTCTGTGCAAGCAACATATAAAGAATCTTCTGGTTCTTCACTGAATGTCCACATAATTTTTTATTATTTTTCGCATCATCATTAAACCAGGATGACCAATCCGGTTAAGCCAAACATTTAATTTCTTAGTAAACTTAACTTCTGGTTTACTCTTCATTGCTAATCATTTACTCCCTTCAGGAGATATCATAATCAAAATTATTTTCTTTAGTTCATGATAATCAAGTGTGGATTTTGATAATGAAGCATGTGTCGATAAAGCAATAAACAGGATAATGATAGAAATCCTATAATCTTGTATAGAAAATCTTAGAAATTAATTGACAAAAACATATAGACATGGTACGAGATCAAGAGCTTAGAAATCGAGCGTACCCGAAAAATTCGAAGCCAGTTATGGAATTTGTCGAAGAACGGAGACCGAGGTGATCACTTTAGTAGCCACTTTCTTGGTGAATTTTATTTGTCTGGTCATCATTATTGAACCGTAATGGTCTAACCGGCTCATGCCAAACATTGAAGTATTCGGTAAACTTCTTGTTTAATATATTATTTATTTCCATTATACTAATCTTTGTGTGGTACAATCTAGTAGAGAATGCATGTAATTTCTCCAAGATACTTTTACTGCCTTGGGTATACTCGTGATTTGAAGGTATTCAACATTTCTTTCACTTATTGTCTCAACATTGTTGGACTTAAAATCTCTTTGATTTACTTTATAAACGATTCATCAAGTCTATTTTGAGTGTGAACATAATCTTCTGGATGTTCCACTTACTATGGATGTGGGATTCTTTAATTCTCCCCCTCGAGATGATGACGCTTCAGGTCAATCAATCTCGAATTGAATCCCACCTCAGAATAATCAACATACCCAACTTGGGTTATGTATTCTATCTTACATTCTTTTAACTTTTCAGACTTGGGAGAGTATAACACATCAATTATTTCAAAAGGCGTTCCCATAGGCAATAATACATATGCTCTTCCGGAGCCTTCAATGAACTTTATACTACCATATATAGTACCCACGCTAGATTTTCTCGTCGTCAGATGAGAGAAATATCTCTTGTTTGTTACCATCTTTATTTTCTCACTTCTTGTAAGAATATGAGTTCTTCAAAGAAACTCCTCGACCTTGACCATATCCATATCAAACCACATTCAGAATCACTTTTATAGCTATATTCTCGGCTAGTGTTATTAGTGTGATCCTTTTCTTTCCTATATAAGATGTCATATTCACTTCAGGAAATAGAACAGAACCAGTTAGACGTGATTCATGACTTTCATCAATATCTCATTATTTTGCTCAGCCATAGAGATACAAAATATAAGTTCAGAATACTCTTAAATTCATTTACACGGTATTGTGTCTTCAAGACAACATTACTTGCGTAAAAGGTAGAGTATATCTTATCTAGCATATTTACATCAGTGATATTTTCTCCACATAATATCAACTCGGAAATAATTTTGAAAATAACTGAGATTCATTTACAGACTTCAAGTCTTGAAAATAGCTGAGATTCACTTACAGACTTCAAGTCTTGTGTCTTATATTAACCAATCATAACTAGTTTTAGGTAATATCACATTCTGGTGATCATACATTTACTTTAAGAATTGCTCCGAATAACTTATATATAGATCTTTTATGGTCAAGCAGTGAACGTAATCTTCTGGACGTGTCACTTATTGTCTACATGGGATTCTTTAATTATCCCCTTCGAGATGATAAAACTTCAAGTTCATACATCTCGAATGGAATCTCAGATGAACAAAGATATTATTATGATCATCTTATTAAATTGAGACTAAGTAATAATCATAATAACACCATCACAATTCACTAGTTTTTTTTTGTTTTTTTCTATTATGCCATTAAACTAGGTTCTCAATCAATCAATTCACAAAACAAGGTCAGATGACAAATATGTGCAAATATCGTGATCATGAGAACAAACAAGCATGATGATGTAATTGTTATGTGCAAAATTCGGGTTAAGATTATATATGTGCAAAATTCGAATTTTAATTATTATGTGCAAATATCGGGTGAAACTATATGCAGTTCAATGAAAGAAACAAATGCAGATCTGATAACAGAAAAATATGTACAAAATTCGGATGAAACAAAATTCCATTCTAAAAACCCAACTTTTTTTTTTTTTTTTACCAATCATCAAAGATTATATATATATATCATATAATCACCCCATTACAATTAACAATATTTTTACTAACAATTTCATAGTAAATCATCATCTAAATTTTAATAAAATAATTTTAAACCAACATGCTTAAACAATTAGACGAATCAAACAAAATTATGATTTATAAACACTCCGAAGAAATTACCGTCAACAAAGTAATAAAAACATGATTCTAAATAATGACGAAACATGTGCCCTAAATAAAGTAAATAAAATATATATTGATAGTTCTTAAATATGAGCACAGATTGTTAAAGCAATAATAATCCAATTATTAGATATAAGCACAGATCAATAAGCAGCATGAGAAATAACTAGTTGAGATCATCAATCAAGGAAGAATCAAACATGAGACACAAGGTGAATTGGCATGACTTATTATTATTATTATTATTTTATATATTGAAAAATTAGGTTTTCAACGAAGACAGATGTCGACAAGAACATAAACATGATTCCATTATTACGAACCATGCCACATTAATAAGCATGATTTGAAATATGAGTCGGCTATAGTAAATATGGGGTAATTACTTACCTCGAATACGGGAGAGATCGGAGATGCGATGCCGTCGACCGGTACGTTAGGGATTTCACTTTGCTCAAGTGAGATTAGAGATGTCGGCTAGGGATTTCGATGGTGGTATATGTTTGCTCAGCGGCTAGATTTCGTGCTGATAACATGTTATGAATAAAAGGGATTGAGAGAGAATTATGTGTCTTTTCCATGAATAACCAAGAGTATATATAGAGATTAGGGATACAATAATTTGGAGATGAATAAAATAATTTGGAGAGGAAGTAGAACTTGGAGAATAAGTATAGAACATTCTAAAATATGAGTTTATAATGGACATCCATATAATGAGTTTATAACATGTAACATATTAAAAAAAAGCAGATGCATTACTTAGAACAAGAAAGAATTTCTTCCTAATAATCATATAACGGTTGTCTCAAATCACACATATAATTAACCTTTCTCATTTCCACTCCTTCATCTCCGCCGTCTTCCTCCGCTGTCTTAACGCCGGAATATTCACCACTCTCCCCCTTCTTCTCCTCCTTCATCTTCATGTAAATCCCATAGACATACGACGAAAATCCCCAAATACATAACACCGTCGACACAATCTTCACTCCGCCGAACTCATCGCCGTAAACCACCACACCTCCGATCACGTTCATCGCTAGCAACGCCGTCATACATATCCCTCCGGTGATCCCCGACGTCAAATAAACCATCCCTGACGTGGCAGCGAAACAAAGCTGCCACGTCACCACATTCGCTAAAATCGCAACGGTCCAGTAAACCGTCGGTCCTTTGGTGAAAACTTGGTTCGCTTCCTTAACCATTTCGTTAAACCCGCCGTCAAAAGCCATACCGATCGTTGCGAAAACCGTCGCTGAAAACTCCATAACCAGTTGCATTTCCATAACCATGGCATAACAATAAACGCTCCGGTATAGCTTCTCGGTGACCGGAAGGTAGAAAGCGAATAGTAAACCGGCTCCGACCGTTGATAAAAACCCGATGAAGTACTTGGTTTTAGTTAAACCGGCTGGTTTATCTTGACTCGAACCGAGAGCTAATAAAACAGAGCTTAACGTTAAGAGAACAACGCAATTGAGATTAGAGA
The DNA here is from genome assembly GCA_900406555.1 of Pseudoturritis turrita. NCBI lineage: Eukaryota > Viridiplantae > Streptophyta > Magnoliopsida > Brassicales > Brassicaceae > Pseudoturritis > Pseudoturritis turrita. The sequence goes on along the minus strand of OVBL01001060.1, from coordinate 96,585 downwards.
AAGTGATTTTCTGTTTTACTATGATCACAGACAAGAGAAGAGTGAAGATGAGTTGTGTCGAGAGAAGAAGCGATGACGTGGACACCGGAAGGTACGAGGTTCCCCACGAGAAGAGGAAGTTGTTAAAACCGAGGACGAATCCGATTAAACCGGACAAAATGAGATGGCGGCGCGTGAAGCGCGTGAAAGGACGGCGCGTGGTGGTGCGGAAGACGAAGTGAGGGGAATAGATTAGGACGAGGAGGAGAGGGAAGCCGGCGGATTGGACCCACGTGGAGACCCACCGGCTCGAGCCACCGTGGACGAAATAGTATTTGGCTAAGAGGCTCGAGGCGATCGAGCCGACGAAGAGAGAACCGTAAGTGGCGAAGAGAAGACCGAGAGATCGCTTGACCGGTGGTTTGACTCTGACCATGTTTTGTTCTTCTTGTTGTTGATCTGCGTTGACTCGACCGTCACTCATTTTTGCTTCTTTGTGTTTTGATAATCTATGTTTAATTATCTCTATTTTTTTAAGTTTTCTGTAAAACTGTGATTTTGCATGAAGAGAGAAAGATGATGAAGAAGAAGAGTTGAAAAAGTGAAAGACGTTTTGGTAGAGGAATGGTTCAGTCCAACCACACACACTCATGTATATATGGTGTTAATACTTGTGTTGTTATTTCGAAATAAAGATATTACTATAATAGTTGAAGGAAAAAAAAGATAAACAAAAGAAAATATTATTATAATAATAACCATTTTTCTATTCATAGTGAAATAAATTTATTTAAATTTGTAAATGGTATCAGCTTCACTGCTGAATTGAGAGGAATATTGACCGAAAACAAAAAGTAAACACCATTTGAGTTTGCTGAATTGAGACAAATATTGGCTGAATGTTTGCGAGTTAGCTGATTTTTTTGTTCAGGGTAAAAGATCGGATAATAGTGTGTACTGATATTATATTTAAAATGTATCCTTAAAAATTGAAAAACAGATTAGATAATACGAATGGCGAATGTAAAGTATTATAATTCAAATATATAAATCACTACTTGAACGGGTAAATATCTGTGTTTGGGTATTTCGAGTAACTACGGATAATTTTTGAATATTTATGATAATTTGGTAATTTGAATTTTTTTAAATAATTTTATATAATTGTGTTGAATTCTTTTTATTGGACACCAATTGGAATAACTGAATTTCATCTAAGAAAAATATCACAAAAGACAAAATTACTTATTTTTCTTGTATATGGGTGAATTGTCGGTAAATAAATTATTTTATAAATTCATTAATTATTTTTTACATTTATTTTTCATTTTTTCTAATTATTCAACGTGATTAAATTTATTTATTCGATTACTCAAGTAATATGTTAGATTCCGCCAAATTCCGTAATTACCATTTAAATAATTAGCTATTCTACCATATTCCGCAACAAATCATCAATAAATTCTACCAAACTTCGCATTCAGCAAGATTCTGTATTTACCATTTACACCCACGGTAATGGGTTCGCGCTGCGGTGTTCTTTTCGGTGGATCTGTTTTCCAACGAAGGTTGTGTCGCTCTTTTGCCTCAATTCTTGTTTGAGCTTTTTGGTTACAGATCTAAGCTCTCGGGATTTTGATTCATTGAAGATTTTCTCCGCTTAGATATGACCGAAGGTTCGTGGCTTCTCGGTAAGTGTCTTCTCAACGGTTTGGATGCATGTCTGTTTTCTTCGTTTTCACTAGTGCTATTTTGGTCCTTAAATCGGATCGACCCGCCACCCACAAGGTTTGTGTTTGGTGTTTCTGATGGGAGACTCTTTGAAGTCTCCTCCACTCGAACTTACAAATTTGATCCGGTCCTGATTTGTTTTTTTTGCTCTCCTCTTTACGGTGTTAGGTTGGATATGTTATGAATCACCGACTTCGGTGTAGTAAGTCGGTATATCTACCGTGTCACCACTTTTTTGAAGCAATTATATTATTCTGAAGTCCCAAATCTCAAGAGGGTACATAAAGATCTCGAGCATATCTGTTTCCGAAGGTTTTCCGACGATCATGGTTCTCTTTTGTTTTGTTTTCACTCAGCGTTTTCGTAGAATTATGGCTTGTGTGGTAATTTTTTTTCTGTTTAAGTATTTTCATTTCGTTTTAGGTCAATTTGTTTATCCGGATTAAGACAAATTTTCTAAGAGATTTATATCTTGTCGGCTCAATCTATGGAGGATGCATTTCCGCCGGCACATGTATTATGTATGGTTTATGTTTAACTTATAAAATCCTTTAAATGGCAAAAAGGTGATGTATGTAGGTCTGGGCATCCGGTTTCTTCGATTTGTTCGGGTCGATTTATTTGATTTTCGGTTTGTCCGGGTTAGAAAAAACTAGCCGAATAAAAATTCGGTTCGGTTGGATTCGGAAATCGGTTTATCCGGTTCGGTTACGTGTTATAAAATCTGTTCTGAAGTGAACCGAAAGCTTTTGTTTCTCGGTTTATTCAGTTCATTAATTGGCAAGTTTTATTTTATTGGGCCATCACTGGATCAATTCTAAAATATAATTACCAGCCCAAACATTTATGTTTTATTTTAACATCATAAGTCCAATCTAACAATAAAATTAATAAATCCATTAGTAAATAATTAGGGTTTTCGACTTCTTTATCAAAGTCATACCAACGAGGCAGCGGCTGCCATATAAACAGAAGAAGGAAGAAGATGCATACGCGAAAGAAGAAGAATGATTGAAGAAAAATGAGTGTTGAAGAACAAAAACGAGCGTGGAAAAAGACATAACATGCGAAAAACAGTGTAGAAGAACAAAACCCGAAGTACCGTTCGGTTCGGAGGTGTCAAACCGAACCAAACTGAAAACTAAAGTCAAATTGATAAGGTGCCAATGTACCTCCAAACCGAATCGAAACCGAAAATCGAAAAATTCGGTTCGGTCGGTTCGGTTTCATTCGGTTCAGATTATTATTTTTTTGAGTAAATTAATTTTTTGATTGACAGACTTGTTCATCGGCAGCAGATTTGTCTAGTGAACGGCATATTTATTTTGCTATGACATGGTAGATATTTTTATGTCTGGCAGATTTAAAGTATATGGCATATTTTTTTGGCAGACTTGCTAATAATAATGGCATATTTGTCGGATATTGGCAGAGTTATTGAGTTTATTGGTAGCAAATTTATTAAATCGTCGCAGATTTTTTATTATTGGCGGCAGACTAATACAAACTTATTTATTACTAGACTAGACTTATAGTGACAACAGATTTAATTTTAGTAATGGCAGATTTTTATTTTCACGGTTGATTTATTCGTATTGATAGCAGAGTTATGTCGTCTTCTTTTAACAGCAAACTTATTTCTTACTAGAATAACCTTTTTTGGCAGACTTATGTATTTGTGTTGTGGCAGATTTTAAGTGGTAGATTTGTTAGTTTGGCTGACTTGTTGGATATTTGTTTTCTTCATCAAAATCCCAACGATTTTGTGAAATTCCAGTTTTCCCCTGGGAAAACCATGGTTCATAAATAAGTCTGCTGCATCAATACCAATAAGTCTGCGACAATAGTGAAATGAATATACTTCAACATATCAAATTTTTTTGTAAGATATAATCATTGACTATACCATGTATTTGAACTCCATGAAAAAATATTGCAACTACAGAGCTTGTTGAAATGATGAATACTCATCGACTCGACAAGACACAAATTGATGTTAGGGATGTGAGATGAGCGATTAAGCTCATCGATGACATGATTATTTTTAATACTTAGCAAAAATTTGAGAAAAGTCATTGAGCCAAAATTTGAGTGAACGGTGGTTATAAGGTTGATAAGGGAATGGATCTTAGGGGACAGAGAGATAACTACATAGCAATAAAAAAGTATGTCATTACGTGCAAATTATTTACGTTTCGCGTCTCTAACATTTCATCTATATCATCAAATAAACAAGTATGTCATTACGTGCAAATTATTTGTCATGAAAAAACAATAAGTATGAATACACAAGTAAATTACTTATTAACCTTAGTCGTAAAGATTACAATATTACATGCATTATTTTATCAACCAAAAAAATGAGAATCTTTCTATTTGTTAATGATGTTTATGACCTAAAGAAAAAAGAAAATAAACCCATGATTTTTTTGCTTCAATGTTTCTTATCCATTAACAACTTCTAGTTAGATCCACAATGCCTGAAATCAAATATGTTCATAAACATCCAAACATATCTCTCCATTGAAACATCTACAATGCTCTTCTTCTTAACATCCGCAGTGCTCTTCTTTTTCTTCAGTATTGTGACTTCAATCAAAGAATATCGTGTCTGGATCAAAACTGGTCACTATATGATTTATGCATTGTTGTCGCAGACTTATTTGAATCATAGCAAACTTATTTTATGTGATTTATGCATCGTTGTTGCAGACTTATTTATATGACTTATGCATTGTTATCGCAAACTTATTTGAATCATCGTAGACTTCTTTTATACGATTTATGCTTCATTGTCGCAGATTTAATTGAATTATAGCAGGCTTATTTTATGAGTGAAATTAAGTTTGGCAGACTTATTTTTCATTCACACATTTTATCGAAAACCTTTCGTGCAACGAGTTTCTGCAACAAATCTGCAGAAATATATCGGATTTTCAAATTGTTTCTAAATCTAAAACAAAATTTATCACAACTAACACATACCCGGCGAAACTAGCGACGAAAACGATGTTGGAAGACTCGTCGTTTGTCACTAGTGCTAACGTCTCGTCATCCGTCGTTAAAAATATCTATTTGCATCATAGCAGACTTATTTTATCAGTGGAATTAAGTTTGGCAGACTTATTTTTCATTCAGGCATTTCATCGAACACATTTCATGCGATAAGTTTCTGCAACATATTTCATCAAAAAACCCACATGTCACGATTTGGTATATTTGACATACACAAGATATCATAAACTGTAAATCTAGCATCAAAATCACGTTAAACATATATATACAAGATCGCATGAAGATGAGAAGAAAAGAGTACGAGACAAATTTTTGATTTTTATTGGAAGTAGGTGTGGTGGTAAAGATTCGCCAGAGAGACTCACCGGAGGATTCGCGAGAGGAACTCGCTGAAAGAATTCGTCGGAGAAAATAAAAGGGAAGAGAGAGAAGTGAAAACAACAACTGATTTTTATTTTAATTATATATATATCTTTTGTAAAAAATAAATTAAAATGGTACAAGTTGTAAATATGTAGTTTAAACTTTAAAGTAAAGTTATAAGTTTTTTGATAAAATATTAAAGTTTTTGTTAGTTTTTGTTCACCAAAATTATTATAGTAATAATTCAATTTTTGAAGATAATTTCTGTTTAATGATACTTTAATTCCTATGAGACTTTTTATCTGAGTATTAATTTAGAAGTGAATAAGTATTTGATATAAGTTTTAAGCATATAACAGGAATATTCGGTGATTACAAACTCAGACATCCACGCCAAAAAAAAAAAACAAACTCAGACATCCTCGATGATTTACAATCAATTTTATATTATCGCTAATACGAATATTATATTCATGATTCCAACGGATGATCTTCGAATATATTAACATGAAATTAAATAATAGTCAAGTGAATCTAAACAAATAATAAAATAAGTTTTTTTTTGGAAAACTATAATAAAATAAGATCTTGATAGATGCAAAAGAATCTGTTCCTATATTTTCGATCAGGTCATCTATTGATTTTTATTTTATTATTTGTTTAAATTTATTTAATTATTAGATAACTCAAAAGTCTGTTTTAAATCAAGAAGTCAGTTTAAGTTTTTATTAACATCAAAATATGTGTGGATATGGATGTTGAAAGAAGGAATGTGACAAGTGTGTGACAAGTGGAGGTGGTAAGAAAATGTTGGAAAGTACAAAATTATTTAAGGGAGACTTAAGTACAGAACATTTTTTGCATTTGACTGTTTTTCAATTTCATTTTGACTTTCTCTTTTTTTCACCAATTTTAATGTTTTTTTCCCCTCTTATCTATTTATGTTAACTATTTTTCATGTGCAGGCTAGGTCTCAGCTAAGGTGCTTCACTCAGAAGCTATACAATGTCATTACTATTCATAACAGTCCAACCTTTCTCTTACTTCCATATTTAATCTAATGTCCAATTACTTAAAAAACTTGTTCAAAAACGTGGCTGCACGGCCGTTTAATCCGCGATAAGGCGTTTAGCGGTTCCCGACCGCCGCGCGATTTTGTCATAATCGGTTAAAAAATCGGAAATCTAAAAATTACATATTTTTTTATTGATTCGAAGTTCGAAATCGACGATTGAGATATAAATTAATCAGCGAATTTTTGAACATGGCTTAAAAATAACACATTATTAATTATTAAAAAAATAAATTAAAACAATGAATGAAGATAAGACAAATATGTCAGCAAAATTTTTATGGTAACTACTCAATAACAATATTTACTTGAAAATTCAAAAAAATTAATTGCAAAAGATTAACTTATTACTATATTTGTTATTTTAGTTTTTGTAAATATCACCAAATTTAAAATATTATAACATTTGCACGTATATAAGAGTATTATTATATAGTTATGATGCGTAAAAATCCGATGAAAAATAATTTGTTCCAAAAATATTGTTTCGAAAATTCGAATGGTTAAAGCTAAACAACTACTTTATTGTCCGTTATGGTAAATTTGTTTTGCGAAGTTTCTTTAAAAAGATGAGGTTGTTTGTCATAATTTCCAAAGAAATAATCAAAATTATTTAATTGAGTTGGTCGGTTTTATATCGTTGATAAAATAGATACAAAAGTCTATGAATTTATGTCATATTAAGAATTTCGAATCATTGATTTTTCGAGTCATTTTTATTGGTAACTCGTAAGAAAATGATTAACAAAAATATTTTCCCATGATTGTTTGTGCCTACATCATTTGACCACTTCACATGGCTTATATTTCGAGTTGATCGACGTTCCCGGCCAATTGTAATTCTCTTTAAAATTGATTGTCTCAACCATCATCACATATATCCTATGAATGTGAACATTGATGATGTTTGTGGCATGTTCAACTGCATTGAAAATATGTCATAAATTGAAATTGTTTTGTGACAACTTCCGCTGTGATAGATTAGTTCTTTGTATTTTTTTCTTCGAGTTTTCCGAGTAACAAAAAAATGACGATTCTCTTATAGAATTGAAGAATAATACCAACTAATTTCATATCGTCAAGACGACTTAGGACACTAGAGTATGTCGTTTTGATTGACACAACTGTAAATTCATCTAATTATTATTTTATAATTCAATCACTACAAAAAATTATATTTATGACGGAAATTTCAACAGATTAATCGTCAAAATTTTTGTTAATGAAAATTTCCGACCAAATAAAATAGTAAGTAATCCTTTGAATTTTTTTTTGACATTTCCGACCGATTTGAAATAGTCGGAAAACTTTGTCGAATATTCATAAAAAAAAATATTGATGATATTCATCCGTAAAAAAAGCCGTTAATATATAACGTCTATAAATTTATGACGGATCAACCTCAAAAATTTCCAACGAATCCATTCTATTGAAAACACTCAAAAAATTCTAGCTGTTGGACACATGTTAGAATCTTTGTTTTGTTAATTCGCAATGCTCAACAAAATTGGTGTTTAGATATATGAATTGTCTTACTAATGTAAATATGGATAAATAAGTTTTACACCATAAACCGTAGATCATACATTTTTCTGCTATTTTTTTTTCAAGTTGTGATCAATAAGATTTTCTACACCAAAAGACTTCTTCGCGCGTGCGGATTAGAATTTGGTTGGTCTGCACGAACAACATACCGAATATGTTTTCTGTGTTCGTAACAACGATATTAGGCGATCATTGCTAACTTTATACAAAATATACATATATGTATCATAAAAATACATATATTTACTAATAACGTAAAATTATATATATTTTTTTATATTTAAAAATGCATATTTAAAAAAAGGCTATACCATTAGACTCTCGTCCACATTATATTGCCACGACCTGATTTTTCTTTTAGGTTAAATTGCGTAATGGGTCGGATATGAGAGATTTCATGTTCCACATTGAGCTAATTTTCGGACATATTTTATGCTCTTTTTTCAAAATCTCTTGATTTTTCTAAAACTTTAGATTATTTTGGAATGTCTTAAAGAGTGTAAAGAATGTAGCATAATGTGAAGGATTAAAGGAGTGGGACACCTCATTTGTAATCATCCAAACATTTTTAAGTAATACGAGTTCTCTATGTTCTCTCTCTAAACATTTATTTTTTTCTCTCTAAATACCAAAGTCTTAGTATAGGTAATGCTAACTTAAGAACTGTAAGAGGCAGAAAGGTGCTAAGGCCGCATGTCTGGATTCACAAGAACCAGTCTATGAAAACAAGGTTCGACCAAAGGTTTAGAGTGAAGTTCGTTCGAAGAGAATAACTAAAGAAAACATGGAAACCAGCAACAACTCCAACGTTATCGATGGTCCCGGAAGGGAATATATGTATGTTCAAGGTAAAATCCAGAGGGATAAGAGCGTTACTGAGGAGACTTTGGAACTTGCGATGGAGGTGATTTAATGGCGTACGAAATGCCCAAGAGATTGAAAATATCTTGTGAGAGATGGACCAGTATTTCGAAAATTTTGGTTTGACGGACGAGCCAACAAAGTTCAAGGCCGCAACATATTACTTAGTGGATATGGCCATGCTTTGGTGGAGAAGGCAACACATAGATATCAAATAGGGGACTGTCTGGATTGGGACATGAGACGTGTTCAAACAGGATTTGAACTGACAATTCTACTCAAAGAATGTTGTCTATTAAGCTCATAAGAAGCTAAATGAGCATTGAAAATGAGGTACGATCTGAAACTATGTGAATGAGTTTACCACGTTGATGTTACAGATTTCAAGCATGACCAAAGACGATTTGGTGTTCTACTTCATTCATGGATTGTAATCTTGGGCTAAGTAGGAGTTGTGAGGCGGGGTATCTAATCGATGGATGAAGCAATTGCGGCCAACTAAAATCCTATGAGAGGCAATAAGGGTATATGACCAAATAAGAAGGGGAGGGCGAGTATATCAGAATTCACGATAAGTTAGTCTGAGAGACGAACCGTTGAAGATTTACTATATTTGGAATTGTGTAATTGTTGGAGATATTGTATTAATTGTAGATTTGTAGTCGTTAGGAAGATTTTGTAATTATGTACGTTTAGTTTTGTACAAATATGAGAACCCCCATGTAAAACTTGTGATATTGAAAATAATAAAGAAAACCTTTCTTGTTAACATGGTATCAGAACAGGAAATATCTTGAATTTTGTATACTAAAAAAAAAAACCTTTTAAGTCTTGCATTTCTTTTATAGTTAAAAAAAAAACATTTATTACAAAAAGAGGAGCGTGTGTGTTCTTCCTCCTTCCCTATTTTTTCCCATCGACACCAAAATTCTGAAACAACGTACCACAAAGAATTTGTGGCTTTTTTTTTTCTCTTCTTTGTATCTACGATTCTAAGCAGAATCGTGGCGATTTTCAAACACTTGATAGTGAAACCACTAAAGATTTGTGGTTCGCTTATTGAAAAAATAAAATTCTCCCTCCGATGCTATGCAATCGATGACTCACCTCGATGATTTAAGCTCTCGAAGCGACAGATTGATCCGTGAAAGAGGAGCCCATACCCATATGAAACAGATCCACAATCCAGGTAATTATGTTCCTTATGAGAGGCAGTGCTCTGAAGAATATTTTCCTAATACCAAAACGGTAAACAATAATTGTTTTTGTTTTGTCGGAAATATACATGTTCTGTTGGTTCATGGATATTTGATTCTAGAGCTACTGATCATATGACTTTTGAAGCAACAGATTTGTCTGAATTTACCAAAGCTCGACGAAATTTTATAGCTAATGCTAATGGTGGTTTATCGCAGGTTACGGGTGCGGGGACTATGAACATCTCACCATCCTTGAAACTCTCTAATATCGTTCTCGTGCCGTCATTAAGTCATAAATTAATTTTTGTTAGTCAAATTATGAACTATTTTGCCACTATATATCCTGATTTTTTGGTTTCTCCAGGATATTCACTCCAAAGAGATTATTGGACGTGGTACCGAAAGAGAAGGATTGTACTATGTTGATGATCTTAAAGCTGTAGGTGGTTACTTAGCTCACGGATCAGCGGAACAACAAATATGGTTATGGCACCGACGGTTAGGACATCCATCTTTACCATATATGAAGCAGTTATTTCCTTCATTGTTTCATCATTCTAACATAGAAGTGCTCAAATGTCAGACTTGCATGATTGCAAAACATCATAGAGCTCATTATCCACCAAGCTTGACTAAAACGGATTCTCCATTTTCTATTATTCATTCAGATGTTTGGGGCCCTGCTCCTTTAGCTAGTATCTCTGGATATCCATGGTTTGTCACTTTTATTGATGATTGCACGCGCATGACAATGCTATACGTGTTGAAACATAAATATGATGTTTTTGATATTTTTAAACAATTTCATGCAATGGTTCAAAATCAATTTGACACATCCATCAAAGTCTTTAGATCCGATAATGGTGGAGAATTTCTTAGCAAATTGTTTCAGGACAATTGTTCAAAAGAAGGAATCATTCATGAAACGACGTGTCCTCATACTCCACAATAAAATTGAGTCACAGAGCGTAAGAACCGCCAAATATTGGAGGTAACTAGCTCTTTAATGCTTGGAGCTCACATGCCTTCAATTTTTTGGACTGAGGCGGTTACTACATCGGTTTATCTAATTAATAGATTGCCATCACGGATACTCCAATTTAAATCTCCTTTACCGTGTTTCTCCTCATATCATTCTTTTCCATCAACATTAATGCTTCCACCAAAAGTGTTTGGTTGTGTTGTTTTTCTTCATGTTCATGAGTATCAGAGGGATAAACTTGAGCAATGTGCCATTCGATGTGTTTTCGTTGGCTATGGATCATACATCAGAAAGGATATCGGTGCTTTGATCCTAAAACCATGCACCTATACACCTCTATGGATGTCACATTTATGGAGATAGAACTATATTATTATTCTCCCACATCTTCTCTTCAGGGGGAGACTCAACATGAAGAGTCAAATTGGATATCTTATAATTGGTCAGGATATGATGAAAGTGAAAACCAATCAGGTTTGGATCAAGTTCATGAAGCTGAAAAATCTGGTGTGAATCAAGAACATGGAGTTGAACAATCAGGTATGAATCAAGAACATATGGCTGAACCATCATATGTGAACCAAGAACATGGGGGTGAACAAGATCATGAGTCCACAGATATTGACAAAGATCAAGGTGGAAAACAACTCGTTAAAGATGACACAACAAAAATACATACAAAATCAAATGTACCAGAACCTCAAAACGAAAATCAAGAGGAGCCTAATCAAGTGGCTGGTGAGCTAAGAGACGTCGAAGTCGCAGTCTCGATGATTTGAACCATGATCAAATCAGGTACATAACTCTTCTCATGAAATTACTTCTGAGAATCAACATTTTGGTTTTTGTATTGCCAAACAGGTCAACAAGAGAGAAAGCACCAAATCGATACTCTCCTGACATCATCGAGAAGAAGAAATCAAGGTATCCCATTACGAATTATGTTTCTAGTGAACAACAGGAACCACTAAAGTCCTTTAGAAGAAATCTTTCAATCCACCACAATCCTCGGGACGTGAATGAGGCTTTATTATATACCAAGTGGCCTGCTGCTATACAAGAAGAAATGGAGTCGATGTATAAGAATGATACATGGTCACTTGAAGAGCTACCAGATGGAAAGAAAATAGTGGGTTGCAGATGGATATTTACAATCAAATATAAAGCCGATGGATCAGTGGAGAGATACAAAGCGAGGTTAGTAGCCAAAGGATATAACAAAAAATATGGAATTGACTATGACGAGATGTTCTCACCGGTAGCGAAGTTGAGCACTATACATGTACTGTTATCCTTGGCTGCCCATTTGGATTGGCCACTGCACCAGTTCGACATAAAAAATGCATTCTTACATGGAGAAATTAAAGGAAGAAGTCTACATGGATATTGCACCTGGATACGTGGCTAACACGAGAGCGCCAACGGTATGCAAGTTAAAGAAAAATATTTATGGTTTAAAACAATCACCACGAGCGTGGTTTGGAAGGTTTACAATTGCCATGAAAAGATTTGGCTATCAACAAAGCAATCGGGATCCTACACTATTCTTTAAATGCAATCAAAGTAAACGAGCTCTCTTACTTATTTATGTTGACGATATTATTATCACAGGTGATGACACTGAAGAGATCTTAAGGCTTCAGAGTGATCTTGAAAATGAATTTGACATGAAAAACCTTGGAGGTTTGAAGTACTTTTTAGGCATAGAAATGGCAAGATCAAAGCAAGGTATATTTATATCACAAAGGAAATATGTCTTGGATTTGCTTGCTAAAATAGGAATGTTAGATTGCAAACCGGTCGACACACCTATGATACAAAACCTAAAGCTCAAAGTTGATCATGACCAAACACCGACATACAAAGCAAGGTATCAAAGGTTAGTTGGAAAGTTAATATATTTGTCTCACACTCGACCCGATATAGCTTTTGTAGTTAGTGTGGTGAGTCAATTCATGCATCAACCAAGTGAAAATCATATGGATGCTGTTATGAGGATACTTTGCTATCTAAAGTCTTCACCGGAAAAAGGACTAATATTTTCTAAATACGGTCGCCTTGGAATCGAGGGCTACATGGATGCCGATTGGGCAGGGAACATCACCAATAGAAATTCAACATCGGGCTATTTTATGTTTGTGGGCGGAAACCTTGTGTGCTGGAAAAGTAAAAATCAGAAAGTGGTGGCACATTCAAGCGCATAAGTAGAGCTCGGAGGGATGGTTAAGGGAATATGCGAACTAATGTGGCTAAGAAATCTCTTGACATAAATAGGGCTTGCTCCAACAAAGGAAATGACATTATTCTGTGATAATAAAGCAGCTATAAGTATAGCTCATCATCCAGTGCAACACGACCGTACGAAGCATGTGGAGACAAATCGAAACTTCATACGAGATAATATCGATAAGGGAATCATTCATTTATCCTTTGTGAAATCTGAAGACCAAACTGCAGATATTCTTACAAAAGCAATATGTAGCAAAACGTTTCATCAAATGATTTGCAAGTTGGGCATGCAAAAATTTGATGCACCAATTGAGGGGGAATGTTGAAGATTCACTATATTTGGAATTGTGTAATTGTTGGAGATATTGTATTAATTGTAGATTTGTAGCCGTTAGAAAGATTTTGAAATTATGTACGTTTAGTTTTGTATAAATATGAGAACCTCATGTAAAACCTGTGATATTGAAAATAATAAAGAAAACTTTTCTTGTTAACATGAACATGGGTCAATCATAAACCAGGAAAGTCGTATTCGAAGTGATTTGGGAAAATACTCGAATCGTGACGACTACGAGGAAAAAAAGAAATCATTCGGTCCAAAAGATGGATGTAATATATATGTACAAGGGACCACATTCGATGAAGAAATGTTCAATACTCAAATCGTTGTGGGCGATGATGGAGCAACAAGAGTCCAAAGAAGAAGAAAAGGAGGAGAAAACTGGAATGATATGATCATTGCAACTCTTCAACACCTTAACATCCAACCCGGAGCCGAAACATTCGATCAAGGATTTGATGTTTGTGGAAACTCGAATTAATGACAAATCGACCAAGGGATTGGTGGATACCAGAGCATCACAACTCTTCTTGGTCAAGGAATAAGCAAAACAACTATAATTGAGATAAACTAAGAGGGACAAATGGATCAAGACGGTGAACGATTAGGCTCGACCATTTATCGGGATCCCACAAAAGATGGATTACCGGATGAGGACGTGGACGGGTCAAATCGATTTCTCGGTAATTCCAATGGTCAATTATGGAATCGTGATAAAATTTTATGAAGAAAATTGGAGCGATGTCGATGCCCTCACTTACACACTGTACTTTTTTGTGAATGACGTATCGTGTATGGTTCCTATAATGAGTGTCACGGATGGAAAATCGGTCCTCGTGTGTGGTTTCTATCGTATGTTTAAAATGCAATATATATATATATATATATATATGAACGTTTTTAACTGAATTAAGAGATGTACATCACTAAATCTTATCACAATCTAACATCGATGGTATCACATCCAAATAGGTTTTAAACGTTTAGATAGCTATTTGGTAGATTTTTGTGTCTTTGCTAAGTTTGAGATTTTTAAATAGTGCATAAACATATATTGGACATTAACAAACGAATAGTGCAAATAGTTGCAATTGAGAATAATGAGTGGAATAGGTTAAATAAAAATGGGTGGAATAAAAATGAGAGGAAAAGTTGTTCCACTCATTATTCTACTATTTAGTGGATGAATTATTTTCAAATGAATTTTGTTTTTCCCTCTTATGGATATAAGGACGATTATCTTCTTCTTTTTTTAAATAAAAGTTACATGTATTATAATTATAACTGAAAATCAGATAAGACCCTAATTATAAGGGATTCTATTTAGTAAAATTAAATACTATACTTATATTTTCTAAAGATAAATTTGGTGAGATAACTAAAAAAAAAAATTATCTTGAAAACTAACCAAAATTTCTCTATGTGATCAATTTCTAGCCATTACATCTAGGAATTTTTGTTAGTTTTTTTGATATTTTCTTTTTGTTATGCAATAAATTGATTCTTTTTCTAAAATATAATCCACTAGTGTTATGGCATGTGCGTTGCACATGCTAATTTTCTTTTCTTATTTATTCTTCAAGTTTTTCATCTGCATAAATCTTGTTTTGTTACCAAATAATTTAAATTGCGAATGATTTTATTTAAATCTAAAATTCAAGTTGCAAAGATGCACCAATAATGGTAAATCAAATTAAAAGATATGGAAAAGATGGTAGAAAAAAAAAACGTGAAAAAGATAGTGGGCAAGAGAAATTTAATTGTTTTTTTATTTTTTTTAATTCCTAGAATTAAAATAGTTTTCGAAAATGAAGAAAAATGAAAGAGTAAGACTTATGACACGTGTCAGATGGAGAAGAATGCAGTTTTTTGGAAAGTGACTTGTGATTTATTATAAAAGGATAAAAGAATTCCTAGAATTAAAACAGTTTTCGAAAATGAAGAAAAATGAAAGAGTAAAATTTAAGACTTATGACACGTATCAGATGGAGAAGAATGCAGTTTTTTGGAAAGTGACTTGTGATTTACTATAAAAAGATTCCTAGAATTAAAACAGTTTTCGAAAATGAAGAAAAATGAAAGAGTAAAATTTAAGACTTATGACACGTGTCAGATGGAGAAGAATGCAGTTTTTTGGAAAGTGATTTGTGATTTACTATAAAATGATTTCTAGAATTAAAACAGTTTTCGAAAATGAAGAAAAATGAAAGAGTAAAATTTAAGACTTATGACATGTGTCAGATGGAGAAGAATGCAGTTTTTTGGAAAGTGACTTGTGATTTATTATAAAAGGATTGGTATAAAAACAATTGGCAAACAAGAACACACTACACATTAATACGTAATTTACTGCTCGAGTAGAACATATAACATTCTGCAAAAGAAAATTAATTAATAGATAGACCGTATATTTTTTTTTAACATCTTTTTTTCTTATATTGTAAATAATTGGACACATGGAAATATTGAAAAGCTTTAGAGGATGTGGGCTTCTTACACGTGTACGTTGTTCCGGCTGAGCATGCAGCATGCGTTACATTCTTATGTTTTTGATTTTGTAATTTTATGAAATCTCAAAAGCTTTTTGGTTGTTATCCGTTATGATATATATATATTTTTTTTTACAATATCTCTTTTTCGTTAGTAGTCTGATCTGATGTTATCATGCTAATAAAAGATATCCAGTAAATTTAGGTTAACCAATGTATACTCTTATCTTTACAAATGAATTAATATGATATTTGGAAAATTAATGATCATAATTTATACTTATACATTGTATATTTGGAAATTAATGAATCATAACTCATTATATATAATAAAATGCTAGCTAAGAATCTAGTGATTAAACAAATATGTCAACGGATAAAAATATTAGTTAACCGGATAAAAAAAAAAAGCAACTGAATTTGAATTGTACATGACACAACCTAAAATATAATATAAGACATAGGAAAAGGAAACAATGCCAAATAAATAAATAAAGAGCATCATATAACGTAACGTAAATACTTATAATTAATTACAAATTCAATAAAAAAAGGTTACATTGCATGTATACATTTATATCATTATATGGAATTTTGGACTTGCTGCGCCAATGAAAATGCAATTTACAGCAAAAATTTTATAGAATCTGAGATAAGATAATGGAGTTTGTTTGAAAAACGGGACAAAGTTATACTCCAGCTTCATCGTCAATTATGTACTTTTTAGATCCCGTGAATATAATAAATGTTTTGTTACACATATTCTCCTTATTGAAGTTGCTATAGATAAGAAAAATGATACGTGGCATACAAAAAGGTTTCGTGGTGTAGTTGGTTATCACGTCAGTCTAACACACTGAAGCTGATGTTTGATGTTTTGGTTATATATCCAAGAAGACAAATTTATCTACCTAGTTTTAATGTTTGCTTTTAGTTTGCCCAAAATTCAAAAAATTTCTCCTATGATTTCAATCCACCTTTTGATCTTCAGCTACTCACAAGAAAATTGCTTCGTGAGAGATCAAACTAGTACGAGTTTGGTGTGATTTTACAATTTGGTCGTGTTCGGGTTGCTTTGGATCATTTGGATGACTTTGTTGCAAGTAAAATCTAGATCAAATAGGTAATTCATATATTATGAGCTTCCTTTAACATTTAAACAAAAATGGTTTCATAAATCAGCTTGGGTTCTCTGATATGTAAAACCAATATCGGCACCCGGTTCACAGAGAGATCAAACAAACCGGTTTAATTAAGGGTGTCTATCATTAACTCTCTTTTATTATTTGTTGGACGACACATAAAACATAAAATGATATAAACTGTATAGGGTTATCATACAAAGAGTAATTAACAAGAGAGAGAGAAAGTTGTAAAAGACTTCTTTAACAAAAAAGTTGTCAAAGACTTGAAACATATTATATAGCTTCACCAGGTAACTTGACTAAGCTGATGAGGCATATAACCAGTGAACCGACAAATGAACCCGATGCACATTATTGGGTCTTTCACGACCTTCTCATGATCTTTAGTTCAAGTGTCGTTTCCGCCTAATTAAGGTTTTAATCCAAATAAAAAACGGTTTCGTTAGATGCAGGACCGACCCTAAAATTTATGGGATTAGAGATAATTTAACTAAAATTTTAGTTAAAATTTATTTTTTTAACGATTTGGGAGACAAATATTAGTGTATATGAATTTTAAAAATTTGGAAGCCAGAAGTCTATACTTCATTTCACTCCCTGATTTAGATGGTCAGAAAAAGCCAACCAAATGCAAATGCAGCGATGTGTATGGGATTCGTCCCAAACTTGTACTTCAAGCCAAGAATTGTATACGTTATTAGAGAAAGTAAGGACAAAGGGGCATGGTGACACATGGCATGCCGTTATATCACAGAGGGTGTAACTCTTTTTATAATCTATCGCAAAGAAGATATCTACACTTGTTCCATCAGGGATTTCTTTCCCTGTTCACGCCAATATTTTTTTATCAAGTTGAACATAAATATATTGATAAAATGGGATTTAACATCGAAAAATCTTGGACCGAAACTATGTTTCTCTGTTGGAGTTTTGTGAGGCCCATTCCAAGCGGAAATCAAACTAGAGGGATTCAAAACCAACCTTCTTTGGAGGGTCACACGGAAATGCCACTAAACCAAGCTAGACCCACTTGGTTATCAAGATGAATAATTACTTGAAATTAAAGCGAGGGAATTACTTACTTGCATACCCGGTTATCGTAATGTTTGCTTTATAGCCACGCTCAATCGGGTTTGGAGAGGTATCCACAGCACTGGCTGTAGCGGGATACTGATGCGGTGATGCCTACATAGAAACAATGTATATCTTGAGATGTGAATTCAGTAAGAGGTTTGGAGCAAAGTTCTTCTCAGACTAGGCTTCACTTCTTTCATATTGATCACTTGGCAGGCAATGACAGTTTGGGCTATGATGAGTACCCCAAAGGCACCAACAACATTTTGCAAACTTGTCGTTCACATGATGATTTATCTGATATGGCAAGAGAAGAACCTTAGGCTGCACGACCATGTTTGAGAGACAATAATCACAACATTCAAGAAGTTGGACCGCTACGTTCGTGATGCGCTCCTTTCTCGACAACATAAATACGATCTGCTGATCTTATGCCCTTATGGCTCGACAGAAGTTAATTGGATTCAACAACCAAGTTTTCCCCTTGTTTTTTCTTTTTTTTTAAGCAAGACAAAGGGAAGTTATACTAGCCTCAGTACATTGATTCTTCAAGCTCTCCTCCACGAGAATCTAACGACGTCATCTTAGGACATTCGAATATTCATGGCAAGAGAACTTTCTCCAATGATCAGAATTTTAAATGATTTTAAAAAATCTCAACATCCTCTTTTTTCAAAGACTTTTGGATTATTTTGAAAAAGTAAATCTACATTATTATTTATAAAACCTGTAAGCTCTAAAGTTTTGGAGGTTCAACGCAAAACACAAACAGATGGTTACGCGGGAAAATTTGGATACAAGCCAAGGATGAGTACATCATAAAGACTTCGCCATCAAGATTTTTGAAGAAGATTTGGTGATATCCAAATAAGGGAATTGAATATTGACAATTTGGAGAGGTTAGAGAATATATATTCAAGGAGAGTTTCTTGGTTAGGGTTAGCCATTTGACAGGGAATAAAAAGCTAAGAAAAAGCTAGGGTTCTTGGTGTTTGTTTTCACATAGTGTCACAACAGTTACTGTTTAACTGATTGGGATTGAGAGATTTGGGTAGATTAGAAATTGGTTATGTCAGATCCATTGTTTTGACATCGTGTAATTCTAATTAAATCTATACTATATAAAAATTCATTCTATTAGCGGCTGTCGACATAGGATTTAAAACAACCAATAATAACATTTCACGGTAACAAGTAAATTAATCGACAATTAGATTAGCAAAAATTCTAAAATTCTAAAGTAGTTTTGGTAATAGAAAATAGCTTAGGAAATAAGAAAATTATGTCATGGTTTTCTATTAACTATAACAAAAGAAATTAACTTAATTAGAAAAGAAAAGTTTATTAATTCTAAGGTTTTAACAATTAAATAAAAAATATATTAAAAATAATATAAATAATTTGCTATTGTACATAAATAAAACTATCAGAAAATCAACACATTATTACATACAACTTAAGAAAATAAAATCTAAAATATTTGATGAGAAACAACACACAAAAATTTATTAAAATAGATGCACTTAAATATAAAAACAAATAAAGTGTTAACCATGATTTGTAAAGATATAGTTACATTTCTCTCAAAATGAAATTGGATCATACTTAGGATAAGATGTTTATATGGTCAAGCTGAATCTACTCCGCAACTACTCCTGAGATGCAATGAGCAGAAAAAATAACATAAAGATGAAACTTAATAAAGTTATTCACAAGGATATATTAACATTGAATGAAAGGTCTATTCAGACCTATGAATAAAAAATGAATTACTTATAAATGTAAACAATATAGGGAGAATTTCAAAAATGCTAATTTTGGTGTGTCAATTTTCAAAAATGCCACTATGAATTGTCCATTTTCAAAAATGCCACTTATTAAGGATTTTTAAACCCTAAATCCTAAAATCCTAAACCTTAAAAAGAGTTTTGACCCCTAACATATCATAAACCCTAAAAATTAAATCCTAACATAAAATAGTTAACCCAAATATAAATGATATAATTTTAGTGGCATTTTTGAAAATATTTTAAAATGGTGATATTTTTGAAAAGTGGCATTTCAAAAGTGGCATTTTTAAAATTCCCCCTATATTGTTTACATTTATAAGTAATTCATTTTTTATTCATAGATCTGAATAGACCTTTCATTCAATGTTAATATATCTTTGTGAATAACTTTATTAAGTTTCATCTTTATGTTATTTTTCTCTGCTCATTGCATCTCAGGAATAGTTGAAAAGTGGCATTTCAAAAGATAAACTATGAGTTGTTTATAACTTTTGAACAAATTGAGAAGATAAGTACAATAATCATCAAGTATATATATATATATATGTTAAAAAATTATTTACTCATATATAATTATTTAACTATAAATATTACAAACAAAATAAAATTTATTAAATTTGCACATTAAAAATCCAGTAAATTAACAAAGCACTAAAAAACACAAATGTATTATATAATTGATCATTGATAATCAATTTATTTTCTAGATTTACACTGTTAAAGTTTTCCGAATTGTATATTTGAAAATTTTAAGGATAAAATTCGTTATAAATACTTTTTATATATTAGATGTATATCATTACCATCACCGACAGAGAAAAAAGAAATATTTTAATAAATATTATTCGTCGCTAATTTTCAACCAAAATTTATAAAAATAATTCGCACGTAGCGCGGATCCAAAACCTAGTTTATATTATATAAAAGTTCATGCTATTAGGTTCTAAAGCTGTCCACGTAGAATTTAAAACATCCAATAGTTACATGCCACATCAGCATTGCGTATTAATTCAATGTTCTTTTTGTTCTTAATAAGAAATTAAGACATAATTTCCTTATTTCATAAACTCATAACTTCATTTAATTTCTATTTTTGTGGGTTCTTTTCATTTTGATTTTTTTTTTTTAACTTTTTATATATAGTATAGATTAGGAAATTTTCTTAATTTTAAGGTAGTAGTAGTCTTAATTATAAAAAATCATATATAACTTACTAATTACCAAAATTTTGTTATTATTATTTTTTATTAAAAAAGATAGTTTGGTATGTGGAAATATTTTTATTTATTTATAAAAAATATTTTTTTACAAAAGTGTAATATTATATTTTCTTCATGTTATTGTGAACCAATAAGGGAAACATGATGACTAATCTATTAATGGGCTTCAAATTGAAGGAGAATAATGAAAACTACGAGTTGAGAGAATGTTGATATAACAAAGGATAACATGTCAAACTATAGATGTTATAATTTCGTTGTCGCAAGAGAGGTAAAAGAAACAGAAAATTTATATTTTGATTGATTATTGCATGTATTGTGCATCTTATGTTTAGTTTCCAGTGATATAAACGATCTTAATTTGTAGGGTTTGAATGTTTAAATTTTTTTATCTCTTTTACACTTTAGACTTAACCAAAAAATCAATATAGTTAGTCTTAAATACTTTTAATATTTAAATTAGGGATTCAATGGATTCATTTCAAAGAAAAAAAAAAGGGCCAAGAGAGTTCATTAGGAACTCAAGTGATATAAAAAACATTTGGACCACATGCTAGAGAGACTTTGTATGTGGTTGGACCGCTAGAGTATATATGCCACTTCAAATTTAAATGTTTTTGAATGTGAAAAATTTCTACGAAGCTAATTTTCTATGTGAAAGTAAAATTCAAGTATCACCGGTTTGGATCGAAACTCTACAAGTCTGAAATTTAAATCGGGTTCTTATATTATTCTTCAGTTTTTACGTCGATTGAGTAAATATGTTTGAATGGTTTCTAAAAAAAAACATTTGGAGAAGTATAAAATTAGTTAAATATGTAAGAATTATAAATTCTTACAAGAGGTCATGACCGTTTTCCAATTAAAAAACTACAGTTGAACATGTTCGCTTACAAAATGCTTCAAACAACAAAATATTCAAAAACAAAGTCAGTATTGTCGGATCCTCCGACGACTTTCATTGAGAAGATTTCCTAAGAAGATGAGATCTAGGTATATTAAATAATAATTTATCAATGCAACTAATAGAATAGAAATGAAAAATATAATCGTATTTGATTTTTATCGTTGATGTCATCTGGTTTATACTTGATTTTAAAACAAAAAGTAAAATTTTCAATAATTTTTAATTTTTTAATAGTTTTTATGTATTTTTATGATTTTGTAAGCGAACGAAGTTCAAGATAATTTATAATTTCTGTTTAAATTTTAAGTTTTTTTAACCGGTCGGGAATAAATATCAATTTAGGGACGTTAGAAGCAAAATCATGATTATTTTGTGAAATTTTTGTTTGTTGTCGATTATTTGTAGATAAATTGTTATTTGAAGATGTAGACAAAAATTTCCTTAATTTTGTTGGATTGTATAATAAAATTACGTTACGATGGTTGTCTTTTTCCAATTTTATAAATATATTATCTAAAAAAATTCAAAATGATTAATTAGAAGCGGAATACTATCATAATTGAAACCTACAATATATATATATATATATATATATATATATATATATATTAAATTCTTTTGTCCACTAAAAAACTACATAGAAAATTAAAAACTAATTGTTATAAATCTAATAAGGATCTGACTGGTTTAAACGCAACGGATGCAGATGCGGTTGCGATAGTTTGCGGAAGCGGGCGGTAGCGGTTTCTAGCTTTATTGGACAATTTATACAATTGGTAAAACGGCTGGAAACGAGTGCGTTTGCGGGACGTTTATGACTGGTTTACAGCGGTGCAATAGCAGATTTACATAAAACTACCAAAATACACATAATATATAATTTATATAAAAATCAAAAATATATTATTATAAAAAATTAAAATTATATATTTTAAATAAATCATAGAATAATTAAATAAAAAAATTTAAAGATGTTTGGAACATGTTTTATATATACCATAACATTTTTTCTAATTATTAAAATGAAAATTGAAATCAAAAATATATTATTATTAAAAATTAGAATAATTAAATAGTATTGTTACAATAATTTTTTTTATAATTACGAGTTTATTTTAGTTTAATTAAAATATATATCAAGTGTATATAATTGTCTATGATAATATTCGATATAAAAAGTTTTTTTTTATAAATAATCTTTTTGTAAATTTTAGTTTATTATTTAAGATAACATTTTTAAAAAAATATATTTTTTTAACTAACGCAACCGCCCGCAATCTCAAACGCTCGTGGAAAGGAGTTTCTGATTTAGAGCGGTCCAAGCGATATAAAATGGTACGGAGCGGTATGGAGCGATTTCTGTGATTGTTGTCAAACGCTACCAACCGTAAACGTAGTATTTGCGGATGGTAGCGGATGAACCAATCAATTCCTAAGTATGTACAGATTTTTAAAAATTTCTAATGCAAACGGTATTTGCTGAAATTTTGGTATAACAATTTATTGTTACACGTTCTAGTTTTTTCAAAAATTTATTTCAAATTTATAAGAAAATATTTTTAAGATTTCAAAACCATATCGGAAGCCATAGTCAATAATTAAAACCAAAAATAAAAGGTTGTTTTGGGGATAATATATAAAAACAAATGATAAAAGATTAGGGTAGAAACTATGAGTTTTTTTTATTACAAGCCTAAGAATTTGATCGAATGAAGGGAAGAAACAACACAACAAAATAAAGGAATAAATAGGAAATACAACATGTAGTACACAAGAAGGTTTCGTGGTGTAGTTGGTTATCACGTCAGTCTAACACACTGAAGGTCTCCGGTTCGAACCCGGGCGAAGCCATTGTAATATTTTTTTTTCTTTATTTCATCTTTTGAAAACAAAATAAGATCTTGTTTTAATGGAACCTAAAAAATATCCCATTCATAATATATGGGCCTCGAAAGTATTCAAAGAAAATCGCTCTTCTTTTGGGAACAACATTCAAAGGAATCGGCTTTTTTTTTTTGGCACTAAATCTTCAAATAAAACAATATATTTCCAAAAAGATAAAGAACGTAAATCTCTTACAGTTTTAAACATTATACATTTGGTAAAATATTTAGCAGGATCACATGTATAGAATATTTGAAAAAATTGTACTAAAATAACCAATTTGAAACAACAACAAACAAACAAACAAAAAATTATCACAGAGACTAAATTCAGTAAAAACAAGTTCTCAGCTACTCACAAGATTTTACAAAATTGCTTCGTGAGTGATCGGACTACTTCGAGTTGGTGTGATTGACATCGTTGAGTCCCTGTGAGGAAGAAGACATGACAAAAGCTCAAAGACAATGCAAACAGAAGAACAAAAATCTTGTCTGGTTTTCGCAACTTACTAGCCGTTTAAATGACTTGTTATTCATCGATTTTGTTTTCTCCAATGGCTTAGCTTGATCCAGAGCCTGAGACAACAAGGTTTTGTCAACTAATAGTAATTAGAAAGCAACAAGAAACTAAAGAAGACATATTCGAGTAGAATGTATCGAAACAAAGCCTTTTAAGTAGTTGAAGAAAAAAGACGAGACAAATCAGATTTGGTATTTTACCTGAATCATAGATTCCACACGACGCCGCATCCTTGTGTGCATAAATCCCTCTGAGCACTGAAAGATACCAACAACAACAACATAAACTCGGTTTTCACAAGTTTATACTCACAGAAAGAGAGAGGATTAGGTTTTTGTATTTAGTGAATAAGAAAGAAAGATTAACCTTGACGTGGTAACTAACATAAGCATGAAAAGTTGACAAATTCCAGACAGTACGATCGAGCTTTTGCCCCTCCACATGCCGAGGAAAAATGACTGCGATATGGATAAACTCAAAGTTAGTTTCTTTCAGTTTGGTACTACAAATGCACATTGAGATAAAACAGAATGCTTTTTAGTGAGATCTTTACCAAAAGTTACAAAACCGGCATTAGCAGATAGTGTTTCTTTAGGAGCTCCTTCCAATTCCTGTGGTGCGGTTGGAGACCACGAACAAGAAGGTGCATTATTAAGTGCGGCAGCACGCCTCGCCTCTACAAATTCCTATATATATATATTATAAAGATGAATTATCTTCTTTTTCAGTAATTACAGAAATCAAAACCTGTTCCAACATTTTAACTTTGATTTTGTTACCTTTAAGAAAGAAGTCGCTAGAATTGTGTCAACGGAGTCTTTAAATCTCATAGGAAATGCCACGGTGACTTTATCCGCCTGTAAAGCACCGTTAAGTTCTTACTGATCATAAATAATCTCATAGGAAATACCTTAAAAATAAAACTCCTATTCTTATAGATTATATATACCTGAGGCACGAGGAAAAATGTCTCGTTTGGTCTATGCATAACTGCTACAAGCCTATCCAGCTCAGGAGCAACCGTCCTCGAAGCTAAATGCTTGAAAATGATTTTTAAAGGCGCACCCATCACCACTTCTCTAATGGAAGCTAGCTTCGTTAACAACGAGTTCCTGTACGCTGCAAAACATAGATACATTTCCATCAGAGACTAAAAACCAACATCCAAAACCGAAAGAAAGATCATTTGAGGATCTTTTATCGATTAAGAGAAAGAGACTCGTTGAAAACCTTCATCTGGACGAACTTTCGAGAAATTGAGCTTCAGGGTAAGACTAAAACCATCTCTAGGGGGATCAAGGATTTGAAAACCGGTCCCGTAAGTGGTTTTAATAGCTTCTATAGCTCCCAATGGAAGTCCATCAAAGGACATTGCTTCAGGTGGTGGGTTTGGTAACGAAACCGAAAGCAACAAGAGGTTTGGATTCTTCATTGTCACCTATTTAACACTTATTTCATATCAGAAAATCGAACAAAGATCCAACTGTTAAAATGCTGGTAACAAATACTCACCTGAACATGGTAACGAACATCATCGAATTCGATCCACTGATAATCGAGCTCCACTGCTTTATCAAGACTGAAAACAAAACAGAAACATCAAACAGCTAAGAAATCTACAAAATCAAGGATTGAGAAAGTATTGAACTTTTCTACCATTCTACAAAACCCAATTCTTAGAAATGTTTTCAGATTTTCTTAATTGAATAAATCAATCGAACAAACCTCACAAATCCAGATTTCGACATTTTTTTAACAAAATGGGTGTAATTGAAAACTAATAACGGAGCTGAACATTTACAAGTAAGATGAGATTAAGAACGAAATCACTCACTTTTGAGCACGCGTTAATAGCGTCTGAAGAAGAAACCTTGAATGCGATTGCAATAGTATCATCGATTTAACTTTTTCTCGCAGCGAAAACCCTAAACGTCTCTGAAATCTTCGAGGGGGATCTAATCGGCGAAGAAGAAGAAGAAGAGCCTCGTCGGAGACAACAAAAGACGACCGAGATTCTCTGTCACAACTTGAACGTTTCTTCGATAAGCTTTTGGAAATTATCAAAGTACTAATTTGTTCATTTTTTTAATTTTCAACTCAAAAGCCTCGCGAAACGACGCCGTTTCTTGTTTCTGCAATTTATTGGGTTTTTAATGAATTTGAATAGCCCATTATAATATATACAAGCCTAATTATGTACAATGGGCTTGTTATTAAATATTGTCATATATGCATATATAAGCCCAGCCTAGTTAATGTTGTATAGTATGATAAGCTTAAACATTCCAAAATATTGAGTGTTGCATATATATTTTGTTTGTTTTGTTAAGTTGAATGTTGATATATATAAATATATATAGTTGGCAGGGACAAAATTAGGTTTTCTAGATTTTTGTTTTCTTTTTTGAATGTTTTATTTCTATTGTATTTGGATGTTGATTATATCTGGTTGTATTGATTGTAATGTGACGAAGATTTTATTTTTATTAACCACGTAATAATGCCTACTCTTTAGAATATGCTTTAAAATATAGTTTTAGATTCCAGATATATGAGTTTTTTAAATTGGATATAAACGACAAAATTTAGTGGAGAAATGTTTTGTATTATCTGACGTTATCCTAATATTTAAATTCAATACATAAACTTGAAATTGACCGTTTAATGTGTGTTTTTAAAATGGAGGAACTGTAATTCTAGATAAGAATTTTTTTGGATTTTCAAAAAGTTGCCAGAAGTTTCTTCGGAAAACAAAGTAAAATTAGTTATTTCCCACCGTCGAGAAGGATAAGATATTTGATAAATGATATTTTTAAATGACCATAGAGGGAAAAAGACAAATAACATATGCATGTGAAGTGTTTTTTGTTTTAATATTAAAAGACCGCTTATTGTAGTCTATAAATATATTTTTTATATAACTGGAGGTGATCTGAACCAAAATCCGACTAATTTTTCTATACGTGTAATTTTAATAAGTATAATGTGTGGTATTTTTCGACTGATTAAGTAGGAAGAAAAACAAATTACGAAAAAAATCGAACCTAGGAAAATAAATTTACGCCTTGTCTTGGGATCTTTTACCATTAGACCATCACTAATTGATTATATAAATGTAATTTAAATGAATAATATTTGTGTATACCTACCATTTAGTTATTTTTAGTTTCTTTAAGTTCTTAAGCTTTAAAAATAAATATTCCTTTAAAGTTCTTTTTCTTTTTTTGACGACAAATATTTCTTTAGGTTAGATATGAAAGCTACATTTCTATACATATAAAAAATTTATTTTATATTGAGCTTTAAAAATGTCTATTGAGCTTGATCGTGGCCCGACCGATGTGAGAGACGAAGGAACCTCTAAAGCAAAAATACCTCACGTATCTATACGCACGCATATACATACGGCCCTACTGCATTGACATAATTTTTTCTAATATATATATGCATGTCAGCATGTGTAATCTATATAACATAATATATTATATATATAACAAAATGAGTAACGTTTGTAAGATCGGTAGCGACATGGTCTTGACAAAAGAGGAGCCTCTGGTGACGTATCTCCCCACTCTTGAATATTGATCGATAAGACTAAGCATATATTCATTTATTGTCTATGCTTTTCAAAATTTTCTAAAGCTATATAGTTTTAGACAATCTAAAAAAACATAGAAAATAACACAGTTGCACGTACGTTGTAAAGTAATGTTTCATTTGGTTGAAAAAAAAATTATTTGCATGCGGATTTGAATTTAGATTTGAATTTGGATGAAGATGTAGTGATCGCATTAACACAAACCATTAGATTACATATTTTTGTCATGATATTTTATTCTTTATTTATTTTTGTTAAATACAAACGCATGGAGATCTGGTAAACTTCCAAACAATCCTCTTCCAGAATTTCTAAACTAAAATTTGTTTCTCTATTTTACTTTATTATTCATTTTACCGATTGGTCAGATTACATATGTATAGTACGTAGTGGTATGAATTTCATTAGGTTAATTAGTACGATACGAGACATTCACAATGTAACATTCTTAATAAGAACTAAGCTAGAGAAGATTGTGTTTTTGTGTTTGGTGAAAAAATACAAAATCAATGTAAATTTGTTATATTCTAGCAAAATTGTTGTGAAAATTTATGATTTTAATAGAAGTTTTGAAACGTATGTTTGTGTGTGTGTGTCTATATATATAAAAAAAATTTAGTAAAGATAACTAATCGTAAACTTGTGAGATTTGTTTTACGGTTCTAAAATATATTATTTTATTATTATTATTATTATTATTATTATTATTATTATTATTATTATTATTATTATTATTATTATTATTTTATTTGTAATATTATTATTATGCATAGAAAGTGTTGTAAAGTAATATCAAATACCACATGATGAGATAGGCTAGTGATTAAGCGCATGAATTGGTCCTGTTACGCTCTTAGTTCGAGTTTCGGTGGAAGGGATGTTTTACGCCATGGTATAAGTGTTGAACTGTTAGTTCGGTATTTGTAAAAGAGGGGGTTCGGAGATTCTCGTTGTAAAAACAGTGCGGAACTGTAAAACAATGCGGAAATGTAAATTAATTAGTTTAAATTTTTAGGTCGGCAGATGATATCGGGATCTCTTTGCCGCGCTGACTAGACTAGGCCGGATACTTTTTGCCAAACTTATTTCGTGGTTTCTTTACTGGTGGACCGGATTCTTGCTCAGGAGCTAGAGACATAAACTCGTCGTTTTGGGTCTCTTATGCTCTGATGAGAAGAGAAATTAATTCCTTAACCATAAGGTTTGGCCTCTATTTATAAGTGAATGTCGGTGGGTAACTATAGTCTGATGCTGGCTATAGTTACCTGATTTAATTCATCATCTGATTAAACTCTTCATCTTGGTGGGCTTCTCTTCTATGAGACAGAATGGACTTAGGCCGAGCCCATTCTCTAAGGGTGAAAATCCATATCCAACAGTAACACCCCCCCCCCCAGGACATCGAATCTGGACGGGCCGAGTTTTGTTGTCTTGGCCCAAATTTGTTTCGGGCCAATCTCTGAAGATTTTTCTGATTGGAGGAAAGAGGGAGGTGGCGTGGTTACCGAGTCGCGACCCTTCGTTTTTCGCTCTGGGTCTATATATTCTGCTCCCTTCTTTTCATTTTCACTACTTATTCGTCTGCACAAGGCAGAGTCCCCTCTCTCTCTCTCTCTCTCTCTCTCTCTCTCTTGCTTTAGTTTTCTCCGTTTTACTTCTCGCCGTTCTACCATTGCTTCGTCGGATCTTCATTGCTCGCGGACTTTTATTTGAAGTTTTCGGTGAATCTTCATTCGTATCTACCGTCCTCATGGGTTCGTATTCTTCTGTACCCTCTGTCCGAGATCAACCGAATCCTTCTAGTATATCCACATGGAGTTCTCTGGCCGAACTGGAGCAATGTGCTCGTCTGGAGACTTTCGATGTGGGCATGTCTCGTGCCCCATTTGTCATTTCTCAGCTTGATGACAGATTCGTACCGGCTACTTATCCTCCGGCCAGAAGTATGACCGAAGAGTTGGACGGTCGGGTGGGGGCTTCCCAGTCCGGTCTTCCTTTGGAAGAGTTGGGCGATGGAGGAGATGTTAAGGACGAGGAGATTGTTGAAGAAGAGTCCTACCGCTTTGAAACCCCCAATGATCTAGATGTAGACCTGGGTCCCGGCCTGGATCGCCATATCGTTTTGTAGCGGCAGGACGATACTCTGACGCGATCTACCTAGACGTCTATTGATATGATGATGGTCAACCACAATCTCGTAAATAACGTCACATTCTGGGTCCTGTTCAGGGACGAACATCCTTGGTCTCCGCCAGATGGTTATCTTTGCTTGTACGAATCTTTCTTCAGCGTGGCCGGCCTCTGGTTTCTGCTTCCTCCTCTATTGGTGGAGTATTGTCGTTACCGTAAGATTACGATCTCAAAATTAACGCACGCCGTGATCAGCAACTTTGTGTCCATTTTAGATTTATCCGCGGAAGTCGGTTTTGACGTTGATCATCGTTTCTTCGAAGAGATGGCGAGTTTCAAATGTTGCAAGAATGGGTTGGGTCGCTTCTATGTCTCCATGAAATCCACATACAATCTTTTGCTCGACACACCGAGCAAGATATCGAATTGGGAGACGAGCTATTTCTTCGTCAAGAGTGACAACAAATCTGTCTGTGATCCGACCATGAAGTTCCATGCTGGGTGGAACGTCAATATTGGTAGCGTTTTACTCTTCGTGTTTTGATGACTAAGTGCTAACTAACTCCTGATTTTTGTTTCTTTTTTGGTTTCAGCTCCCCACCGTTTTGCTGAACCGCCTCCGTGAAGATTTTTTTACCTTATCAGAGAACTGAGTGAATTGGGGCTGCAGTGGGGGTCGGATCTTTTGGACGAAAGGATTAAAAGAAGCCTTGCACGAATTACGACAGGTCAGTCGTGCTTTGGGTTATTTGTTTTTGGTCAGGTCGGTTTGATTTTACCTTACCCCTTTTTTCTTCAATTTTAGGGCGATACGATCGTGAACTTCCTCCACTGAAAGAGAGACCGCCGCATGAGCCGAAGTCGAAAAAAAGGAGAACAAATCTGGCTACAAAAAAGAAAATGGGCAAACCGACGCTTAAGCTACCCTGCTATGCCGACCAGTTGGCAGCTCCCCGGGATGGTTCTGGCCGGAAGGAAACTGAGAAGGCAAAGACAGTCCCTGCCGCTATTCCTATCCTTCCGGCGATCGTCCTGATATCCCAGGACCATGAAATTCCTAAAGATAAACCGGAAGGCAAAGAGGTCTTTGGGTTATTCTAAGGTATCGGTTGTAGAAGGGGATTCTACAACCGGAGGTGTTGACGAGTCCTATTTTCTTCGTAAGAATAGCTCGGTTGCTCCCAAAGAGAAGCAGGCAAGAGAAGATGATGTAGATGTCTCTGGTTTGAAAAGAGCGCGGCAAGGAGACAGTGCGTTGGCCCCCATCCTGGAGGATGAGAACGCCGAAGTTGGTGGTGAGCAGAGGTCATTACCGCCACCCAAGCGTAGAACGCCGAAGTCCAGTGCACGAACCGGGACATCCATATCAACCAAGATTATCTCTCTTGTGCTGATTATGTTAGCAATATTAAGGGTTCTGCTCGTGGTCTACCCGTTCTGGATACTTTGGAGGAGTTCGAAGCTTATCAAGATTTCGCCCAAGCTTTCGTGAATGTGAGTGATTCTTCCTGCTGTGCTTGCAGATGCTGACCACGTCTAACTTCTTAGTTGAGGCGTATGATCATAAGTTAAGGAGAGCTCGCGGAGAGCTTGAAGAGGCGATCTCTAGTTTGTCTGATGAGAAGCAGATGGTTGAACGCCTTATGGCAGAGAACAAAGCGTTCCGATAGGAGAGGGCGCAACATCTGGGGGAATTGGCTAGGTTGGAAGACAATCTTTCCCAAGTTACGGGTGAGAAGGCATCGTTGGAGACGGAGAAAGAAACTCAGATGGCGCGACTGCGAAAGTCAAGGTCGGATTGGATGTGTCATGAGCGGAAGTTTGTTACGGATGGTTTGATTGCCAAGGCAACAGCTCATTTCAAGAGTGATCCAACATATCGCCAACCTTGGAAAGACGAATGATGTGGCGTTTTGGATTAGTTAGATTAAGGGTACTATCCAAAGTCTCACCGTCGCGCGAAATCAAAAGGCCGTGTTAGTTCCACCTAAAGTTTTCGAGCAGCTCGATAAGGATTTGGCCGTTTGGGAGGCTAAGTTCGACTCGCTGGATGTCCTGGATTTTACGAACGCCGACTTCCGCCTCTGTCCGCTTCCTAAACGTGCTCCTGCAAAGTCTGCTCGGAGAACGGCGGTCGAACCTGCGCTGGGAGTAAAAGAGTTTGGCTCAAATCTCGGTGTGGTTACGCCTGCTGATGCTTCCTTGCTAAGGAATCTTCCTGGTTCTACGCAGGCTGAACAGAGACCTCTGCAATCTTCTCAGGTTCCTGTCGAATCTTCTCAGGTCGGACAAGATGATGCACCCGTGCTTGGGTATACCGTTTGTGGTCTTTTAAAATCTATGTTGCTTTATCTTTTATGCCATGGTTTTTTTATTTTTGTATGAACTTTTCCCTGCTGAGTTTTTATTTTTATTTCGTCGTAATTTTTGAATTTTGACAGATGTTTATCAATCATCTTGTATTGAATTCTAATTAAAACGTAATGAGATATAGGTTTGTTTCGGACAACTGTTTCCTTTTTGTATGTGGTGACTTTGTCTTTTCGATGAGGTTCGGCTTATAATAGTTTTCGCGTATGAGCCCGGCGAATTCTGATTTTACGCGTTTTAAGTTTTTGCGCGAATCTGACTTCGGCTATCTTTTCAATCCTAGCTCGTGACTAAGAGGTGAAGTGGCCTCGGCTTATTTCGGTTTAGTTAAGTTCGGGTGTTTGTGCAGGTCGGGACCCGGCTATTTTCATTCTTACCTCGTGATAAGTGTGCGAGGTGATCTCAGCTTATTTTTGCTTAGTCGATTCTTAGGAATTTCGCGGATCTAGGCCCTGCTTCTGAAGGTCTTCTAGTAGAGTTTTTTAGGCTTCCGGTCTAGAGATGTGGTTTATTCAACCACTACATTCATGAGGAACGCGACGTTCGATCGGATACCTAGGCAGGGTGCCGATTTGTTTTAAGATCGGGGCTTTTGTGACATAGAAGTCGAGAGGTTAAATAGGGATCAAGCCATTCGTAGTTCGTTACATTGGTAGATGGGATGAAGATGAGCTCGGTGGAGTATTCTCTTTTTTTTTTTTGGTGGAGGGCGTTGTTGAGGGGACGATGTCAAGTACTTCGGGGTGGAGAGCGGATGCTTCTTAGTAGTAGAACTTCTTTAAGCTCATGGAATTCCATTATCGAGGGATGGCTGCGCCTGTCATTGTCATAAGTCGGTAGACTCCCGATCTGAAGACCTCGGTTACTTGGTACGAGACTTCCCAATTTGTGCCGAGTTTCCCGGCTCTCCACTCCGTGGTATTTTCATAGACTTTTCAGAGGACGAGGTCGCCTACCTCAAAGTGACGATTCCGGACTCGTTTGTTGTAGTACCGAGCCGCTGATTGTTGGTAATTTTGTATGCGGTGCAAGACTTGATCTCTTTCTTCTTTGATTGTGTCTAGGTTATCAAGAAGTGTTCGGTCATTTAGGCCGGTGTCTTGAATCATCATTGTTCGACGGAGATTTTTGACATTGACCTTGCTGGGTGCCATTGTTTCTATACCGTAGGTCAGGGAGAACGATGAACGGCCGGTCGAATGTCAGCGTTAGTTCGGTATGACCACAGAAACACGTCCAACTCGTCGGCCCAGGCACCCTTCTTATCATCGAGATTTTTTTTCAGACCGTCGATGATGGTTTTGTTTGTCGCTTTGGCTTGTCCGTTCCCCTGTGGGTACCTCGAGGTAGATTTGTTGAGCATTATCTTCCATTTTGTGCAGAATTCTTCAAACTCGTCGGATATGAACTGGGATCCGTTATCGACGATGATTTCATAGGAAAGGCCGTGGTGACAGATGATGAATTTTCAGACGAAGTTTTTCACATCGGTGGCTTGTATCCTGGCAAACGATTCAGCTTCAACCCACTTGGAGAAATAGTCCGTTACAGCCAGGATAAAACACTTTTATCGGGATCTAGGGAACGGTCCGATAATATCCATCGCCCAGCGCATGAACGGATATGGGGCGGTCGCGGTTGTTAGTGGTTCGGTTGGTGTTAGGATCATCGGTCCATGCCTTTGGCATTTTTCACAGCTTTTAGCATACTGTATGCAATCTTTTACTAACGTCGGCTAGTAGAAACCGAGCTTGCGGATCTTCATGGCTAGCGCTAGGCCACCGGAATGGTTACCACCTAAGCCCTCGTGCACTTCGGTTATCACGCGTTAGGTTTCATCTCTGGCGAGGCAGTTAAGCAAGTCTCCAGTCGCGCTTCGTCGAAAAAGGCCGTCCTTAATGAGCGTGTAATATACGCTGCAAGCTCTAAGCCTCTGTGCTGCCCATTTGTCGCTTGGGAGATCCCCGTCTGCGAGGTACATTTTTATCTCATGCCTCCAATCTGTTGTGGCGGGTCGTTGCGATGAGTTCGGCGCATTAAGGGGGTTGTGTTCCTCGGAATCATCTATCTCTTCATCCTCGAGTTCGGCAAAATGGCACACTCCTCGTGGTAGGTCAATACTTGGTTTTGAAATTGTTTCGACGGGATTATGCGTCGTAGGTCGATGTCGGATGCGGATGCTAGGGTGGCAAGTGCGTCGGCCGCGGTGTTATCGTTGCGTGGTATCTTTGTAATTTGAAAAATTTTGAACTCTTTAGCTAGGGTCTGAACGAGGTCGAGGTATGCCTCCATTCGTTCGTTCTTCGTACTATATTCTCCATGAAATTGGTTTGTTACGAGTTGCGAATCGCAGTACGCATGGATTTTTTTAACACCGATCTCCTTGACGATCCTGAGTCCGACTACGAGGGCCTCATATTCTGCCTCGTTGTTTGAGGCTTTGAATTCTAGTCGGAATGATTGCTCCAAGATTTCTCTTGTCAGAGATTCCAATCGTATTCCGACGTCAGATCCATGACGGGATGAGGAACCGTCTGCATGGAGAGTCTACACCTTTGTGGCGGGGTCGTTCTGGGCAAGACCGGCTGAAAGCTCAACGATGAAGTCTGCTAGGACTTGAGACTTGGCACTTGTACAGTTCCTAAACTCTATATCATACTCGCTAAGTTCTACCGCCCATTTCATTATTCGTCCGGACTGTGGAGGACTGTTCGTAATGGTTGGGTTGTCATCACCGCGATGGTATGAGATTGGAAATACGGTTGTAGTTTCCGCGCCATCGAGAGATTTGCTTACGTATAAGACAGATTTTTGGTCTCCTCGATCTTCGTGGACCAATACCCCCACTCACCACCGCAGTGGAAACTGATACATGGATGTAGAGTGTTTCTCTGTTCTCTGGTTTTGACAGGATCAGCGGTATCATCAGATATTCCTTTAATTGTCAGAACGTCTCTTCACATTTGGCTTCCCACTCAAACTTCCTGTTACCGCGGAGCAATTGATAGAACGGGAGGCACTTATCGATTGACCTCGAGATAAAGCGGTTGAGGGTGGTGATTCGTCCTGTTAATCTCTGTACTTCTCTTTTTCTCTTTGGCGAGGGGAGATCGGTGATGGCAGTGATCTGCTTGGGATTTTCTTTGATCCCACGCTGGGTGATGATATACCCCAGAAATTTCCCCTGATGTGACCGCGAAGGTTCATTTTTTCCGGATTCAACTTCATCCCGTACTGGTTTAAAATCTAAAAACAGGTTCTAAGGTGATTTTTGTGTGGTCTTCAGCTTTCAGTGACTTGACGAGCATGTCGTCGATGTATACTTCCATTGTGTCGTCGAGCTGTTCGGCGAACATCTTGTTAACCAAGCTCTGGTAGGTTGCTCCGGCATTTTTGAGTCCGAAAGACATTACTTTATAATAGTAGGTCCATCGATCTGTAATAAATGCGGTCTTTTCTCGGTCGTCGGGATGGATCATGATTTGATTGCAGTCGGAGAACGCGTCCATAAAGGAGAGGATCTCGTTTCTCGCAGTGGCTTTGATGAGACAGTCAATATGGGGCAAAGAGTAGCTGTCCTTTGGGAATGCTTTATTGAGATCGGTGAAGTCAACGAATATCCTCCATTTTCCGTTCTTCTTTTTCACGACCACAGGGTTGGCTAACCACTCGGGGTATTTGACTTCGGAGATTGACCCACCTGGAGGAGTTTAGCGATCTCCTCGTTTACGGCTTGAGCCCTCTTCGGACTGAGCTTTCTTCTTTTTTGCTTGGTCGATTTATAGGTCGGATCCACGTTCAACTCGTGGCATGTTATCTTAGGGTTGATGCCCTTCATGTCATCCATTGACCATGCGAAGGTAGATACATTCTCGCATAGAAATCGAACAAACTCATTTTTGAAGACCTCGTCCAGTTCGGTTCCAATGCCGACACAGCTCTTCGACCTGTTGCTATCGAGGTTTACCATTGTGATGGATTCTTCGCTTGGTTTGGCTATCGTGTCTTCAATTGGTTGGTTGATGTGGAGATTCATTTTTTGCAACCTCTGCTCGGTGATGAAATACGTTCGTGCCATTATCTGATTCCCCCGAATTGTGAATATCCCGGTTGCAGTCGGAAATTTAATGCACTGGTGGTACGTCGATGGTACTGCTCGGAGTGAGTAGAGCCATAGGGTTCCGATGATAATACTGTATACGGCCAGTTGATCTATCAAGACGAATTTTACGAGCTTGCTTATTCCTCCGGCGTGCATGGTTAGCTTGATTGTCCCGATGGTCATAGTGGTATGTCCGTCAAAGCCGGTGAGTGGTTTTGCGTTCAACTTGATTTTATCATCGGGTATTTCCATCTTCCTTAGTATTTCTAGAAAGATCAGATCGACTGAGCTCCCTATGTTGATCAGGACTCTAGTCACGTAGCAGTATTTGACTTTTAACTCGACTACCAGCGGATCGTTGTGTGGCACAGCAATATTCTTTGTGTCGATTTCTCCGAATATGATCGCCATGTCGATCTCTGCTCTCTCTCCAAGCATCTTTGACTGGTGATGGCATATTTCTCGTATTGTTTTATTGACCGTACGGAGTCTCCTCCAGTTAGGAAACCTCCCATTATCATATTAATTCTTTGTCTTGATGTTGGTGGGGTGTTCGGACTAGGTCGATTGTCGTACGAGCATTTAGGGGATTTGTGTCGTTACCACCTTGTCCGGGCCTCTGTTCGTAGTTGTTATGGTTTTTACCTGACTGATGTTTTTCGTCCTCTTTTTGGCTTGGTCCTTCGATCTTTACCTCCCCACTTTGGTATTTGGCTACAAGGTGGTATTTTAATTATCGACACTGGGCGGTGGAGTGTCCTAGTCGCTGATGGTAATCGCAGAATGATTTCGTAACCTTTACGTCTTTGGGGTCGTCACCCCGGATGTAAGTATACTTGGATCTTTGAGCGGACTGTGCGTTGCCGATGTAGTACGAGGAGGGCTTTTTATTCTGGTCTTCCTTGTAATCCTTGTCGTAGTGTTGCCGTGGCTCATGATAATCATCCTTAGATTTTTCCTTTAGCATAGGTGCCTTGGCCGGGGAGTGCTTTTTTAGGTTGATCGCTCAGTCTTCTTCTAACATAATGTACCAGGTCGCTCGGTGCATGGCATCTTCCAGGTTCGAGGCCTCATTGATCAATAGGTCATTCCCTAATTTTGAGTCGTGCCAGAGCCCGTTTCTTAGTGCGGCTAGAGTGGATCCGTCTGGGATGGCCACTATCGAGAGTATTGCCTTGAACTGATCCATATAGGCTCGGAGGGACTCCTTCTGTCCTTGGGCTAGAGCCCAGAGGTCGGGATCTGACGTCCCTTTTTGCATGTACATTGAGTAATGCTTGAGGAATGCCGTGGATAGCTGTTGAAAACTGTCTATCGAGTACGTCTCACGGCGTTAGAACCAGTTGAGTGATGCTCCTCCGAGACGTTCGACAAACAGTTGACAGTATCCGGCATCTTTTTTGTCCAGAGAGAATTGCGTCCGACCCATTGCAATGGTAAATGCTGTCATATGCACCCTTGGGTCCGTCCCTGCTTCATAGGTCGGTATCTTCATTTTTCTCGTATTATTGACCGGGACCGCGGTGATCCGAGCTGTGAACATGTTTTTTTGTGTTTCTTCTAGTACGTGATCGATCTCGGGAGCAGAGCTAAGAGCTCGGTGAACTTTAGAGCTCATATCTTTGAGCGTTGCTTTCATTCCCTCGATCTCGGAGTATTTTTCGGTGGCGAGATCGGTCTGTCGCAAAGTGAGTCGTTGTGCGGCCTGTCCTCTAGTGGGATTACATGTTGTTATGTTGGCAGTCCTGTTCCAGATGTCTGGATGGCCCGGTCTTTCTATGACGAAGGGAGAGGAGCTTCGTTGATGTTGTGGGGACTCTTTGGTTGATCTGTTGTTTATATTATCCAACTGATCACGGCAGATGGTCTGGGCTGAAGCTAGAGCTTTGAGTCTCTCGTTCGTTGTTCGGGTCATTTCGTCTTGTCGATCAAATCGTTGTAGCAGGGCATTGAGTGCGGTTGCAAAGTTGACTTGTTCGTCTGTTATTAATATTGCTCTTGGTCCGGTTGGATCGGCTTGCATTGGAGTGAGAACCTCTTTATTGGTCTCGCCTTGAGATGCGGTAACGTGCTGCTCTTGTACTGCTGTGTTGACTTCTCCCTGAATGACCATGTTGTCGCTCTGAGGTTGTGAATTCTCCATTCCCGAACTGAATCTTTTGCGTGAGAGAAATCTCAGATCCCCCTTCCTGGCGCGCCAATTGTTGAACTGTTAATTCGGTATTTGTAAAAGAGGGGGTTCGGAGATTCTCGTTGTATTTGATTTAAGATCTGAAATACAAGACAGAGAAAACAATGCGGAACTGTAAAACAATGCGGAAATATAAATTAATTAGTTTAAGGCTTTAGGTTGGCAGATGAGATTGGCAGATGAGATCGGGATCTCTTTGCCGCGCTGACTAGACGAGGTTGGATGCTTTTTGCCGAACTTATTTCGTGGTTTCTTTACTGGCGGACCGGATTTTTGCTCAGGAGTTAGAGACCTAAACTCGTCGTTTTTGGTCCCTTATGCTATGATGAGAAGAAAAATTAATTCCTTAACCATAATGTTTGGCCTCTATTTATAGGTGAATGTCGATGGGTAACTATAGTTTGATGCTTACTATAGTTATTTGATTTAGTTCATCATCTGATTAAACTCTTCATTTTGGTGGGTTTTTCTTCTATGGGCCGGATGGATTTGGGTCGAGCCCATTCTCTAAGGGTAAAAATTTATATCCAACGATAAGATATTAGCAAAGGTTGGTTCCGGGCCATAGGAGAGATTAAGGTCCAAATCCGAACCCTTACCCCGGCTAGTTATAAAAAATAAAAATGTAATATCGAATATGGATAAGATGAGTCATTGCCACGCATGTTGTCGAGTACGTACAATTACGAAGGCCCATCATTTTTTTTTTCCTTCAATCGTCATTGAATCGACTTACACTTTAAATATTATAATATTAATATTTTTTTTTAATTGTTTGCATATTAGGTGGAAGATTCTTGCAGGACAGTAAAACACAGTGTATAAATCTAATTGTGTTGTCAAATGGACTTATGAGTTAATTTAAGGTTTGCCAAGTAACCAAAAAAAAATTAATAACTAAGAAAGTAACTAAATTAGTATATGTGGCAAAATATCAACCATTAGATTTAAGTTAAATGGTTAAGATTTTAATTATAGATTTTTTGGGTTATTGAATGCAATTTTCCCTTATGCACTTGTGTTTTTTTGAAACATTTTGGGTAAGAGGTAGATCATATCAGATTTTTAATTCAAACTCAAAAATAGATATTTGAATAATTCCTATTATTTCGGTGAGAAAAGACTATTTTAAATTTCTATACATTAATTTTATTGTCAACATATATCACAACAAATAAATTTACATACATTATAGAATTTGAGGCTACTAGCAAATAAATTTATTTGGTACGACCAATTCAACTTTTTGAGATGTCTAATATACACAATTAAAAAATTCTCTTTCGTATGTTTTTCTTTGGTTAAAGTAGAAAAACCTAAAAACAAAATTCTACAAAAACTGATCTTAAAATTTTGAATCTCTAAGTCAAAGTCATACGTTCTTTTGCTTGTCCTCTAGATCGAACATGCTCACGAGTGATTAAAAAAACTGAGAATTACTAAATAAGAGAATGATAATCATTTTGAATAATGTCATTTCTGAATAAAATCAAAATATTTATAATATAATTAAATTGGCAAAATAAAAAAATCTATTTTTAATCCTGTCATTGAAAACTCTTATGGAAATCAAACTAGAACTTTTCCAGCAAATGTGAGAGTAGTTCCGTAGTTCTAGATGAATAATAAACGATCAACGTTTAACAGAAGTCATAACTTATAGTCTATGACTCTAATATATGATTAGGAATCTGTTGTTTTACAAAATGGAACATGTACTGCCACTCACAAAAATACCAAGTAAAAGGCAGAAGTCACATATTGTAGTAAATGTGTGAAACAGATATATATTCATATTCGTCTAATGAAAGTGAATCGAGTGATCACATGGGAAATATTTAATTTCAAATCTTATTTTGTCTCATTACATGTCGGAGAAACCACCGAATTTTCCAGTTTGCCCATCACGGGATGCTCTACTCTATGTTCTAACTCACCAACATCTATTCTTCTTGATTCCCTTCGATTTTCTTTTTAAAACAAAATTTTATATGAACAAAAAAAACTTTTTATATATGGCTATAAATACAAGTAGGGCAAAATACACCCATGTATTACATTATTTTTTATCTACACTCTTATTTGGCCAGATAATTACTAGTATAACAAATATAAATATTCCAGCATGTAGCAATCATGACTCATGTGTGATGTCCATATAATTTGTCGTAGAGAAAAGGATGCTGAAAGGAAAAGTGACAGTATAATTATAGAAATTTTTTAAAAAATGTTATTTTTAAAATGTTACTTTTCTAAAATGCCATTTTTCTAATTTTTTTTTCCAAAATACCACTAAAATTATATCATTTATTCAAAATATTATTTATATTATTTATGTTTGGGTTAACTATTTTATGTTAGAGTTTAGTTTTTAGGGTTTAGAGTTTGTTAGAGGTCAAAATTATATAATATGATATTTTTTAAAACCAATTCACATAATCAGTGCATGATGAGCTTCTGAAGAGTTTGTCATAAGAATTGAAAAATTATGGTTCGAAAAAATGCATAAAATAGAAAAATTACGCGGTTCTTTTATAAGATGAATTGGATTTCAACTCGGAATACTTAAAAATGGTTTTCTTAACCGCCATATATGATTAATAGCATGAGTACTTTATTGTGAAAGTATATACGAAAATGCGGTGTATGTATAATTGTGTACATTTGACTGGTAATAAGTTATATCAGAAAATTTATTATCACAAGTTAAGATGAAAACCAATAAACCGTTGACAAAATAAAAAAACACCTATAAACCTTCACAAATTATCTGAGTTCTGATTAAAAAGAAAAAGATTCCAATTTTTTTCTTTTGAACAACTAGAAAAAGATTTCATCTAACATATATTCCATCTGTTTTATAATATAAAATATTTTGGCTAAAAATACGTAAATTAAAAAATTACTTTTTCTAAAAAAATATGATTTAATATTTAAACAAACAATTTAGTCGATCATAAAAAGATTGCATAATACTATTGGTCACACATTATCCAATAAAATAAAAATTTACATAGAAATATAAAAATATCTTATATTTTTAAACAAAAAAAATCTCTAAAATATCTTATTTCATCTTGTTGACAAATACATTTTGTTCAGCACTGATCATATCAATCACTTGTCAATTGTTATGCACTAATCGCAATGTTTATTAATAAGCAACAATAATTTGGAACTTTAGTAGATAGATAGAACTATATTTTCTCAACAGTAAAAAATCTTGTTTTATTGATGTGTGGTCCCTTTGTAATCTCATTTTCACCGTAAACTAAACTAGATTTGTTTGATTCGGAGATCTTGTAACGCAGTGAGTGGTTAAGACTTAAAGATCTCACGTGACGAAGCATTGACTCATCAACGCGACATTTACACGGCTCGGGTTTATTATAAACCATG
This sequence comes from Pseudoturritis turrita, assembly GCA_900406555.1. Lineage (NCBI taxonomy): Eukaryota > Viridiplantae > Streptophyta > Magnoliopsida > Brassicales > Brassicaceae > Pseudoturritis > Pseudoturritis turrita. The sequence continues at coordinate 54,451 of OVBL01001060.1, read as the reverse complement.
CACTTCAAATCTTATTATTTTTTAACAATAGCACCACGTACGTATACATCACAAAAAAAAACGATTAATTAGTTACCAAGCAAACTTTTGTGCGATTAAATTCATGAAGCCTTGAAAGTCTTTTCTTCTAATCTGGATTTGTAATCCAGTATTTTATGCTAATGTCAATGTTGTTTTTGTCATGAAATTCGTAAGTGTATGCATGCGAGTTAATTATAAAGAACAAATAAGTAATGCTCGTCTAATAATTGGTTTAAAAAAATGCAAGTTTTTACACCTAAATTTAGAATTCAAGCTCATTAATATGTGAAATGTTACAACTTACAAGACATAGATTTTATGTTTTTGGACGCTCATGTTTGTTGTATATTTGGTTTTCATGATTCTATATATTATGGGTTATATTAGATTATTATAACCATTTTTACACATAAGATTCAAGATTCTTTTAGTTTTTTAAATAATATATTATGATTAATAATTGATCAAATTTGTGTATATATATAACCACGTAGCTTAACATATATCTAATTAAATTTTAGTCTACTAGAATACATTTTTTATATATATTTTATGGTCTGTCAATATTTAATCTAATATTCATTTAAAAATATTAAAACAAGATTAATAACAGATAAGAAAATATGTACATATATACATAAGTAACCAGTTAACCACGCATCTTAAAATATACTCAAATAAATTTTACTCTATGAACTTACGAATATATATATATATATATATATATAATTTTATAATATATTAGAGCATGTTTTCTTTGTTAATAGCGGTTTGTTATTTAATGTGTGAAAGTTTTTTTACGCGTAAATATGGTTTATTAGTCATTTAATGTTTTAAAAAGAGAACATAAAGTAGAATTTTGGTGGAAAATATCGCATATTTGAATTTTTTTTTTTACTAATAACATTTGCTCAGGTGTGATTTTTTTTTTTTTTTAAATTCCGAGAAGTTTAATTATTTAATACAAAAAAATGAAAAAGAAATTAAATTGAAAAAGAAAACAAAAAGGGTAGTTGTCGGCAAAGATTTAGCTAAGAGTGGGCCCAGTCCCGTAAGATAGAACGGTCAACTGTCATAAGGTCAACAAACAATGGGACCCACAAGACTTATACGTGTAGATGACGTGGCCCAACCGTTAGTAGCCGACACCAACGGACCAACCTCCTACCTCTATCTTCCGACATAACTTTGGTTCCTTTCTAATCTCTCTAAAACTTTTATTTGTTTGGGTTTAAATTGTAATCCATTTTTCATTTGATCGAGCTGTATGCAATATTTCTATTTTATCACTACATTATTTATTCGTTTGCTCACATATTTAAGGTGAAATGCTAGTTATTTATTGAAACACCTAATTGCAAACGCGACAAACAATATGGAGAACGGTTTGTCTTGTCTTGAGTCGACTTATGAATTACATGAAATTATTTTTCTACTTTTTATTAGTCAATAGTAATATTTAATTAAGATTGAAGCGAAGATATGCGACATGTATTTTATTCAGTGTTGATAGTTTTTTATTTGAACAAACATTTTTTTAAAAGTATGTTGAGATTACGCGAAAGATAAATGGTTTAAGCATTTGTAAATATCGCTATAAGTTTGTCTCTAATCATAAAAGATTATACAAACTTCAAAATTCATAATTTTAAAGATTTTAGAGGAGTGACTCATCTTTTTCATTCTCACAGATAAATTTGGTGAGTTCCGGATTCTGTTTTCTAGCTTTTTTTTATTTTTGATTTATTGTTCAGTTAAATTAAAAATCGATTTTTTGGCTCGTTCAATTCATTCTAAATTATTGATTTCTTATTTGTAAACAATTTTCTTATGAATTGGATAACTAATCATGGAAGCCTATTTTACTGAATTTTGTGATTGGTAAAAACAAAACTATATTTTTATATGCAGTTTAAAATTTTATAAATTTCAAAAAAACTATCTTTTATCTCGGTGATTCATACATTCACGCGCACGCGTGCATACGCGTGCACACATATATATAGTATTTTATCTTAAAAATTAACTAGTTAAAAAAAACCTCTTACTTCTCTAATTTTTTATCGATTGTTATCTTTGAAGTTATTTTCATTATTCTAATCAAGATTTCATTTTCATCTTTAAAGTCATTTTCAATTTCTATAGGATAAGATTAATCTTTTGAAAGCTAGTTCAGAAAATGAGAATTTCTACCATATCGTATTCAAATTTCAAGATTTAATACTTTATTACTTATGATGAACACTTAAGACAAAACACTTAAACAAAAAAATAGACAAAGCAAAGAAAGAGACGATGAAATTTTTTTTTTTTTTTTATAAAGGACTTATTATCTATTCACTTAAAATATTTATCAGTAGTTTAGATGGTTAAATGCATTCGACATGTTCGATACATTATGAATGTTCAGTATTAGCGCTACTTACTGTTTCAGGTTACTACTTTCCGAAAATATTGGTTTTTTTTTGTTGGTAAACATGTTAAGATTTGTTTTGAAAATTATTTTTCTTCATAACAATTTTTTCCGACTATAGGTAAAAGGATATGAGATGTTCACTGCTGCACCTAAATCTAACAGAAATAAAATATACATAATAAATATGAATAATTATTAGAATAAATTTGATCTCAAAATTGTAATCACTCTAAGCAAACAATAATAAAAAAAATTCCTTTATTATATACTACTATTTTGATCACTCTGCTGCAATTACGCATTGATAGTATCAACTACACTATTGATAGTCTAGTAGTGTTAGAATATCAGGACTTTGATAGGAATCAGACAAATCATTTTCACACGTAATACATTGAAAGATGCAAATGACGAATTTGATTCCCTTACGGCATGCGGAGAGAGTGAAGAAGTCGAATTTATTCTTCCTGTATTTTTATTTTCTTATTACTTTTAGATACTTATAAAAAAAATAACACCAAGTGTAAAATGCGCTAGAAAACAAAAAGTCTAGTTTTTTCTTAAATATTTTAAATAAAAATCTTAACCAAGAGTTAAAATGTCTAATTTCAACTATTTTGTAACTGAACTAATCAACATAATTTGTTGAGATCAAATTTTAAAATTATTTGACCTGGCTATTAGTGTAAAAGGTAATATCAAATTGATGGAATCAAATGAAAAATTTGAATGAAATTAGATAAATTATTTTTTTATTACTGTTAGTTTTGTCGTTGTGTCATTAATCAGATTCAAACATGTATATTACATATTGTTGGAAAAAAAAATTGAATAGGTAAAATTAAGTGACGAAAATAGTTGAAAAAAATGAAGGATGTGAAAATAAAAACAAAATTAGAATTTGGATTTGATTCACTTCTAAAATGGTGAAAATTTATAATTCACAAATTTGCAATCGATGAATATGTCATTGATATAACCATCTTGCAATTCTACATATACATTTACATTTACATTTCGGTTTCTTATAGTATTAATCACATTGGTAGTGAAACCATCTTAAATCATATAATTTTATTTTTGGGGTCAATTTGTGAATTTCATTTAACTAAAACTGATCATCCAAAAGAAGATGAATGTTGACAAAGCCATCTTGGCTAAAGAGTCAGCATCCGAGTTTGCTGAACGGGAAATAAAATGGAAAGATATGGAAAAGAAGAGAGTAACAAAGCCCCTAATGTCATGGAGGATGCCTGCAATCTCGTTCAAATCCTCACCCAAATGAAGGGTGTTAATGAGAATTTCTGAGTCTAAAAAGACTTGTAAGGAGGAGAAACCTTCTGCACGCTGCAAGTAAGGAAAGTTTCAGAGCTAGTGCTTCTGCAACCAAAGCCAATGGTACGTATCGGGAGCTTTGTGATCCTTTAGAAAAGGGGAGACCCATTAAATCCTTAAAAATCCAACCTATTCCTCATGTATTGGTCTCTGCCTTCCACGCCCCATCAACAAAACATAGAGGGATTGTTTGATGAGGAGCTGGAAGAGGATCCCGGGGTCGCGACTGTGTTTGCTTTCCGGAGAGAGAGTTTGCTGCTTGCCAAATCCTTGCGTCGATGGTTGCCTTTAGTAAAACCTCGGATTATGAGAAAAGACGAGTTTCAAAAATCAACAAGTTTCGTGCAGTCCATAGATGCCAAATGATCTGTGGATGTAATTGTGTGGAGCCGGGACCAAAAGGAGGTAGAGATGTTGATTTTCGAAGCTGGTCCAAGAGTTGTTGTACATCAACAACTTGTGATTAAGGTACCGGTTCCTGAGATAGAGGAGCTCTGTTCCACACTGTCATTGTAAAAGGACAATGAAACAGAATGTGACAACACTTTCTGTAGCTCCACATCGACGACATCTAGTATCAGCCGCAATTCCACGGTACGTCATGTTCTCCCCCACTGGTAAGGCTCTGATTGCTGCTCGCCATAGAAAGTGTTTGAGTTTTGGGGAGGAGTTTAGAGACCATATGTTGTTATACCAATTGAAGCCGATATTTGCTAAAGGTGGAGGGTTCTATTTCAAAGTTTTATAACCCGATTTTGTCGAGGAACTTCCTGATTTTTTCAGGTAACCATACCAAAGTATCTGAAGGTTTCCGAGAGCTTGGATAAATTTGACGAATTGTCTCCTTATACTGAGGTAAGTGGATTCTTATGGCTGCTATGTTCTATTCGTTAGTAGACATGAGGAGAAGTTGGTTCACTGTGAGGTTAGTGTTTGCTTTTGTTGGTGGACCGAAAGGAGCTAGAGGTTTAGATGTTGAGAGCCAAGGATCCGACCAGATGTTAATGCTAGTTCTGTCACCCACTAGCCATCCCAATCTCTTTTTAATACCTCTCTACCCGCTAGGATCCCTTTCCACCCGTTTGAAGAAGAAGTGGTGGAGAGATAGTCCAAAAATTTTGAATAATGGCAATACTTGCCCAAAAAAACATTTGAGAGAAGAAAATTGGGTTCATGTAGTACCTTCCAACTTAATTTAGCAAGTAGAGCGTCGTTGAATTCTTATATCTCTCTAGAGCCGAGACCTTCATCCCCATTTGGAAGAGTTAATTTGTTCCATGCCACCCAAGACATCTTGCGTTTCTCCGGAGAATCATCCCACCAAAATCGGGTAAGGATAAATTGGATTTTTTGCAAAGAGAGGAGATCTTGAACCATGACATTGTGTAAGTTGGTAGGGTCGAGAGGACCGATTTTAGGAGAACTTGCTTGCCCGTTCCTGAGAGGAATCCAGTCGACCAACTAATAGCTCTTTGTCTAATCTTGTCCACCAAACCGGTGAAAAAAATCTTTCTTTCTTCTTCCAAAGTGTTCCGGAAAATCCAAATATTTGCCCATTACACCTTCATTGTTGATGCTTAAAGTGCGCTTTACTCGAGCCTTTATTTCTGTGGGGACGGTCGATTTATTGATGTTTATGCATTGACCCGAGCTTTCCTTGTACCGTTGGAGAATTTCATTTAGCTCTTTACAACACACTTCATTGGTTCTACAAAAGAACATAGTGTCGTCCGCAAAGAAGAGATGGTTGATAAATGGAATTTTCCGTGCCACTTGAACTCCTTTGAGTTTTTCGGTGTCTTGAGCTTGTTTGCATAGGCCTGATAAGACCTCCTTGCAAAGAATGAAGAGATATGGTGATAGAGGGTCGTCTTGTCTCAAGCCTCAAGTTGGAAGAACCTTTCCATTCGGTGATCCATTGATGAAGAAAGTGTAAGAAACCAATGTGACACACGTTATTATCCATCCTATCCAATTTTCATGAAAACCAAGCCTATTTAGGACCGCCCTTAGGAAGCCCCATTCAATACGTTCATAGGCTTTACGCATGTCAATTTACACCGCCAATATTTGTTGCCTTTGAGGTCTTAAGAAAACGTAGCATTTCATGTGTGCTAAGCACATTGTCGGCAATAGCTCCTCCCGATACAAAGCCGATTGGTGTTTGGAAATTAGAGAATTCAATAGCGGTTGGAGCCGGCCGGTGAGAATTTTTGCGATGATCTTGTACCAAACATACAAAGAGCTATGGGGTGGTACTCCGAGTGTGTCTTTGGTGCAATACCTTTGGGAAGAAGGCACACATGGGTTTCGTTGATCTTAGGGTCCATGATCCCTAAATAGAAAAAATTTCGAACTTCCCGACAAACATCTTCTCCAATAACATCCCAAAAAAATGGTAAAATCCCGCCGAAAAACCATTGGGACCATGAGCTTTATCCGCATGAATTGCAAAGAGGGCCTTACGGATTTCATTATCCGACGGTTCAGCACAAAGCTTGTCATTCAACTGTGATGTTATACGTGTTTGAAGAGCTTCCAAGACGATTTGGAAGTTGCTTGAGCCATTTGTAGTGAAGATTTCAAGAAAGTTTTTTTCAAAAACCTTGTCTATTTGGTTCTCCTCGTAAACTGCTTTTCCATCACCATCTTCTATCACCGTGAGGCGATTTACCGCTCTCCTACCTTTTATGATTGCATGAAAATAGTCGGTATTACGGTCTCCACTTTGTAGCCACATACTCTGCTTCTTTGTCTTCAAAAGAGTTCTTCCGCTTTATACGCTTTTTCTAGTTCCTTTGTTAAGGTACCTATTAGCACTGTGTCTGGGACGTTAGCAGAAAGGACTACCTCTAGAGCAGCTTGAGTATCTTTTATCTTCTTTGCACTGTTTTCATTTTGCTTTTTTGACCATCGAATAATTTATTTTCGACATCTGTTAATTTTATCGGCCACTGCTTCCGATTTCTCCTTCTGCCAAGCTTCTTCTATTATCTCCTGAATCCCTTCTTTTTCTTGCATTCTTCTATTGAATCTAAAAGGTCTTCTTTTCTCTGCTTTAGCTCCATATAGAAGAGTAATAAAGGGCATGTGGTCTGAACCCTCAAAGCGGAGGTACTCGCATCTTCCTGATGGACATAAATCTTTCCAATTTGAATTTGCCATTGATCTGTCTAATCTTGATTCACCTATTGAGGAGATGCAATTCCAGAAATTTGCTCTGTTTTTCTTTTGTGGAGTTTCATATATAAAAGTTACGAATAAAGACTTCTCCTTATCTTTTATCTTTGTGTCGATGAAATGAAGAGACGATTCTAGAATCATTATGTCAAGATTATCTTTTCAAAACAAAGCTAAACCACCTCGGTGCCTTGAGGTGGAATAGTAACCTTATGCGCGTAACCCATCCAACCGAGAACATGGAAAACATATTGATCTTGATTTTTCGTTTCCATGAGAAACATTATATCCAAAAATAAAGTAAGACGTATTTCACGGATTCGTTGAACTGTCAGGGTGTTTTCAAGCCCTTGACAGTTCCAACTTGCCAAAGCTAAGGAATCGGGTTTGGTGGATTTTGGAAATCCACCCTTCTTGGACAAGATGAGGGAATTAAAATCACAGGAGGAGGTATAGGTTCCTCATTACAAGGTAAATTGTTGTTGTTTTCTGTTCTTTCTCATCTAGCTCGTTTTTTTTGAAGTATTGCTGACTTTTAAGGTAAATCTTTTGCGAAGGCTTAGACCTTGGGCTGGGATTGGGCATTGTTGGAGCTTGGGCCCGTAGCTTTCTTCTTTCCAGGGCCTCTCGATGCACCTGTCTTTTTTCTGTTTGCTTTTTTTTGTGGATCCACCTTGTGGGACGTTTGGAGAAGGTCCAAACCTCATAGTAGCCGGGATTCTTTGTTCTGGCAATAGAGAAGAAGTTAAAGCACTTGCTTGGGGAATAGACACTTGAGAGGAAGGAAGTCTTTAGCCACTTCTTATGATAGTATTATGAAAATCCACATTTCTTGTACAAGATGAGGGAATTAAAACCACAGGAGGAGGTATAGGTTCCTCATTACAAGGTAAATTGTTGTTGTTTTCTGTTCTTTCTCATCTAGCTCATTTCTTTGAAGGATTGCTGACTTTTGAGGTAAGTCTTTTGCGAAGGCTTAGACCTTGGGTTGGGCTTGGACATTTTTTGGAGTTTGGGCCCGTAGCTTTCTTTTTTCTAGGGCCTCTCGATGCATCTGTCTTTTCTGTTTGTTTTTTTGTTGTGGATCCAATTGTGGGACGTCTGTAGAAGGTCCAAGCCTCAGAGTGGCCAGAATTATTTGTTCAGGCAATGGAGAAGAAGCCGAAGCACAAACTTGGGGAACATACACTTGAGAGGAAATAAGTCTTGAGCCACTTCTTATGATGGTGTTCTGATTTTTCTCTTCTTCGAAAAGAACCTCCACTTCTTGAAGATGGCCAGAAAGCAAGCTGGAACCTTCTGATGTTCTTTGATTTTCAGATCTGATTGGAGCTGAAATCCTCTCTAACACATGTCTTCTTTCTCTTGAAGCACTGTTTACTTCTCCAACTTCCAGGATTATTGGTAAGTCCAACGGTTCCCTTTGTGGCATGGGAGGTGGAGTATGAGTACTTTGGGATCGATGTGATTGAGCCGAGGAGGTACTATGGTTTTTGGTGGGATAGTCTAAGTGATTTCTTTGTGGTGGACTTCCCCGTGACTCTTTCCTGGACAAGGTTGGTTTGGAGAGGTTTGCTATGTAGTTTGCTCGAGGAGAAGATCTTTCTCTATGGACAGAGAACATTGAGTCTCTGTTGTTTTCTTCCCTAGAGGGGGGACGGTATTCTCTATTGTGATCCATGTACTAATTACCTTGAGGTGTGATATGAGCTCTAGAGTCACAATCATACAGCCGTCTTGGAGACAGGTTTCTATCTAGAGACCGATAGGGCTCAGCCCTGTTTGATATGTTGTTGTCTAATGATTGGTGTCCTGAGATTCTTCTGTCTTCATGTTTTTTTCTCTCTTCCTCAAGTCGTCATCTTGTGTTGGATTGACTAATGTCAGGGGTTGAATCTTCGAAAGAGCCTGGTTTGGTGGATTCCTTTCTTTTCCCGGGGTAGTCTTTTTCCTCATGGGATAAGGAGAAACAGAGGAAACAGTGTTTCTCGAGTCTCTCGTATTTCAGATCCACTGTGAGTACTTCCCATGTTGGGAGTCTGATGGGCATTCGCATTTCTAGAAGATGGAGCCCATTAATGTTGACCATGATACGCCTTTGAGGGATGTCTTGAGCTGAGATGTGACCTAGTTCTTTCCCGATAGTACGGATAGTTTGATTTGTCTCATCATAGAGAGGAATCCCATGAATTCGAACCCATAAGGTAATAATTATTGGAAAAGAGTTGGAAACAATTGGCTCCCTATTTGGAATCTCCTTCCCTATTTTAGCAAAAATGGAATGAAATGATCCTTTTTTTGTTCTAACATCCATCTTTTGTAGTGGAAATGACCTCTACGGAGTACAGTTTGGATGACTTCTTCCGAGACAAACCGAAACTGGAAGAGTTCTGGTCCGAGAGCTCTACCCATAACTCATCCAGTCTAGATTCCAAAACTGGATGAGTTAGTCAACTACTCATTCAGGTCTTTGGATAGCTGGATTAGTGACTCGTTGAATAAGAGTGAATTTGTGTTCTCCTATTAGAGCCGAGTTATCACTGGAAGAGATTTCTGACCGGAGACCGACGTCCGGCTCTGCTAGTACCAGGAACCCATTTCCCTTTTTCTTCTCTGGTGAAGCGCTTTGACATTTTGTAGAAAACTTTGGAGGCTAAGCCTTTGAAACTTGACCTTTAAAATTTTGAATTGGACGAGAGGGCTCGTAAGAGATAAGGGCTGCAATAAGCAGTAAGGTGTATTGTAGACGGTGCTTAGGCTAGCCTCGTGAATAGAAGGAGATGTAGCTTGTCTGTGATTTTTCCGGTTGTGAGCTTTGATTTCCTCATTCCGAGGTAATTTGGGTGTTGGATTGGGGAAAGTCGAGTTAAGAATCGTGGTCGGAGAGGGATTTAAACGGTGGAAACCAAGGAAGAAAACCCAAAACAAGCCAAAATTTTCATCGGAAAAAGTGGTTGGGGCGGAGGAAAGCTTTTTCGCGGCTGTAATAGTAACATATACTGACAAAAAAATTATGTTTTTTTAGTAAATACGAAAATAAATATAAATTTAAACATAAAAAATATTTTGCTTAACGAAATTTTTGGTAATATTTACCATTAACAAATTATTGGATAATGCGTTGACATATCTTAAAATCTATATAGATAACTAAAACCTAAAGAACTTTTAATATGGATTTCAAAATAATGAATAGTATTCTTAAATTTTGTCCTATTTCATGTTTTTTTTAGTTTTTCGAAATGTTATTTTAAAATTGTTAATTAAACAGCACCAAAATTAAACTTAGAATTAGAAGATTACAATTAAACGGAAAATTAAATATACTGATTATTAATACAAGATTACAGCTAAATTTCAAAATCTATACAAATATTCGATCAAATAAATCTCTTAAAAATTGTAACACAATAACCGACCTAATTTACACAGAAGAAAAAAAAACCGAAAACATAAACTAACCTTTAGGTTTTCACTATTTGACACATGTATTCTTCATAATTCACAACCATGACAATAGAAAAGTGTATTAAAAAAAGAAACTTTATAACAAATTATGTCAAATTGATTACGTATGACCAGCAATAAGTTGACATGTGGAGCTGACTGTGAACCGACACGACGCTAACTAGGCGCCACACTACACATCCCTCTTCTAGTCACCACCACGTCACCCTCTCTTTTTCATTGCTCATTTCACAATTTTTTGGCTTTTGGACATTCATTACTCAATACTCATACCAACTTTAACTATATACTTACATATTGTTTACGTGTTTTGTGTAGTATACGATATCATATATGTGTTTTTTATTTTACTTTTTATAACCGGATATATCTTTAACCGAAATGTACTAGTCTTTGAAGCATGTAAAAAACCGAGTATTTTAGCCATACAAAACATATAGAGTGGCAAAGTAAAAATGGGATTCGAACCTTTGTCTCGACCAACATAACAATTTTTTTTTACTATTTTTAACTCGACCACTAAACTATATAACCACTTGATTGTTAAAAAAACAAACAAATATTATAGTCAATGAATGAGCTATAAAGCATAAACGCACAAAATCTCTAAATACCTATCTTCCAACATAACAATTATATATTCAAATTGCTGATTGTGCAGATCTCAGTCCTATAAAAATAAAAGTTTTGTAACATTATCCACATGACTTTTTTTTGGGATTACGGGTCAAATTTGGTATGACGTAAACCAACTAACCCGATCCATAGAATTAATATAATTAAATTCGCAAGAAATTGAAAAAAAAAACCATAGTCTATTTTATTTTAAAATTGTGAAAAGAGCATGAACTTTGTCACTATTGTCTCAATGGGAAAAACACAGATGCAACATTTGACCAGATATAGTAGTATGACACGTGGCATACAGTGGGACATACTGATGTGTTTGGTGAATGGATAGACCCACCGATCCACTCAGAAGGTCTCACATTCGTGCCTCGTGGGTTGGACTGTCATGTCCCTAATAATATTAATAATAAGGAATAATTAAAGATATTGACGAAAAAAAAACCTATGAGACGATGAATATAGATCGTATGTGATTACAAGTGTTCGATATACTAATTGCAACTCCGTGGAAATTCTAGAAAAATCAGAAAAATTAATTCCAAGTCCAACCATTAGTCCACCACATACTCGGAGTCGGAGTCAATAAAAGGATTAATACAATGTAATCATATTCTAAAAATAATTTGGTACCAGTTCTGAAACTAATGTGTTGTGTTTGTAGATCATTTACTTGCTAATACTTTTGATTGTGTCAAATAGTTCAAATATTTGACATTCTATAAAATTTAGATATATGAGATTCTTATCTGTCTTTTATTATGTGCTAGTGCATTTGAACATGCTCTATTTATAAATTAAAAATTAAAATTAAAATCTTAAATATCCATAAAAATTAGGGTCTGCGATTTATAAATTTTTTAAATATGGCTTATAAATAGTTTGAGACGGTTTTGATGAGATACACACTTAAAATAAATGAAAAAAGTTCATGCTTTTTTTTTGGTGTCATTCGGTCTACTCAGCAGAATTAGATACTTATAATAATTAGTGTCAGAAAAATGAGCATAAACAAATTTCCATGTTAATAGAAACTCATTGGACAGTAGAAGATAGGATCATAAAGTGTGCATATGCATGTATGAATGTTAGTTGGTAGTTATGAGTTTGTTGGGTTTTTTAAAAATTAAACTATTAAAGATTACTCCTTTGACCCTTTCTTTAATTTCTGGTTTACCTTTTTCTATATATTTATTACATTTGTCTCCTCTTTTCAGTTTTTTATTTTATTTTCACAATTCCATATAGTCCTAAACTCTGGCCTTTCGGCAAGAATAAAAAAAGCACACATTCTTTAATTTAAAAAAAAAAAGTATTTACCAGTGAAAAATATCAACACCATTTCCAAATAATACTAGTGATCATTGTTTAATTTATAGCAAAAACTAAAACAATAAGTAACGAATAAAGTGTGTATTTTGAATTTTCTTTACCACTACATTGATAAAAACTAAATTTTCATTCATGCAATATAGAAAACACTTTATTTGTGTAATTGATTTACCAATGAAAAATATCAACAACATTTTAATAATGATACTTGTGAATTGATCGTTGAACATAGTAGATTTAGAAAATCGAGACAACATGTAATGGTAAAGTGCTGCACTTGAATCAAAACTTAAAACAAATCGAATCGAGTTGAGAGAAATATTAAAAAACCACATTAAGTTGAGCGAGATTATTGTCAATATGATCCACATATTTTCATAAAATACAAGTGTCAAAATTTAAAAATTATATACAAAATCGAACCAAATTCAGATCGCTCATCCTTACAATCGAGTGGAGGTGAGTCATGAGTTATATATAAATTAGAATGACGTCAAAAAATATATTTATAAGAAGATAACGATTGTTGGGCTCGATGATGGATTGGTTTTAGATTTGGTATTTCATTTATTTATTACAACAATTAATATACCGTAGAGTAAAGATACGGTAACTACGTCATTATACAATTCGAATGATCGTGAACATGAATGGTTAAACCAGTGCAAGGTTTCATCTTCAGAATAATCGATATTTGATGGTCATTTTTCTAAATCCGTTTAAAGATCAGTAGAGCAATAATTTTGTAATTTTCTCGATTATAGTTTTTATTTTAATTTTAGTTCTATGTGAATTGAGATATTAATTAGAGTGTTATAGTACACTATTAGTAATTTACTATAATCCCATTATCCCTATAAAGGGATTATTCTTGGTTTGGTCCAAACGGAAAACTTCAAAAGGTGAACAAATTCGTTGTGAATTTCCATGTTTAGCCGGACAGAGAGATCAAACCGGTGGGTCCGGTACGACCGGTGATGGATCTCAAACGCATGTGATCACAAAATCTTATTGCACTAAAAAGAGTCTCGGTGTAACAAATTAAATTCTGCTTATAATTAACCAAAACCAAATATGTGGGACTAATCTCAAAATAAAATCCAAAGCATGTATAATCGGGTCAAACTAAATTACAGTAAATGGAAATTGGTTTAAACAAAAAGATTAAAAAAAAACTGAAGTCATAATAAACATTAAACCGATTTGGTTTTGTTTATTTATTCCAACCCAATAAAAATGAAATAAAATAGTGAAATTTAGCAATTTAAAAAAAATCTTTCACAAGTTTTTCTAAAGCCGAATCCCAACAGAAGTCGGAATTCAGTTTTCGTTAGATTTTTCAATTTTACAAATGAAAAATCAAATACAAACCAAATTGAACCAAAAACCGGATTAGCCATCCAAAGTTTTCTCTTTAATTGCTCATGAATCTGATCTTCGTAAATGAATGCTTTACACTTTAACATTTTTTATGAATAGCTAACCATAAACCAAAAGAAAGTATGAATCTAATGTTCGATTTTTTTATTTTTTTGGGGTCATCAATATGTAATACCTGGGTTTGGATTCGGACGGTGATATTGTAACGACACTAATACAAACTATTAGATTACATGTCCCGTCAATGTCCGGTTATTTTTTTGTTAACAAAAAAAAAGGATCGAATTTGAGAAAACTAGTGATTAATCGGAGAAAAATGGTGATTAGTTAGTACCGTTATAGTGGTCCAGCTGAGTGGTAAAGACAAGCCAATAACTTATGTCCTCAAAGCCTTTCAAGATCTCACATCCAATATTTGGAGCAGATCACATCAAATATTTGGAGCAGATCACATCAAATATTAGGTTAGTTGATGTAAATCCGAGAAAATGTATGAGAATAATTAACATTATACTATGGGTTGTTATTCAACAATGGATTTTAATAGAGTTTAAATCTAAGTAGAATCTACTGTTATTCAATCGATGTTTTTAAATTCTACTTTAAAATCTGGTGTTATTGGATATGATATTTGTAAATTATGTCTTAAATTTTTTAAAATCTGGTGTTATTCAATAAAGATTTTAAATCCATCATTAAAAAATCCAGTGTTATTCAACATTAAAAGATTGTGAATTTTTTTGTTTTTAATTCATTTGAAATGATTCATGGGTGGAGTTTAATGAACAAATAATTAAAAAACAAAGATTTTCATTTTTTTTTTAATGTTGAATAACATTGGATTTTAATGATGGATTTAAAATCTTTATTGAATGACACCAGATTTTAAAATCTTTAAGACATAATTTACAAATATCAAATCCAATAACATCAGATTTTTAAGTAGAATTTAGAATCATCGATTGAATAACTGTGGATTCTGTTTAGATTTAAACTCTAATAAAATCCATTATTGAATAACACCCCCTAAGTGTTGAGATAATTTTACACTACCCAATGGAAAACTGCCATGTCAGCAGCAAAGTAAGAGTACATCTATATTTCGGGCAGAGCATACCTAATCTCAGAAAATAGCAAAAGACACTTTTGACATACTAGATCGACCACAAGATCCTACATATCGTCGTCCGGAAAAGACGTTTGTCACCTTATGAAAGAGATGGATGATACGACTTAACAAGGGATCTAGACCGAGTTAGAGACCGGGGATAAGAGTAATTTCTCTATAAATACATAACCTCGAACCTCATAAAAGAGGAGGACGGAAAAAGAAAGAAGGAGGATCTAACGGAAGAAGAGAGTCTTCCAAAGAGGTCATTTGTAACTCAACCCCTCAAAAGAGAGTTTCAACCCCACTCTTCATAGGGATGCTTAATTCTTATATCTCTCTCATCTCCTAGAAACTAACAGACGGAGGCTCCAATCCATGGACATAGCCTCATACCCAACATATACTCACTTCCTAAATAACAATACTCCTCAGCTGTAGTCTGACTTGAGCGTCGGAGGATATTCGGGATGAAAATCCCTTCTCGTTCTCCAGAGACATTCATGTTGCATCATCCACCATAGGACTCTCACAACCATCCTTCAAAGAAAATCAGCCTAGACGCGAGCGTAGTTCATCCCTCCAGAAGACAAAATTCCTACCCGGAACTCTCCAGCTATTCCTAGAAGATTTCTTCAAGTCTGACACAAGAGACTCAATATACTCCGTACGGAGAATCCGAAATCCGACCTGAACATTAACTAACATTATTGTCATATATTAAAATTTTTATAGAGATCCTTCCATATATTTTAGTTACATCATTATTGTTTTGTAAAAACTATGCATAGGTAAAAACTATAATCTGTTTTTAATTTTTGTGTTTATTAATGAAATTTCAGTTTTCACATAACTTTACAAATTTGCTAAACATGATTTAATAATTTATTTTTGAAGAATCATGATTTTAAATTTTTATGTTTAATAGAATTAATAATGATGTTATGATCTTTAATGTTGCAAATGACACATGCTTCTGTTTCATGTTCACGAGCAAACATGAAAAATATCAATTCAATTTTTCATAATAGCGATTTATTGTCACCACAAAATTATTCAATGTATAACTAAAAATGTATTGTGTTTATAAATTTTTTTTTTTTAAATGATAAACTATAGTGCTGTGAACATTTTTAATTTTAATTTTATTATCTTTTTGAAACGTCCTTTTAGTTATAGAAAAATATTTAAGAATATACAGTAGATATCCAAATTTCATTTTCTTATTTGCAAAAAAAAGATGGATAAAAATAAATAAGCTCCTTATACATTTCTTACATCTTTGAAACGTGATTTTGTCCAAAAGGGGGCGATTCAATGGGCGATTCTTCCTAGGATTTGGAATTTCACTAATCAAATATTATAACACTTTTGGATTTCATCTTCCAGATTCCTTCTCCTTTAATTATCATTTGTACAATCCGATTATAGTCAATACACATGAATGGCGAGAAAGAGAGAAACGAAAGAGAGTTTGAGAAATTTTCTTTCCATTTTTTCAGTCTCACGACCACGACGTTTTAAATGGTTTCACGACAGTGAAAAAGCAAAGTATGGTGATTAATGGGCGAATAATGAAAAATTGTTTTCTCCGATGATGGTTTAATTCTATTCAAGAAATCATCGATATGGTTTCATCTCTTCGTCGTTGTTTTGCATTTTCATTGTCGGCAATTTATTTGCAAGCCTTTCCAATGTATTTGATAGTTGCCATCGTTTCATTTCTATGTCCGAATTTCATTGTGGCCGATGGTTGCCACTACAATTTATGTCGATTCGATCTCATAGCTGGGTTTTCTCTTATAGTAGAGTGTTATTTTCCGGGATATGGTACATTTTCTGGTGTTTTTTTTCGATTCTACAGTGGTTTTGTTATTGATCCCACTGGTGAACGTGTCCAAATCCGTCAAATATGAGATTCTGAAACATCATTTATGGAAACATCACGTTTGAGAAAGGGGAAGTTTTTTTGGGTGTGGAGATGTCACTTGGTTTTTCAATCACAAAATCATTGATATAGTCACTCTACTCGAACGAATAAGGCCTTTTTGGGATCGAATCGAGAGAATCACAAAGTCAAAATCTTTCAAAATGACTTTAATACGGAAGATTTGGTATCATAATGTCGATATTTCAGAACAATTGTTGAAAGCATTGGGTTTTTATCATGCGGTGTGCATTTTGGAGGTTTAGTCAAGATATGATATCCACACACATAATTCGCATCAGAGCAAGATCGAATACGAAGAAGGAAAATAATGGATTTAATGATCTGTTAGTGAGTAAGGTTTGTTTATGGAAAGTATCGTCAAATTTACTTTTTATGTATCTTTCTCAGTATATGGCATATGTATATGCTTATGTAAAAGTTTGTTTTCCAAAAGTTCTGTATACTAACTTTGTAACTTCGATTTAAAATCAATGAAATTGTTAGCCCAAAAAAAAAAAAAAAAAATTCTCTCATTGATCACATGATATCCATTATTAAACAAAATTAACACGATGATATCCAAAGTTATTGTAGTTTTATGACTAAATCATTCCAAGTTAATATTAATTGTGGAACAAGATATTGTGTTTATAAAAAATGTATAATTTTTTTAATAATATATTGTGTTTATAAAAAAAATCTAATTTTTTTAAAAAATGATAAACTATAGTGGTGTGAACATTTTTAATCTTAAACTATTAATTCTAATTATAGTGGTGTGAACATTTTTAATTTTAATTTTATTTTCTTTTTGAAATGTCTTTTTTAGTAAAAAAAAGATTTGAAAATATACATTAGATACCCAAATTCCATTTTCTTATTTGCAAAAAAAAAAATGGATGAAAAATAAATAAGCTCCTTAATTGATCACATGATATCCATTATTAAATAAAATTAACACGATGATATCCACAATTACTGTAGTTTTATGACTAAATCATTCTAAGTTATTATTAATTGTGGAACAAGATATTCCATGATTGATATATAATTTGCGATTAATTGTTTATTTACAGACAAAAATCGTAATCAATTTTAATATTTTTGAATTTTAGTTGTAGAAAATTAAATAATAAGGTTTTTGGTCATTACCAAAAATTAATAATATATCGTATATATATATATATATACAGGAAACGTATATATATATATATATATATTGTTTAATTAAAAATCAAAAAATTTAGGTGGAGGGTTTACATTGGGGTTTTGAGAGAGAGAGCGCTCGCAGCTATTTATCACTGTTTCTCTTCCTTTATAAAACTCCGTTGTCAATGGCGTCAACCTAAAACCTTCTCTTCTCTTCTCTCCTCTTCACTCTTCTCTCCATCGTTTTCACGCTTTTCTCGCCGCCCTTTATCCTTATCCGAGAAACCCACCAAAACCCAGAAATCAAAACAACAGTTTTTTTTTCTATTAGAGAGATCGAAAATCCATAGCCACCGGTTACACTCAGGTCTCTCTTTCACACTCTCTCTCTGGTTCTGACTCTTTTGTGTTATGGGTCTCTGATTTTTTGCTTCCTGGGTTTGATACAGAACAAAATGTAGGAGCTTTTGCTCCAATCCCTCTTTTTTTTGTTTTTTATTACTAATTTCGTTGAGTAAATTGTTTTTTTCTTTCTGGGTCGTTCTGTTTCTGCGATTGGGTTGTTGGTTGTATGAATGAATGAGATGTTAAATCTAGAAAAAACCCAAATTCTCTCTTAAGCATTTCCAAAGCTGTTCTTGTTCTTGTTCCTGTTTACTCTCGCTTTTGCTTGTAGATTGTTGACTACGAAAGAGATAACTTCCACGATTGTCTCCTTAGACTGATTTGGTGATTTCTCTGTGCAGGATTAGTTGATTTTGCTCGAATAGGGAATCAGAAAACTTCACAAGGAAGAAGATGAAGTACGTGCTTGTAACAGGTGGTGTTGTGAGTGGATTAGGTAAAGGAGTAACAGCAAGCAGTATCGGTGTTCTTCTTAAAGCTTGTGGTCTTCGTGTTACTTCAATCAAAATCGGTAATTTCACGACTTTTCTTCTTTCTTACTCTTTTCTTGTCTCTCTCTCTGGTTGAGTCAAATGATGTTTTGCTTACGGAGCACTCAATCTTCAGATCCTTATCTAAACACTGATGCTGGAACCATGTCTCCATTTGAACACGGTGAAGTGTTTGTCTTGGACGATGGTGGCGAGGTAAATAAATCACTTTTTTTTTAAAAAACTTTTTTTTATATCTGAAAAAGATTTCAACTTTTAAGAACTTTTTTGAATCTTTTTTTGATGTGATTTGGAAATAAAAGGTGGATCTTGATCTTGGAAACTACGAGAGGTTTTTAGATATCAAATTAACCAGAGACAATAACATCACAACCGGGAAAATTTACCAGGTAAAGATCTAGATCTCAACTAACTAGAGGTTGATTGATGAGTTTGGTTTACTTAATCTTCTTATACCCTTTTTTGGTCTTTGTCACAGCATGTTATTGCTAAAGAGAGGAAAGGAGATTATCTGGGAAAGACTGTTCAGGTAATAAACTAGCTTTCCGCTTATCTCTTTCTCATTTCATTTTTTTCTTGTAAACTCTGTTAAGTGTTTTGGTTGTAATGATTTAGGTTGTTCCTCATATTACTGATGCAATTCAAGATTGGATCGAGAGAGTTGCGGTTATTCCTGTTGATGGAGAGGAGGGTCCTGCTGACGTCTGTGTTATCGAATTAGGAGGAACTATAGGTTACACACAAAAAAAAACAAGAAAATTGGATTTTTTTTTTGTTTCTGGCTTTGCTTCTTATCTGTAAACAGAGATTGTTTGTGTTTGCAGGTGATATTGAATCTGCGCCTTTTATCGAGGCGCTTGGCCAATTTTCTTATCGTGTGGGTAAGAATCATTTTCCTCATACCATTTGAATCCAAGAGCAAAAGAAAAGCTGTGTGGATTTTTGTGGATATGATGAAATTAAATTCTGCATCTTTGGTTGGTGGTTGAGTTTCAGGCCAAGGGAATTTCTGTCTGGTCCACGTCAGCCTCGTGCCTGTGCTTAATGTTGTTGGTGAACAGGTTTATAACTTTTCCTGAAATGATGTGACAGCATTTGATTCTATATGTCTACATAAACCTCATTTGCTTTGTTCTGTACTTTCAGAAAACTAAACCGACCCAGCATAGTGTCCGAGGGCTTCGAGGCTTGGGCTTGACACCGGATATTTTAGCTTGTCGGAGCACAAAGGTTTTACTTGAAATCTGTTTCATCTAGGAATTACAGTCTCTTGGTTTTTTATCTTCTTGTTTTGATATAAAAGTCTTAACCTTTTTCTTCATTAGGCACTTGAAGAGAATGTAAAAGAAAAATTAGCTCAATTTTGCCATGTCCCGGTAAGATGCTAAAAAATGCAGCCTTTTGTCCCTTGTTGTTATGTTATTTACTTGAAATCTCGTTTATTTACAGCTTATGGTTTTTGTTTCAGCTTGAGTATATCTTCACTCTCTATGATGTTCCCAACATTTGGCACATTCCTTTGTTGCTAAAGGTACTTTTTTCTCAACTAATTACATTCGTAGTCACTGTGCCGGTTGTTATATCTCATCAAGACAACAATGCTCAATGTGCATATTCTCTCAAACAGGATCAGAAGGCTCACCTGGCAATCTCAAAAGTGCTCAATCTTGCTAGGTATGTATTATTATATATCTTGTTTTGTCTTTTGTGTTCTTGGTATGTGGTGGGTTGGATTGGAAGTGATCTGTGTTGTTTCTGAAACAGTATTGTTAAACAACCTTCTCTAGTGGAATGGACTTCCAGAGCTGAATTGTGCGACAATTTACATGTGCCGGTGGGTTTGAGCTCTCAATAACTCCTTATAAACCGTAACTTAAATGTGTCTTTCTTAACGCAGCAAATCGTTTTACAGGTGAGAATCGCTGTTGTGGGGAAATATACAGGCCTCTCCGATGCCTATCTCTCTGTCTTGAAGGTAGAAGTTATGCATCACCTCTCATTGGATAGTGTGTGGATAAGATTTCCTTGCCTTGGTTCTCACATTTGGATAACTTGTTTAGGCTCTCTTACATGCTTCTGTGGCTTGTCGTAAAAAGCTCGTAGTTGATTGGGTTCCAGCTTGTGATCTCGAAAAGGAAACTGAGAAAGAGGTCCGTGAATCCGATACTTGTATGCCTTTACCTGTTCACAAAATTTAAACTAAATCCATGTTTTTTCCTTTGTTCAAGCAGAATCCAGATGCGTATAAAGCTGCGTGGAAGTTGCTAAAGGTCCGAAATGTTTCCCATTTTACGAATTTAATCATCGAGAATACTTGTGCTTTCGCTTATCTCAGTTAGTACCTTCTTCAGGGTACAGATGGAGTTCTTGTCCCTGGAGGTTTTGGGGATAGGGGAGTGGAAGGGAAGATTCTTGCAGCAAAATACGCGCGTGAAAACAAAGTCCCTTTCCTCGGTATTTGTCTCGGGATGCAGATTGCTGTCATCGAGTTCGCAAGATCAGTTCTTAGCTTGCACGACGCAAACAGCACAGAATTCAAACCCGATACCAAACATCCATGCATCATTTTCATGCCCGAGGTTCTTAAATTCTCATTCCCTCACTTTACTTGAAATGTAGCTTTCGCTACTAGCTTCCTGATTCATTCTGCTCTGCGGGTTTAGGGTTCGAGAACTCATATGGGAGGCACTATGCGCCTAGGATCAAGAAGAAGTTTCTTCAATGTCAAAGACAGCAAATCCGCAAAACTGTAAGAACCATCCATCTATATATTTTAACTTCCGTTGGTTCTACATACGAAATGCTATACATCACTTAGCATGATTCTCTCTACCTGGTTCTTACAGATACGGGAACAAAAAGTTTGTCGATGAGAGGCATCGCCATAGATACGAGGTATCAGAATTTGTGTACATCAACCAGTTAAAATGAAAATAAAATAAAATGGAATTCTTGATTTACACATACTCATTTCTTGCAGGTGAATCCTGATATGGTTGATCGCTTAGAGAAGGCCGGTCTCTCGTTTGCTGCAAAAGATGAATCTGGCAAACGCATGGAGGTTCGATTTTATCTCTAATTCAAATCCATTTGCTGCAAATTTCAAGTTCTTGACTAATCCTCTGTTTGATGTTTGCAGATTGTTGAACTTCCAAACCATCCTTTCTTCATCGGTGCTCAGTTCCACCCCGAATTCAAATCCAGACCCGGGAAAGCTTCTCCTCTTTTCATAGGTCCGAAACCCATTTTGTCATCAGTCAAAAAGATTCAAACTTTATCTTTCTCTATCCCAACTTCAAATCAACACAAGTCTTCTAAACATTCTTTCTTCTTTTTGCAGGACTCATTGCAGCGTCGTGCCGTGAGCTAGACACAGTCCTGAATTCAGCCTCTGTTCATCAACATGTGATTAGTAACGGTCCAAAAAGCGTTTTCATCAATGGAACCTCTAAGAAATCTCCCAATGGCTTGGCTGATGCAAGATATAATAAGGGATACTGCAATGGCCTCTACACTAGATAGCTGCACTCTCTCTCTCTCTTTCTCTCCTTTTGAAATGCTTCGTTTTCGGAATTTGGTTTGCCTTTTTTTTAAAAAAAAAAACCTTAGGATTTTTCCCTCTGTACATATGATTCAAGCTTTTGTTCAGGTTTTAAGAACAGAATCTATGTTCTGGAAAAGACTCTAGAAACGTCTGAAAATCGCGGTTTGATTCCCCGAGTTTGTTTTTTCATCAAAAGGGATGTCATATGATCATATGTACCGTTGGAACATTTTGTATGGTCTGAATGTGAAGAAGCATCTGATAAGTAAAACTCAAAAAACAAAATTTGAAAGCTGAATAAACGTTTGTTTGCGTGTACAATGCGCGTTTGGATACGATTTGAACCGTTGCGATTTCTCCCTTTATCCTAGTTTTTCTATATACATGGTAAATTCTCCAAAATGGATGCAAATATATTCACGTTAATGCATCTTAAATTAAATTTCTTTATACGAAAAGTTGCGAAAAACGTACCATTGCGACTGTTCGCGGCTACTTAAGAGACCAACCAAGACTCATTTGCTTCATCTCTTCTCATCATCTTCTTCCTCACTAAGGTAAAAAATCCTTTCATCTTTGTCTTCATGGTTTCAAATATCAAATCTTTATCTCTCTCTAATCTTTTGGTTTATGTGTTTACAGAGCTATGGAGAACCAAGGAAACAGTGGAAGAATCGTTTTCGCTGAGCTTGACATCGAAGGAAGAAGAATCGAATGTCCAAGTTGTCGTGTTCCAATCAATCCTCATCTCGGTATGTGTATCAAATCTGATTTTTCTTTCGCTTTCGTTATAAACTTAATAACTTTTTTTTTTCGATATATTAAGAGTTTGATTTGTTTTGCTATAGGGAATTTGATTCTACCAAGGTTTCAATGTGAAAACTGCAGAGCTAATCTGTCTTACAGAAACGGCCCAGGAAGAACAGTGAGATGTCCTTGCTGTCATTTCGCACGTCCTGTGCCCCGTATGAGTCTTTATAATCTTAAAAGAAAACATATTTTTTTGGTTTTTGTTTTGGTTACAAAATGAAATCTTATTGCTCTTATTTTTGCTCTTCTTCAGACCATCTTGTAACTCTTGTCTGTAGAGAATGTGAAGCGACAATCATTTATCAAAAAGGTGCTAGAGCTGTGAAATGTTCTTTATGCAAACGCATCACAACCCCACCTGTAAAAATCTCTCTCTCTCTCTCTGTTTCTCTAAATCATTTCTAAGTGAAAATCTGTTTGCAATTTGTTCAAATAATGTTTCTTTTCGGTTTAGGTAACTAATCATGGAGTTGGTCCAGTTAACCGGGTTGTTCCTCCTCAGGTTAACCAGGTTGTTCATCCCCAAGTTAACCGGATTGTTGTTCCTCAAGATAACCGGATTGTTCATCCTGAAGATAACCGTGTTGCTCCTCAAGTTAACCTGGTTGCTCTTACTCCTCCTCAAGTTAACCGGATTGTTCCTCCTCAAGTTAACCGGGTTGTTCCTCCTCAAGCTAACCGGAACCGGAGGAATCGGACAGCAACTGTAGAAACTGTATCAACTGCGAGTTCTTGTTTCAGTGTTAGTAATGTTTTTCACTCTCTATTACAATGTACGAAGGTCTTGCTTTATGATTATGTTATACAATTAACTCTTTTTTGTAGCCAAAGCCTGCTGAGATTACAAAAAGCATTGAAACAGCTGAAATGGTTGCTGAAATTGTAATAATAATCTCTTACTTTTCATTGATTATCAAAGTTTAATATTTTTTTGTTGATTTTTAGGTCATATTGAAAAAATTGTGATTTTTGGTGTTTTTTTTTATGTGTGTGTCAGGTGAGGAATGCTGCTCTTAGATTCCAGAGAGAATCAGAAGAAGAAGACAAATCAGAAGAATCAAAAAGCAAGAAGAGTCGTCACTGATCAACTCAAAGTACAACAAAAAATTGATCTTTTTTTTGTCACCACAAATTTGCATCTTTCTTTTTTCTTTTTGTTTGTTTTAGTTTTCGTCAATTGATCAAACAAACCCTCATGTGGGAGATGTTTTACACAGTCATGAACCTTATGATTTTTATTTAATTTTGAGTCTACCATTTTATCACTTTGTACCAATGTCTTGAAAACCATACTGGAGTCACTGGATCGGTCCGATTAGAAACTATCCATGAGTTTGGATTGAATAAAAAACTGGATTTGAATTAAACCGTTAAACCCGACCAAAAACCGCTAGAATCGCTAATCCGGTTCGATATCAAAATCTGGTTCACAATATTTAAGTTACATATTTCGTATTAATTAGAGTTTTTGAATAAAAAATTAAATCATAATTCAAAGTCGCATTTTTTTGTTCTTTCTAATTTATTTTATATTTTCCAATTCTAAAATGATTTTATTTCTATTTAATATTGATTGAAAATAATGATATCTACCTTTTTTATTGTGTTTTACCTTCATGATAATTATTTTATAGTCAATATATTTGACGTGTCCGATGATTATTTCTTTTTGTTGCGTTAAAAAGGAAGGACAAATCCTACTAAATCTTCTATCATTCATTATTTTTGTCAACACATTTGACGTGTTGGATGATTATTTGAATGATTTAATATATGGATTTTGTTGTCTTCTCATTTGTTGCGAGATACAGAGAATGACATTGAAGAACTTTAAGTATGTTTCGTTTTTTTTTTCATATTTTAATGTTGTTATTTTTTAATTTTTATATGTATATTTTTATTTAACTAAAAATGAGAAAATATTCAAAAAAATCGAATCGACTAGCCAGATAATTCCAAATTCGGTCTGGTTGTCAAAAGTTTTATATTTTTCTAATCTATTTCAAAATAATAGTTTATAAATATAAAAATATTAAATTACGAGGTGAAAGTGAGATTTCATCTTTCTATTTCATTTTTCTTTCACCTAAAACAACATCTTCCTTTAACCTTTCGTGCTCGACAAGTTAAGATATCTTGTGGAAGAAGATCAAAAGAGCAAAAAAGTATAGTTCATGTACATTTATAGAATCACATGTTTTTGTCTTTGTGATTCTCTCCAATTTCCCTCAATCTCAATCTCGTCTTTCATATACTTACTAAGATATTCTGACAAAAAAAAAACTAAGATGTATTATATACACACAATTTCAAAATAAGTAGAAAAATCTAGGAGTTTCTTCGGAAAGCAGTTATGAAATGCAAGGAGATAGAAGATAATATCCCTCTTGATCTAATGGTGGAGATTCTCCTTATCGAGGAGATTAGCAGGTTTAAAAAGAGATCATTATTGTCTAGGCAGATTCTCATTATCGAGGAGATTAGAAGTTTTTGAGGAAGATCATTTGGATTCTCTTCATTCACATCACTAGGAACATGTTGAGGTTTTTCTGGCAGATTATTATTCAGATAATCATCTGGATCTAGAAAAACATCATCTGCATTCAGAAAGACATCAGACGAAAGATTCTGATTGTTTAGAATACCAGGAGCATGTTGCAAATAACCATGCAGAGGATTCTAATTTTTCAGATCACGAGGAGCATTGTCATTTTTAAAAATGTTGTTTGATAAAAAACCTTGACAACAATATTGCATTGTGTTCCTATTCATCAAATTCAGATTAAACATAACTTAAATAGTTAAAAATTACAATAATATCACTATTTAGAATATTTGATTTTGTTTTCATTTGCACAAAATTTACACCATCTTAAAATTACCATCGTCTTCATTAAGTGTGAACAAAGTATGTTATTTAATGGCATATCTATGCTTATTAAAAAAATGAATGTTATTTAGTGGCATATCTATAAATTTTCATAATTAGATATTTATCATTCGTTTGTCGATTGATTAATTGAAATTTCTAAGATATATGTGAATCTGATTTAGAATTTGGATTTAAGAGATTTTGAAATGCACCTAGAAACCAACACAGGATGGAGACAACATGAGTATCGTTGGAGAGTTAACAATAATGTGCTTCAATACCTTGTTTTTGTATATTTGTTTTACGATAAAATGAACGACAAAAATATAAAAGTATGTATAAGTGAAAATACAAATGAAAACAACTTGGATGAAGCTGTTGGAGTGGCCAAAGAGGCTCAAGAGGATGTAGTTGAAGCGGTTGGAGTGGTCGAATAAACTAATGGAGATGTAAATGAAATGGCTGGAGTTGTCGAACATGTTAATGAGGATGAAGAAAAACCTCGAAACAATTGATATATAATTTTTATTTTTTAGGAAATTTAGAATCGGTAATTCAGTTCGATATCAAATCCTGGTTCACAATATTTAAGTTACATATTTTGTATTAATTAGAGATTTTGAATTAAAAATTAAAATCATCATTCAAAGTCATTTTTTGTTCTTTCTAATTTATTTTATATATTCCAATTCTAAAATCATTTTATTTCTATTTAATATTGATTAAAATAGTGATATCTATCCTTTTTTATTGTGTTTTACCTTAATGATAATTATTTTACAGTCAACATATTTGACGTGTCCGGTGATTATTTTTATGTTGCGCTAGAAAAGAATGACAAATCAGTCAACATATTTGACGTGTCCGATGATTATTTCTTTATGTTGTGCCAGAAAAGAATGACAAATCCTACTAAATCTTCTACCACTCATTATTTTTTCTAAATTTGAATGATTTAATATATGTTTTTTGTTGTCCTTTTCATTTTGTTGCGAGATACATAGAACAATATCAATATTGAAGATATTTTTAAGTATGTTTTTTTTTTCTAGTTTTATGTTGTTCATTTTTTATTTCCGATAAGTATATTTTTATTTAATTAAAATGATAATATATGCAAAAATTTGATTTGACTAGCCATTCAACGACAATACCCAATTCGGTCCGGTTTTCAAAAGTTTTAATGTTTTATATTTATCTGATCTATTTCAAAATAATAGTTTATAAATATATGAAATATTAAATTACTAGGTGAAAATAAGATTTCATCTTCTTTATCTAAAACGACAGCGTTCCACCTAAAATGACATCTTCCTTTAACCATTTATGCTCGACAAGTTGAGATATCTTGTGAAAAAAGATCAAGAGAGCAAAAAAGTGTAGTACATGTATATTTATAGAGTCAAATGTTTTGTCTTTGTGATTCTCTCCTATCTCCCTCAATCTCGTTTTTCATATATTCTGGAAAAAAATAACTAAGATATTATATATACACAATTACAAAAACAAGTAGAAGAATCTAGGGTTTTCTTCGGAAAACAGTTATGAAACACAAAGATCTAGAAGATAACAAATTTGAACTTGTATCTATAACTATATATATATATATATATATATATATATATATATATATATATTGTCTTCTAGATATTTTTCATTGATCTTGTTAAACCTTTTTGAAATACAATGTCGGCAAAAAATTAATTATTTTCGGAAATAGAGCCGGCGAATTTCTAAAGAATCCCAAAGCCAAAAACCTCAAACTTAGAAAACTAACACTAACATAGGGAATGAATCCTCATTTAAACATAAACAACAACAACAAGCAAAACATAATTAACAACATAAAACACAACCCATCTATTTATAATTCAAACAAGGGCTTAACAGGCCTACAAAATTGAATTCGCATTTTAATTCATTGATAGAAAAAGCTTTTTAACAAAAGAAGCATCTTAATTCGCTTTTTTTAAGCATAATGCATAAATATTATATAAATCCCAATTAGGCCCAGTCAGGCCCAATCAGGCCCAATCGTATCAAAATCTAGCAGTATAAATATAGCAACGTCTTTGTGATTCTCTCAATCTATATATCTTCTCCGAGTTGAATTTAGGGTTTCGTTGTTTTTAGTCGCCATGAAACGCAAGGAGCGAGACTATAACGATAACGAGGACGAATTAGGGTACACTTGTTCTTCCCTTATCCGAAGCCAAAGATTCGTCAATTCTTACTACGCTATGTCCTCGACTATGCGATCGCGGTTTTTAATCGCTTTCAGTAACGGTGCATTCGCCAAGAATGATGACAAGTGTTTTTTTGTTTTGTTAAAGCTGATGACAAGTGTTTGTTCATCTTCTCGTCTTCACATGAGGAGGGAGAGGAACCTTCTTCTTTGGTAACCAATCTCGACATGACAATACCTTCACTGAGCTTGTCTCACGGCTCCAGCTGACAGCTGTGCTTCTGTCCGTGGCTTAATCGGTTGTACTAAGAGTGGTCCATTCATTGTCATAAACCCTAGCACGAAATGGTCACTACCTTATCTTGTACCGGACCACGCACATACTTGGGATACGATCCTGTTAATGATCAATTCAAAGCATTGAGACGGATTAGTACTCCTTATAAGAATCATGATTGTATAGTGCACGAGGTTTTAACACTTAGACGTGGAGGAGAATCTTCATGGACACGCAATAAGGTTATCACCCAGCCTTATTACACTGTAACTAAACCGATATGCATCAATTGTTTCGTCTATTATGGTGCTCGGACCCCAACCCGAGATAAGAATCCGGTGATTGTGTGTTTTGATGTTAGATATGAGAAGCTAAGTTTTATCAAAGCGCCTGCGAATGTTGTGTTGTGGGAAGGTGAATCGATATTGATTGAATACAAAGGGAGGTTAGCTTCTATTGCAAGGCACCCTTATGCTACTTTCAATAGTTTTGATTTATTGATACTGGAGGATGTGAAGAAACATGATTGGTCCAAGCAAAAATTTAAGCCTCCCTTCTCTTTGGGGCTGGGTAAGAATGGTAAGAATCTCCCAAAAATTCGTTACTTTAAGTTGGCAAAGGGGATAATCCTCGACTTCAATGGATTGGCGAATCACAAACCTTAGATATATTAAACTTAAGACCCAATACTCGACTTAAAACCCTCCAAATGAAATAAGGCGGTGGAATCTCAGAAAGATGATGCAGGTAGCTCCAACAGTGAGTATATTAAACCCACTAATGGCCACACAAGTGTGATGAAGAACACTTGATAAACCAGTTTGATCCCCTAGATATGACACACCAAGAAAGATCGAAAGTTCACAATAAACTACATGAGAATCACTCTCAAAGGGTTTCCAAAAATAATAAGAAGTCTTCGATTTTTCTCCAATGGAGATTACATATATTTAAAGGAAAAAAACTTGAAAACAAAGGTAGATAATCTAGAAATCAGAACTTACATAAATTCAGAGTTGAATAATAAAGAGAGTTGAATGGGAATCCAATTCTTGGCCTTCAAATGTCTCTTAAACTCTAAATTTCGTATCTCCCTTTGACCAGCAATAAAATGCATTTATTTTGGGCCTTTTTACTCTTATTTTCATCAGTTCTTTGGCCCTTTTAGACTTGATAATAGGTTCAGAATGGACTGGACTTGATATCTAACATCCCCAATTGATTTCTGAATACTCGCCTTGTCCAGAACTTCATAAATCAGTCCATTATTGCCATCTTTGCATGCTGAAGACGTCATCCAGTTGAGTTGTGTCATGCCTCTTCTTATGTTTTCCATGATCATATCATCCCCTCCACTTGAAAATGATTTGTCCTCAAATCAAGCTTAATGAGACAAATGACAAAAAATGAAAAATATAGATGGTAAAACAACCTGAACTTCTCTTTATCCTTTTTTTTATGGATCTTTTTTTTTTTTTTTGGTTGGATTTTCAGAAAATGAAAAACAAAACAGGAAAAAGAAACAGAAAAACAAAGAAAAGAAGATGAAAGGGTAGAAGATGATAGAAAGAAGATGAACATGTTAAGAAGATGAACAAAAAAATAGAATGACAAAACCAAGCTTAGAGTGTTGCTCTGATACCAAATGATGCGGAAAACCCAAGGAAACTTTTCTCTAAGGTGGTAGAAGGGATAAGAATCTCCCAAGGATTCGTCACTCTAAGTTGGTAAAAAGGGATAATCCTCGACTTCAATGGACTGGCGAAGCACAAACCTTAGGTATATTAAACCTAAGATCCAATACTCGACTTAAAACTAGGTCTGGGCGTTTTAACCGGAACCAAAAAACCGAACCGAAACCGGCTTAAAAATAACCGAACCGAAACCGATCCAAAAACCTAAAATACCCGAACGGTTCCTATATTTTCAAAGTGCGGGTATTCGAACCGAACATGAACCAAACCGAGAACCGAACGGGTATCCGGATTATCCGAAATATAAAATAACCTAAAGATATTTCGGTTATAGGTCGGGTATAATCGGTTAGTTCGGGTAAATTTTACAATTTGTTTTTGTTATTTTTTCGGTTAGTTCGGATAATTTCAGGGATATTCGGGTAATCACCCGAAAATTATCCGAAATTACCAAAAATACCCGAAATTACTTGAACAATACCCGAAATTACCCAAATTACCCGAAAAAACCGAACCGAAACCCGAAAATTACCCGACTATTTTTGGTTTTTTAGCCGGTTCTCAGTAAGCCTATCCAAACTGACCCAAAAACCGAAAAACCGAACCGAAACCGACTCGAAAATCTAAAATACCCGAACGGTTCCTAAATTTCTATACCCGAAATACCCAAACGATGCCACATTTCCATGCCACGTTCCCACATTGCCACGTTTTCACGTTGACGGATTAGGTTTTCTTGTCTCGAATCTAATTTATTTTTACGAAATAGGATTTTGTATCGATACGAAATCCGATGCGAACAATATTATCATATTGATTCTATAAGGGTCAGTCATGTAACAACATAAATATTGCATTTCCCCATTCATGTAACAACATAATTATTGCAAATTCCACCGCTTGCCATCTTTGTCTCATCCATGGAGAATCACATGCTCACTTATTCTTTGAGTGCTCCTTCTCAAGGCAATTATGAGATTACTTTGTACTACGTATTGAGTCAAAACTCCTCCAAAGATCCATGAATTTTTGAGCTGGATAAACAACTCCAACCTATCAACAAAGCATTCCATGAAGTTTCTCACGCTTCTCCTCCAATCAGTTGTTTATGGTATTTGGCATGAGTGTAATGAGCGAATTTTTGCAGCGACTAATCTTTGACCCACCGACATCATCAGGAAGGTTGATCGACTAATGCGGAACTGTTTAGTCTCCCTCCCGCCTATTCATCCAATGGACATACATCGATGCTTCTCTCTTTTTGAGTTATATCTGAGTTGTATGCCTTCTTTCCTTTGAGATCAATACCTTAAAGGCTTTCGTGTTTCTCTTTTGTTTGTGTTCCAGGGAGTCTTTTGTCTACATGACCAATTCGGTTAAAGATATATATGGTGTAAAGATTTAGTATTAATACAACTTGACATTAAAACCAAAAAACATAAATATTGCATTATGTTAGTTTTAAATAATTATCTGTTTTTAGTGGCATTGGTACTTCAAAATTTAACATCGTGTGATCATTACATGTATGCATTAAAAGGTTAATCGAATATATTTGCATGCCAGCTAGTCACATATATATTTTCAAACTATAGGGGTAAATATTAATTTGTTAAACATTGTGTTCCTACGTTTTACTAATTGCATAAAAAAATTAATTACAGAAGTAAACTTCTCATCAGATGAATAGTCTGAAAGGTAAAAAATCCTTAAACGAAACTCGTACTTATATATTCAAAAAAGTAAGTGTTTTGGTTGTAATGATTTGGGGTTTAGGTGATATTGAATCCGGGGACTTGCGGCGATTTGCGGTGGACTTGCAAGGAAACCCTCCATCGCAAATCGCCTGTTTTCTTGTACTGACAAGTGCGTCTTTGGTTGATGGTTGAGCTCAGGCCCATGGAATTTCTGTCTGGTCCACGTCAGTTTCGTGCATGTGCTTAATGTTGTTGGTGAAAAGGTTTACTTATAACTTTTCCTGAAATGATGTGACAGCATTTGATTCTAACTTTTGCTTTGTTGTGCTCTTTGAATAAATTATATTAGGAGTTGCAAGCTTTGGGTTGGTTTGAACAAGATTACAAGAGAAAGCTCGCAGAAGTAGTCTTTGGACGTCCCTAGGAGAGGTTGACCCTGATATCGTTTTCTTGTCCTGAGTGTAAGAGAGAGTATCATCATCATACAAAATGTACTAAAAACAGTAGAGGAAACTCGCGAGGAGCTTATAGAAGAAATCGCACTGGTCCCATAAATCTGGAAGAAGCAAGTGATTATTGAATGTGTTGTGTCCGAGTGTGTGGTATATATGCAAATTAGTATAATATTTCTTCTGTTGCAGATAGTTGAGAAGCTTGTAGATGTGGTCTACCAAATCTCAACTACCATATTAGTCTTAACCAACAATATGTCTAAAAAGACACAATGGAGGGAAGAAGGGAAGAGAAACGATTAGGTGAAGCCGGTCTTTTGTTACACTAATTGCTAATCTAATCCAACAAATCGATTGCAGTTTACTTCTAATTGGTTCAATTCAGAGAGATTATATAGAGAAGTTTAATCTTTTTTTTTGCTTTTCATTAATATTTGGATCAAATTGAAAAATTGTGCTTTTTTTTTGTCAGGTGAGGAATGCCGACTCGTAGAGCCAAGAGAGAAACAAGAAGAAGACAAAACAAAAGCAGCAAAAAAAGCAATAAGAAGACTCGTCTCTGATCAATAGTACAACAAAATTGATCTTCTCTTTGTCACCACAAATTTGCATATTTATTTAGTTTTTTTTTTGTTTCTTTCATAGTTTTCAACTTTTCATCAATTGATAAAAAAAAAACTACTCTCATGTGGAGATGTATTTCAAAGTGTAATAGTAAAAAATATAAATTATATATGGCGAAACCTTGAAAGCGAAGATTTCATCAGCAAAACGATAAAAAAAAAAGAAAGAAACGGTCAAACTCTAACTTTTTCGACGCGGAGAGAAACAAACCCTCCAAAGACGACGAAACGACGATGACGGAAGGAAGAAGGAAAATGGCATATAACGGTAAATAAACAGAAATCTTGAGGGTAATATAGTCAAATTACATCAAGAGCAAATCGTACGGTATCATCGTGGTTCCTCTTCTTCTTCTTCTGCCTGATCAGTCGGTTTCAGTTACAAAACTGTGTGCGTGTTTCCTTTGGCGGGTGTTTTTGTCTTTTCTCTGTCTCATCTCTTTATTTTTTTTTTTCAATTTACAAATTACCAAATTGATTTTTTTTATGAGATTATTTTAAATAAATTTTATTCTTCTTTGAATCTCAGCCGTTCGTTTGAGGTTAATCTAAACTCATCTCTTCTCGACCTTTCCTTTTTTTTTAACCTTTTTAAATTTTTTGTAATGACTAGTTAATTTAAAAAAATTATTATTTTGTTTTATTGTATTTTTTTTCCTGGTTTAAGTTCGGTTTGTTTTTGTTTTTTTCTGTGTTCCTTCTGATTCGTTACTTAGGTCAATTAAAAATCTCTTTCTTTAATTTTCCCAGATTTGGCTATTTCTGTTTTTAACTGCGAATTCAATTTCTTAAGCATTAATTGGGGAAAAAAGGGCAAAAAGTTCGAAGCTTTCTCTTTTGTGATTTAGGTAAAAAAATGAAAATAATCTGCAAATTTTTATTCCCAAACTCGTGTTCTTGTGATTGATTTAAATTTTCGATTTTTGATGTTCTATTGTTTATTGTTGGTGTTATTGGTCCCTTGAATCAAATTAGGGTTAGGGATTTTTAACTTTTCTTTTATTTTGATATCGTTAAAGCTTTTTGGATGATAACATCGTTTTCTTATCTTTTGGGTTTTCTCAGTTTCATTGGCTCTCATCAAATTGTGTGTTTTTTGGTAAATCTATATGGAAAATCTCAGCGTTACTCAATCAGAATCTCAGATCAAAGAGGTTAGTTTTCGATATTAAATTTCGTATTTCTGAATGATAATTGAATCGATTAATCAACGTTTTTTGGTTAATTTTGTTTATTCACACGATAACGTGATTGATTCAACAGTGTTGTTACTGTAGATTAGCTCTGTCTATGATTTGGTTTTATTCATTACAGATTTGTTGTGTAAATTTTTCTAATCATAGATCCGTTTTGTCTATCTGATCAGTTGATGTTGAAATTTTAGATTGGTTTTTGTTCTCATAGATTTTGTTGTTTACAGTTTCTAACTGTTAATTGGGGACATAATCAGACACAAATCTTATTCATGTTCACATTTTTTGTTCTTCTCCTAATATCTTAATTTGTCTTTGAGGTTTCTTATGTTGCTCCAAACTTATGTGCTTTCTTTTTTTCCAGGATATGTCTCTTACGAATCATCCTCCAGACAAGGATAAGGACAAGGACACTAACATGGAACCACCTAGTAGTCCACGTCATCGTAAGGTTAGAACATTTGCGTAATCTGATGTTACCTAAAACAAATTTTATCTTATTAACAAAAATGTCTTGTGTATGTCAAGGTTCTTGCGAGATGGTTACCGGCTGAAGCGCAAAGGCCGATCATTGACGAAGCTCCTGTATTCTCCCCATCATTAGAGGTACTAATCTGATTGCTGTTTCCATGAAATCAACAAATTTTGGTGTATTTGAGTCTTTTGTCGTTCCTCGTTGATGTTTTGAGTTCTTCTTTGTTGATTTTGGGTTATTAGGAGTTTGAAGATACACTTGCTTACATAGAAAAGATACGTCCTCTAGCGGAGCCATTTGGTATCTGTCGAATCATCCCACCGTCGACATGGACTCCTCCTTGCCGGCTTAAGGAGAAGAGTATATGGGAGCATACAAAGTTTCCAACCCGGATTCAGAATGTGGACCTGCTTCAGAACCGGGAGCCCATGAAAAAGAAACCAAAGAGCAGGAAACGGAAACGGAGAAGAAACTCGAGAATGGGTTCCTCTAGGAGACGATCTGGTTCTTCTCCCTCTGAATCTGTTTCGTCTCCCGAGGCCGAGGAGAAATTCGGCTTTAATTCTGGTTCAGACTTCACTCTTGACGAGTTTGAGAAATACGCTCTGCATTTCAAAGACTCTTACTTTGAAAAGAAAGACTCTATTGGAGATACAAAATGGACACCGTCTGTTGAGGAAATAGAAGGCGAATACTGGCGGATAGTCGAGCAACCAACAGATGAAGTTGAGGTATAGAAACAGACCATTTCACCAATAAATCACAAATATGTATAAATAAACTAAGGTCGAATTTCCGTTGTTTGCTTGTTGTAGGTATACTATGGAGCTGACTTGGAGAACGGTGTACTTGGAAGCGGATTTTACAAAAGAGCGGAAAAATTAACCCGTAGCGATATAGATCAGTACATAGTTTCTGGCTGGAACTTGAATAACTTACCGCGTCTACCTGGCTCTGTACTCTCTTTTGAGGATTGTGATATCTCAGGAGTTCTAGTCCCATGGCTCTATGTGGGAATGTGCTTTTCATCATTTTGTTGGGTAAGCACACTTTCACACTTTGACTTATTATGAATTTTGTCCCCCGATGTTCGGATGGTTGATATATTTTTATGGACTTGAACAGCATGTGGAGGACCATCATCTATATTCACTGAATTATCATCACTTTGGTGAGCCAAAAGTATGGTATGGTGTTCCAGGAAACAATGCAACCGCTCTCGAGAAGGTGATG
Source organism: Pseudoturritis turrita (assembly GCA_900406555.1). Classification (NCBI taxonomy): domain Eukaryota; kingdom Viridiplantae; phylum Streptophyta; class Magnoliopsida; order Brassicales; family Brassicaceae; genus Pseudoturritis; species Pseudoturritis turrita. The sequence continues at coordinate 18,554 of OVBL01001060.1, read as the reverse complement.
AGAAAATATCTGCCTGATTTGTTTGAAGAACAGCCTGATCTACTTCATGGCCTGGTTAGGAATAAAAATGAACTTGTTTTTTTTTTTGCCTTTTTCTTGTTTAGTCTCCACTGTCTTTAGGGACTAACTCTTATCTTTTGTATTGGATTCAGGTTACTCAATTTTCTCCTTCAATTCTAAAAGAGGAGGGAGTCCAGGTTTATCGGGTGGTTCAGAATTCAGGGGAGTATGTATTGACTTTCCCGAGGGCGTATCATGCTGGATTCAACTGCGGTTTCAACTGTGCAGAAGCGGTTAATGTGGCTCCGGTTGATTGGCTGGCTCATGGACAGAACGCTGTGGAACTATACAGTAAAGAGACAAGGAAGACTTCTCTGTCTCATGACAAACTTCTCCTGGGAGCAGCTTATGAAGCTGTTAAGGCACTTTGGGAACTCTCAGATTCTGTAGGAAAGGAAAATACAGAAAATTTAAGATGGAAGAGTTTCTGTGGGAAGAACGGAACACTTACCAATGCAATCCAGGTAATGAAAAACACTCGCGTACTTTAGTCATGATACTGAATATGGTTTACTTTCTAATGCTTAATTGGTTCCTTTTCTCAAAATGTTGATAGGCTCGGTTACGGATGGAAGTGGAACGAATTGCAGCTCTTGAAACGGATTCTTCGAGTTTGGTAAAAATGGAGAAAGACTTTGATTCAAACTGTGAAAGGGAATGTTTCTCGTGTTTTTACGATTTGCATCTCTCGGCTTCTGGCTGCAAGTGCTCTCCCGAAGAATATGCGTGCCTTAAACACTCAGATGATCTCTGTTCTTGCGAAGAGAAGGATCGATTCATCCTTCTCCGTTACACCATGGATGAGTTAAGCTCGTTGGTCAGAGCATTGGAAGGGGAATCAGATGATCTAAAGTTATGGGCTTCCAAGGTCTTGGGGATTGAACACAGTGATGAAGACCAGTCAAAGACTAGCTCAGTTATCAGCCAAGAGAAGAAGCTAAAGGAAGGTTCCTTTGATTTGAACATCGACTTAGAGTTGGATTATCACGAAGACCATAAAGAAGAAGTCAGCACCAGTGGCGAGTTAACTGCTTCAGAGAACTTTGGTGCATCGGTTGAGCCTATAAATCTTGGGGTCTTGATTTTTGGAAAGCTTTGGTGCAATAAGCAAGCGATATTCCCAAAAGGTACAATTTTTGAAAAACCGTTTAGTTAATAGTATTTGACTTAATCAGAAATTTGGTCAAAAGGTTGTTGAGGTTTTTCGGTTTTGACAACTTTTACAGGATTCAGGAGTCGTGTCAAGTTCTTCAACGTGCTTGATCCAACAAGAATGAGCAATTACATCTCCGAGGTTTTGGATGCAGGACTCATGGGTCCATTGTTCAGGGTAAAGATTTTTTCCTCAACAACATTTCTATTCGATAAAAACTGAATCTTGAAAAGCAACAACACCCGACTTTTCTCTGTTGTTCAGGTTACTCTGGAAGAATCTCCAGACGAGAGCTTCTTTAATGTCTCGGCCCAACAATGCTGGGAAATGGTGTTGCAGAAAGTTAAAGATACATCCACAAGTCTTGGTCTTCCTACTTTATCGAGGTGTGAGGGTATTAACGGGCTTCAAATGTTTGGTTTCCTCTCGCCGTCTATAGTTCAGGTAAAACTTTAAATCCAATCCCATCTCCTTCTGCTTCAAAACCCATTCAAGATCTTTACTCTTTACTCAACTTAAATCACGTCTCTACAGGCCATTGAAGCTCTTGACCCAAACCATCGACTCGTTGAGTACTGGAACCACAAGAACCAAGCTTCATCCGAATCAAAAGATAACTTCATATCATCAAACTGCTCCGTGAGTTTAACCAAAGGAAAACTTTTCGGAGTAGATTTGATGTAAAAGCCGAAGAACAACAAGACTACCAGCTCCGAGACAGCGACAATATGACTCTGTTAGATAGATAGAAGAAACTTCATTCTGATTCTTTTTTTGGGGGCATTTATTCAGAATCTTTTGTTCTTTTTTTTCTCCGCCATTTTCAGTGAACAATAAACCTAACCTTAGCGTTAGAAGTGTAAACTAGGAACAAACAAAAGTTCGATTCTTTTGCTAATGCGATCTCATAATAATACAAATTCTTCATTAAACTCCATAGTCCATATAATTGCTCGGTGTGAAAAAACTTTATAAGTAGAGAATTTCACAGAATCTTCAAAAATAACAAAACTTGAATCTAAAAAAACTTACAAAGAAGAAATCTTTGAAGGAAACAACAAAAGAGATAGACTCAAGACTTGCCGCCATTAATGGAAAACTCAAAACTTGAATTGATCGGTGTGAAAAACTTTACAGAGTTGTAGAGATTATGTACAGAATTTCACAGAATCTTGAAAAAAAAACGAAATTTGAGACTCGAAAATCTTGAAAGGACAAAAAGAGATATACTTTCTCGCCGTTAGTAGAATCTTGCACCAGAAAAAGTCGCCGGAATGTACAGTCAGAACAAAGCCAGAGCCAATGGAGACAAGAAGGAGCCTATTGAGAAATGTGCGATTGACACAGAAGCAGAGGTTTCGTTGTTCTGAGACGAGGATGAATATCCAGGACGACGACGAAGACGAGGAGGCCAAGGACGGAGACTATCGGTTAAAGCAGCATCACCGTTTCCAAACTCGCCGTAAAGAGAGAAATCAAGAGACGAAGCAACACCGTGAATGGCGATCGAGGAAGAGAGGAAAAGATCTGGCTCAGAGACAAGAACGCCGTCGAGGGTATAATCGGAAACAGAGTTGTTAGTGACGACGATCGAGTTTCCGGGGAGAAGCGTTGGAAGACGAGAGAGAGGTTCCAAGAGACGAAGATCGGTGAATGAAAGACGTTGAGGAACGATGTGGTAAGCGACGGAGAGACGACGGGAATTAGCTCCCCCGTTGTTGATGGAGGAGGAGGAGGAGGAGGAGACATCGGCGGCGTCGAAATCCGTGGGGATGAAAATGGTGGCGGAGAGAGGGATTCCGAAATTGTCGTCGACGGCGGAGAGGAAATCGGCGGCCCAGTCACGGAAATCTCCGGCGCCGATCATTGCTTCGATGATTCTGTCGGAGTGTTGAGACGGAGGAGATGCGACGGAAGAGACGACGGTGGTGATGATAACGAGGAGGAGGAGGAGGAGATGGCTTGAGGTGGCCATCGGAGAAATCGGCGGCGAAGTTGTTACAGAGAGAGAGAGAGAGAGAGAGAGAGAGAAAGAGAATCAATCTTTGGAATCTTTCGAAGTTCGTTAGGAGGAAGAAACTGACTGTTAGCTACTTCTCTGTTTAAATCGTGATTGTGGAGAGTTAAAGGATAACTCGTACAGGTTTGGTTTGAGATAACCGGACAAACCGGGATTTTGGAGTCTTTGGAATCTTGGGAGGAAATTGAATTTTTTTAACTCGGTGCTTAAATTATGATTGTGGAGGTTTGGTTAGAGATAACCGGAAAAACCGGAACATATTTTTTAATCAACGCTTCCTTAAAAAATCGAGTCTTTTTGGTTCGATGTTATTTGGGTTGGGTTTAGATGAAACACAAATTGAGTTGTCTCTAACCAAAAGTCCAAAATCATATAACACAATTTGAGAAGAGCAGCCGCAGCATAGAGTAATGCAAGACCACCTTCACCTAATAGTGTCATTATCAGAGACCAGAGGCACAAACAAGAATCATTACCATTGTTGCCAAAAGCTTCCACAAGCTTCTTGATTATCTTTATGCTCACAGTTCAATGAAATGTCGTGCATTTGTTACAATACACTAATAGACAGCAAGTAAAGAGTTGTGTTCGATATTAATTGAACTATAATCACCAATAAAAAGACTAGAAAAGAAAAACAAAAACAGTTAAATAGAAGCAACACCAAACATTCACATGTCAGCAAATGCAAATCCATAACAAACTAGGAAGTGATTTCAATTTGATACTACGACGGTTAAAGAGCTCGGTTGTGAATTTTTCTTCGTCTTGTGACTTCGTGTGTTGTTTCTCGATTAGTGTTCAGATCTATGTTCTTTTTGTCTTTCTTCTGTTAAGATTTTGATTTATTCTGATGGATTTAGCTCGGATTGATTGTGTTGTTGAAACTTGAAAGCTGTTGAAATTTTGTTGCGAGATAATTTGGGGTTCTTCATGGTGAATTATAGATCTGGAATGCTTTGGTTGTGCATTCTCGTGAAAGAAATTGAGCAATAATGGAAGTTATTTCATATTGAGATTATGGCTAAAGAGAGCATCGATATTAGGATCTGGTGATGAATCATATATCTGATTACTGATTTGGTCTTACAAAATCGAAATTGCATGAGAAGTTTTTGTAGCATCTATCTAAGAAGCAAATGTGTTTCTAAGAAACACAAATTTTAAATATGCAAAATGTTATCTTACTGTTTGGTTTCAGAAGTTAAGACTTTAGAAGTAGGAGATGTATTGATTATGGTGGTTTGCTATGAGATAAGATGTGTTGACTGTGATGGTTTTGGTTTGATGGCAGAGATGTACAATGACATTGGACCTCAATCGGAGATTGATTGTGTTGTCGAAACTTGAAAGCTTTTGAAATTTCATTGCGAGATAATTTTGGGGGAGGGGGGGGGGGGTGAGGGTGTTCATGGTTGTGTGCATTCTCGTGAATGAGATAGAGCGGTAATGGAAGTTATTTCAAATTGAGATTATGGCTAAAGAGCATCAATAATAGGATTTGGTGATGAATCATATATTCTTCTTCTCTTTTTGCAGATATGTTGCTGACTCCTAGATGTGTGCGCTTTGCGCCTACGTACCAAGAGATTTTTGAACATTTTTGATTCCCAAGCTAGTAAATGAACCAATTAAGGGTTCACTGATAGATGATTTTGATCTTTACCGTTTCGATCCCATCACAGCTGAGAAGCTATATGTCTACCGCTTTCCACCGGACAATTTCTGGTTTTTTGTCAACAGAAACCTACTCCAATATCTTCTAGGCCTGATCGTAGCATTCGAGAAACCCTCATAGAGGAAAGTGGAAAATATCTGCTGATAAAAAGGCCCATAATACGAGGTCAAACCACTTTAGGTTACTATCGAACGTTGGATTACCTTGATCCATATCGGCAAAAAAATGGGTTAGAGGCAATCAGAGTATAAGAGAGCTGTGGAAGATGATTCGTTTCAGCATTATGTGGTTGTACATTTGTTCAACTCTCAGACGGATGATCACACGTTAATTGTTCCACCACATAACCTTTTGAATCATCTGAAAGATGATATGCAAGGGAATCTTCAACAGCATGTTCAACATAACCTTCCGAATCATTATCAACAGCATGTTCCTGGTGATGATTTGAACAATTACAATCAGAATCTCCAACATGCATATGGGAACAATGACAATGATCCTGGTCTTTTTGATAATGATCTTCACAATCAGAATCATCTTGTGAATGACAATCCATATGATGTTTTTCTTAACAATAGTGCGGTTTGTCTTGAAAATATCAAATAGCGCAAGTCGAAGATGTTGTTGACTCTTGGACGGAGATAAAAGCACAAACATACTTTGTTACACATGTTGAAGATGATGATAATTTTAAGATGGTTCAAATACTGTACATTTGAAGGAAAAAAATTATAATAGACTGATATTATTGTAAATTTTAATATGTACCAAATGTTATATCTTAATGGGGTGAATAGAAACACAATGTAATATTGTTGTCAAAGTGTTTTATCAAATAACATTTTTAACTATTCACAAAAATACGAATATTGTTGTGTATGAAAATATTTTTGGTGGAGACGTTTAACATAATATAGGTCAAAATGATTTACCAAACAACTGTCGATTTGTTCATTATTTACCAAGCAACTCTCGATTTGTTCATTATTGATATTTGGTTTCATAAATTCTTGTAACAACTCTTCATCACTTGCAACAAATTTGACACATTTGTATACGATGTTTTCAACCATATATCTTTAGATTTTGTCGACCTTGACATTTTGTTCATTACTGATATATTTGTTAAGAAAGTTTTGAATTTTGTCACCTTAACATTTTGATTAAAAAATTCAAAATTAGAAACACTCGACAAACTATATATCTTTAAAAATTCAGAATCCAATATATCTTCAAAAATTATAAACCTATACAATCGACAAACTATATATATATCTTCAGAATTTCTAATATATCTTGTGAAATTCCAAATCAGAAAAAATCACATTCCAAATAGAAAGTTAAACGAGGGATATATATTGAAATTAAACGTAAGATAACAATCTAATTAGAAAATAATCAAATTCTAAACTCTAATTCTATCGGATCAATGTAAACCCTAGAAATTAAAAATCCGAATAGATAAAGATAATAATCGATCAAGTTATTACAATAAGAAAACGATTGAAATCAAACAAAGGATCAAAGATTGGATTAGAAAACAATCAGTTTCCAACAGAAAATCAAAGGAGAGATGTATATCTAGTTAGGAAAAATAATATTCCAAACCCTAATTAGGGATAGAGAATGAAATACCAAAACTTGTGATATTTGTGATTCCAAACGATTGAAATCAAGTTATCACTTAAAAATATTTGTGATTCATGCATTTCAATTAAATGAATAAAATACTTCGATGACATGTTGCTCACATTGTTGATGTCGGATCTCATACATGAGTCCGACCCATCTTTTCGGAAGCCCATCATCTTATTAAGCCCAAAATATTCATTTAGTTTGAAATGATCCAATGGTCAATAGACAAATCTCAAATGGTCAATAGTCATATCTCAACATTAATTTGATGATTATAACTGACATATGAAAGAAAATATTATAAATGGGAGATGGAGGCCACTATGGAAAAGAGATCACATTTTCTCTAGTAAATACTAGCATTTGATTCTTTACTTGATATTGGCAAGTGCCCTAATAATATTATTCTAGGTACTTTCTCTAAATTTCGTTGTATTGATAAAAAAAATCATCAAATAAAAAACACATTTGTCATTGTTCGATCAAATAAAAAATCATCAAATAGCGACTGGCCTTTAGGTTTCTTTGATCACGCGATCAATTTTTGGAGCTGTGCTAGCTGCTTTGTGAACTCTAGAGTTCACATGTAGACTGATCATAATCATACACTATTAGAATATGGGCCTCAGACATATTACGGCACAAAACTCTTTTCTTAACAAAAGCCCAAGTTCGGTTTGTGGTCGACAATTAGAAGAAACCGACAATTGCATAAAAGGCAAATTCAAGAGCAGAAAGGAAATATATCTCATTGGTTATATAAAGAAGACGTTCACAAACCCGAAAGATAATCCCGAAGAGATACAATGTAGCGGCGATTAAGGAGAGAGGGACAAGGGAAAAGAGACAAAGCAGTATCAGAAGGGGAAAGAGAGCAATCAAGAAACAAAGAGAAGAGACAAGAGAGAATCCAAGAGGGAACCATTAAGAAGTTTTAGTCTTCTTAGTTGTGGTTATGATTCAAGGTGTCTTTTTCTTTTGCTCTATTCTGTGCTTTGTACAACGCAAGTTAGCGTTTGTGTAAACCCTTGATTGATAGTGGAATTGTGGGAGAAGGATCCCACCCGAGAGAGGTACCAAATGGGAACTCTCGGTGATCAATTTCTTGTGTCTTTAATTTTCTAACTCATCTCAAAAGCTCATAAGATCAAAACACTAAATCATATTAAAATCCCTTACATACACATATAAGTTAAGTATAACTGATAATTGTCTTTATAAAATAAAAAAAATATCCCACATTATAACTACAATCCAAAGAAGAAGTTCCAATGAACTATGAAAAAAGACTCAACAACAAGCACCTCGACCCAACCACCCAAATAAAACCCAATTTGAAGAGAAGAATCCACTCAACTTCAGAATTGTAACTTTGTTTCAACAGAGAAGGTTTTAAAGACCAACTCTTTGATCAAGACATTGCAGTGTCCCATAGATGGTTTGTTTGGTTACTTGAGATACAAGTAATTGGGATTTGATGGCTTGATGAATGTCTGACCAGGGCATCCCTGAGGTAAAGAAGCTACTCTTCTCATGGAAATCTCCAAAATCTGCTTTACAAAACCGCGAGTAGACCACTGACTGAATCGATTGAAGCAGAGATTGCAGCTTTTTTTAGCAGAGATCCCAATATTTGTAGAGATTATAAGATCAATTTTGTATATACCATCCGGAAGAATGTTGTGATTGCGAACACAAATATAAAAAATTTCCAATCAAATAAACAATTAAAAAAAACAGCAATTTTGAGGAAGGAGAAGAAGAAACATTCAGAAATTTTGAGCAAGGATTCAACATCTTAGCAAGGATCTGGAAAATCTCATAGTAGTTTACCTGATCATTTATCAATACAATTTCTTGGGTACCTAAAAATCAACACATACTATGAGTAAAAAACCCTTACTTTGTCATGCTCTTATAACAGGATCATATCCTTAAATCTACTATATGAAAGGAGGCTAACCCTCTCCATCTATGTGACACGTGGCATGTAGAGAAAGTGACACGTGTCCTTACATTAATTATAAATTTAAATTTAAATAAATTCAAATTTAAATTAAAACTTATAAACAAAAAATAATAAATAATATAGTGCCATAAAAACATAAATTTAATACAAATAAATAATATTAAGTTTAAACTTAGTTTACCTATTCATTTTCCTCTTTTGTGAAATTTATTCTCCAATTGGTCATATTTTCTTACATTTATATGCAAATTACTTTTCTACATTAAATGATTTTGTTATTCATTAGTATATATTAACCATCAAGTTTATATTAGTTATAAATAATTTTTTAGGAAACATGAATTCGGGACGGGATTTTGCGAAAAACGGAAACGTGACGAAAATTAGAGAAGTAAAATAGTTGTTCCATTTATGTTCCATTTAAAGTTCGGCACAAAAATAGGATGGGATGAGACGAAACGATAATTCTCAAAAATATAAACAAATATGATAATAATAAAATTCATATAAATTAATTATTATTTTACATAATATAAAAATATAAAAATTAATAAATTTGTTACATGTAATGAAAATAACAAATAAAGATAATGTTTGTGTGTAATATTTTGTCTTTTCTATTATTAGAAGATACATATTCAATTTTATTCGACCACATTTTGGATGGGTAAAATATAATTTCGACACATCTTTAAATTTTGCAACACAACAAGTCGTTGCTGGATGGATTGTCCGGAATTATGACGGGATCTCAAAATATAGAAGACCAACGAATTTGAGCTCTACAATATCGTCTTTAGAGGCATAAGGAAATGCTATACTTATCACTATACAAAGTGTATATTTCATGGTTTTCTATAAGAAATTTTTGAAAAATATTGATAAGTTCTGATAAATATTTCATGGCTCTTTTCGGGATATAAGTATGAAAAGCATATGTCAAGATATTAGTTTTTTGTCAGAAAATAGTGTATATTTCATGGTTTTCTATAAGAATTTTTTGAAGAAGATTGATAAGTTCAGATAAATATTATACATGGCTCTTTTCGGGATATAAGTATGGAAAACATATGTCAAGATATTAGTTTTTGGTCAGAAAAAACCAGAGCTGTTAATTTTATCATTTAAAGAGGTGTTAAAATGTTGCTGCACATACACTTGCAAAACATAGCATTTTGAATGTTTATTTCTACTCAAATTGTATTTATCATCCGCATTGGCTAATTGGTATTTTTTTCCGTGACTATGTAATTTCTCAATTTGAATAATGTAATGACTTGACAACAAAAAAAGAGATACATGTTCAATTATTTATATAATATTACTTGTAAAATTTGTCCCAAATGGAATTTCGAGAATTTTGTTTTCCGTTCCGTTTCCAAATAAAAATCAAAAAATTTATTTATACGGGAATATATTTCTGTATGGAATGGAAATTCAAGACAAGAAATAGATGGAATGCGATGAACCAAGACAGGACGAAAATTTTGCTCAACTCTAAATTTTTATAAAAAAAACCCGCGCGTATGCGCGGGTATTGGCCTAGTAAATAAATAAAACATTACAAAAACGTTAAATTTTCAACATGTTCCGGTGAGATATAAACATCACTAGTGTTTCCAATTCCATAACAGCGCCTAAACTCTTCATCATGTGCAATTCCTTCAAGCCTAACTCTTCTAATGTTGTTTGTTCCTACATGGTAGTAAAAAATGTAGAAGGGTTGAAGATCGCGTGATAAATATCTTGGGGCTAAAATGATTTCACCGGCCTTGTTGGTGCCTGGGAAAGACATTTGTAAACTCCAAACAGAATCCCACACAGAGAGGGGAAACACACATGTTTGCTTTGACCATTCATGTTTCTCTACGTCTTCTAGTATCCATAAATCAAAAGTATGTAAACGGCCATAAGGATATCTTACTATTGAAGCTAACTTCCCTTTGTATTCCATCAAAATCGAATCATTCTCCCAAAACACGACATTCTTAGGTGCTTTGATAAAGCTTATCTTCTCAGATCTTACATCAAAACAGACAATCACTGGATTCATCCTATGTTTTGGAGTCCAAGCACCATAATACACAATCCCATTGATGCATAATTTCATGGTTACAGGGGAATAAGGTGGAGTGTTGTTGTTACCTTGGATCTGCCTCCATTTATATTCTTTCTTATCACCTTTTAGAGTTAATACCAAGTGCTCTACACAATCATGATTAGGTATGCGAGAAGAAATCAAAGACAAAGCTTTGAATTGATCATCCACCGGATCGTATCCCAAGCATTTGCTTCTCATATCTTGAGCTAACCGTGAGGGTAAGGTTGGTAAGAAAATGACCTGTCTGGTGGTAGGGTTACATATCATGAACTCACATAAAAGTGAACAACCGATAAAGCCATGTACGGAAACACACTGTGACGAAGGGTTATTACAAACGCTAAGGGAAGGTATTGTCATGTCGTGATTGGTTACCAAAGAAGAAGAAGAAGAAGTTTCATCACCCTCGTATGAAGAAGAGAAGATGAACAAGCGCCTCTCCTCACGCTTGGCGAATACACAGTTGTTGAAAGCGACTATAAACCGCGATTGTGTCAAGGACATGGAGATGAAGGAATCGATGAATCCTTTGCTTCGGATAATGGAATACCAGATATTGGAAACACATTGAAACTTGATAAGAGACTTCGACGGCAATCTGGTGAGAATCTCCACCAGTAGATCAAGAGGGATATGTTAGTATATATATAATACATATTAGTATTGTTAGTATATTTTTTTTTCAGAATATATAAAAAAGACGAGGTTGAGGAAAATTGGAGAGAATCACAAAGACATAACATTTGATTTTATAACAACTCCACTTTTTTTTTTCTCTCGTCTTCTTTCACAAGATATCTTAACTTGTCGACCACCAAAGGTTAAAAGGCTTTTCTTGGTCGAAGCCCAAATATAATTTATACAATACATTTCGTTATACGATTGACCTTTCTCACAGTAAATTCATACCATGATATTCTTTTTTTTGAAATGAATGTTAAATTTAATTCAAACAAAAACAACCTGTTTTTACAATATATGTAACTTTTATGCTGAAAAAATGTGGAAGAAGAAGCAGAGCATTGTCACGTTTTATGATGATGGTCTTTCTTTCTCAACTTGATGGTGGTGATTGGGCTACGAACCAGCGGAAAAGCCCTTCTCTGTGAACATCACTTCCGGTTGCTCGAATGGAGCTCAATTTGCTGCGCACATTCTTATCAATTAATTTGACGAGCGTTGTTTCTGGAATAGGCTTATCACCGTGTCGACGACAATTGCGTTCTCTCCAAACATGGTAGATAGTGGATTGAAACGCATACTTTATCAAAAAGAGTGTGGTTTTGTCAAACTCCTTGTCATTAAGCAGCTGAAGTAGTCGTATTCAAACCATGGTGTATTTACTTCCTAGTAATTGAAGCGTTAGTCGCCGCCATATCTCGGATGTGTATCCGCAAGCAAAGAACAAGTGGTCTCGGGATTCCTCTGCTTGTTGACATAATCCAATCTGATTGAATGCCCTGATTCCATGTTTTCATGCGATCGCCCGTCGATAGCCTATTGTGAACCGCCAACCAGGCCATGAATAAAAACTTTGGTGTGGCATGAGGAAACCAAATCCCACCGTACCAGTCTGTACGAGGTTGCTTACACATGATCATATCGACAAAATTTATTATATATAGAGATAGATACGTTAAAATAGACACTTTTTCAACGTTCAATGTGATGATCACAAGAACAATACAAAAGAATAGTACGATGGAAAAACGAGGAAAAGTACTCACAATTTACAAAGGGTCATAAACACATGCAAGCTCTCAGCCTAATCATAATCACATGCAAGCTCGTATGGGATGTTGAATGGTGTCGTATGAAGAATTGTCATTGACGAATCATTTGGTTACCAATCTAACTGACGTGTCTTTGTCAGTAGGAGGAAAGAAGAATGTCCTTACTAAAATACTAGGGTACGTGATGAAACCAGCCAAGAACATTCTTGACCTTTCTTTAGCAAAAAAAAAAAAAAAACATTCTTGACCTTTTTATTTGGCTGGTGTCTCTTAGATACATGATGAAACCAGCCAAAACAGTACCGAGTTTTCTCTTATTGTAATTGTTACAAATGAAATCGATAAATGCAGCCATAGACAGATGAATCTCAGAGAGTAGGTGCCAAACCTTCCCGTCAATGTGAGCTCTTGGGGAAGATCAGCGGCCTGTTATCCCTAGAGTAACTTTTATCCGTTGAGTGACGGTGTTGGCTCGACGTGCGGATGGCATTTTAGAGTTTGACACCTAACCGGCTTCAAAGAAGCCTCTCAAGAATCTATAAGAAAGGTGACGACAAATGGCAAAAATTATCGGACCTTGAAGAAGGATACCTTAGACAAAAAGCAAAACTTCATTGGCTAAGTGTTGGAGATCGGAGTAATGCTTATTTTCATCGTTCAACACAGATTCGAAGAATGCAAAACTCTATTAGGGAGGTTGTAGGACCGAATGGTAACATATTCACATCAACGGAAGACATTAAAATGGAGGCAATCCGGTTTTTTGAAGATTTACTATCCAAACAGTCCCATGGTATTGAGATTGTCTCAGTCGAAAAGCTGCAGGAAATATTGAGCTTCCATTGTTCGGATGCTGATCACGAGGTTCTAACGAAAGAAGTTAGTGCAGATGAAATCAAGAATGTAATATTCTCCATGCCCAACAACAAATCCCCGGGTCCAGACGGATACACATTAGAGTTTTTTAAAGCTACCTGGCCCATCGTTGGGAATGATTTCACGGCAGCAATCCAATCTTTCTTCTTAAAAGGATTCCTCCCAAAAGGACTAAACACCACTATTCTTGCTTTGATCCCCAAAACCGACGCAGCAAGGGAAATGAAGGACTATCGACCGATATCATGTTGCAATCTGATCTACAAAGTCATCTCCAAGTTGATTGCCAATCGGTTTAAACAATTTCTTCCACGCTTTATCAACCTTAACCAATCGGCGTTTGTTGAGCAGAGACTACTAATGGAAAATGTGCTTTTGGCAACAGAATTGGTAAAGGATTACCATAAGGAACAAATCTCTCCACGATGTGCCATGAAACTGGACATATCAAAAGCTTTCGACTCGATTGAATGGGATTTTGTACTGAACGCTCTATCGGCCCTAAACTTTCCAAATAAGTTTATACACTGGATCCGCTTATGCATAACGACGCCATCATTCTCAATCCAAGTCAATGGAGAGCTTGCTGGTTTTTTTCAGAGCAAACGAGGCCTAAGACAAGGTTGTGCACTATCGCCGTATCTCTTCGTTATGTGTATAAATGTCTTGTCTTGCTTGATAGATGGATCTGCTGTTGAGAGGAGAATCGGGTACCACCCTAAATGCAAGAACATTCAACTAACGCATCTTTGCTTTGCCGATGATATCATGGTATTTATCGATGGCCAAAGAAGATCGATTAACGGTGTATTGGCAATTTTTGATGACTTTGCAACAATGTCGGGACTACGAATCAGTTTCGAGAAATCTACACTTTATCTTGCAGGAGTCTCGGATCGTGATAAAGCCAATATTATTGCGCAGGTACCTATTGCGCTAGGAAACCTTCCGGTTAAATACTTAGGCCTACCTCTCTTAACCAAGCGGATGACAACAACGAACTATAGGCCCCTACTGGAGAAAATTCGATCAAAGATGAGCTCTTGGACAGCAAGACATTTGTCTTATGCGGGCAGAATGCAACTTCTACACTCGGTAATCTTCAGCATCACGAACTTTTGGATGTCCGCATTTCGGTTACCGAATGGGTGCATCAAAGAAATTGAAAAAATTTGTGCTGCTTTTCTTTGGTCGGGACCGGATCTTAATGCGAAAAAAGCAAAAGTATCATGTAGTGAGATTTGTCGTCCAAAGGCAGAGGGTGGTTTGGGTTTTAAATCATTAAAGGAGACAAATAATGTTTCCTGTTTAAAGCTAATTTGGAGGCTACTATCAGCTCAAGCATCCCTGTGGGTTTCGTGGGCAAGGTCGATGTTGATTGGGAAGGAGTGTTTTTGGTCGATTAAGGATAATACATCTAGAGGATCATGGATGTGGCGGAAGATCCTAAAAATCAGAGACATCGCAAAACATCTACATAAAACTGAAGTCCGTAACGGGAAGAAAACTTTCTTTTGGTTCGATGTTTGGTCCCCATTGGGGAGACTTTATGACATACGGGACAGCGAGGAGCTATAGACATGGGAATCCCTTTCTCTGCCACTATGGAAAACGTTTTCACACGTCACCGCCGAAGAAAGCATAGAGTAGCTCACCTCAACAACATCGAAGAGGCCATCGATAAGATCAAGCGCGAGAGGAAAACAGAGGAAGATATCTCTGTCTGGAAATATGCGGACAATAAATTCAAGAATCGGTTTGTGACAAGTAATACATGGACTCCCACCCGGACAAAACATCCACCGAACAATTGGTATAAGGGAGTGTGGTTCACACATGCAACTCCCAAATACTCTTTCATACTGTGGCTTGCTATTCGGGACCGTTTGGCAACAGGGGATCAAATGCGGAGATGGAACCTCGGCATTAACACGGACTGCAAGCTGTGTGGAGTTGCAGAAGACTCTCGCAATCATCTTTTCTTTGATTGTCGGTTTTCAAGAGTAATTTGGAGGAACATCGCTTCTAAATTACTTGGACATGAATACACGACAGCTTGGAATGAGGTGGTACCTCTTCTAACAACATCTCGACCTAAATATACTTTGTTTGTCATTCGATATGCAGTACAATCTACCGTATATCACATATGGAGGGAGCGGAATAGGAGAACACACGGGGAAGACCCGTTGACGGTGAACATCCTCATCAAACAAATTAACAAGAACATCCTCAACCGTATCAACTCAATTCGCAAAACGGGTCACTACGATTACACAAAAGCCATGGAAACGTGGCTTGCCACACGAACTCATCAATAAGCTAAATGCTCCGACACGAACCAGCTTTTCAAATTATCCTCTCGACT
This sequence comes from Pseudoturritis turrita, assembly GCA_900406555.1. Classification (NCBI taxonomy): domain Eukaryota; kingdom Viridiplantae; phylum Streptophyta; class Magnoliopsida; order Brassicales; family Brassicaceae; genus Pseudoturritis; species Pseudoturritis turrita. Next base: position 2,958 of record OVBL01001060.1, on the reverse strand, counting down.
CGTCAAAGGCATTTTCAAGTTGTTTTCTCTTGTATGATTTCTCATCAGCCTAATGTAACAAGTATTGTAAAATAGTTTTTTGATTTGAATAAAATTTTACATTCATTCAAAAAAAAAAAAAAAGAAAGGTGACGACTTCACTTATACACTTATTCATATTTTCAAAAGCTGGTGTTGTTATCTGCTTTTAAGTTATTATTAATTTTAATGTTGTATTCTTTAGGCAGGTGAGTTAGTTACCATTGCATTAGTTTTCGAGACTTTTGGAGACTTGGAGGAAGAACTTTGGTCCCTTTCTGTTTCATATGAAAGTGAATATTATATATCTTTTAATTCAAATGATTGCGAAGATTACTTTAAAAAAAAAATGTCTCAAGTATTTTTTTTTAAAAGAAATATAGTGATTAAAAAAATTAATCTAATTTCTTATATAAACCAACACAAACATGTATATAATATCTTCTTTTTAAGAGAATCAGTTATAGAGAACCCGATAATATTTTTGTGATATTTTATTTCATCTTGATATTTTGGAAACTCTCAAGAAAATTTTCATGAAATTCTTACCAAAAGTAAAATTTCAGGGTTTAAACAAGTTGAACACCAATTGTTAGGCATAATTTTATTTGTTAGAAAAATTAATGAATAAATGTAGTAAATAGAAAAAAAAATTAACAATTTTTCGACTTTGAATTTGTAAATTTTGGTGGCATTCCTGAAAACAAAACTATAGAACTTCTAAAACTCAATTAAAACTTTAAATTATCTAATTAGTATATTTTCCATTTTTAAAAAAAGATATTTTACAAAAAAATTAAAAAAATTGTTGCAACAAAAAAGTAGAAAATAGAAAATTACCATTTTCATAGATACCGATTGATATTTGGTATCAATTATCAAGTCTTGCTATATCCAAGAATTTCTCATGCTAAAGAGAAAGAAGAGATACAAAGTTGTCTAATACAATATGAGAATCATTATCCAATAATTTCTGGAGGAGCAAAACTTTGGAGGAACACAATAGATTACCCTTACTTTTGAAATGATGTGTATATACATATTTTTTTCCATCAATTGTTTTAATAGATTAAAGATTGAAAATAAAAAAATGTAAGAAATATAAATATGATAAATTTATAGAAGTTTTTCCTAAATAAAGCAACAAATATTCTAGCTTAAACAACAATTTGTGCAAAGCGTGTGCAATTCCCTAGTATATTTTTTTATTCATTAGTTAGTTGCATCATTGAGAATAATGAAGGTGGTGATAGTGGCGCGAGAACGGTTGTGGTTTTGTAGAAGACAAAAAATGATCAACTCGAGAAGCAAAAAATGATTCTTCCAGCCATTAGAATCTAAAACAAATCATGATCTTAAAATTGAATAGCAAAGAAGCACATATGACGTTTGGAATCAACTCAAAGGCATATGACGTTTCTCTGCTTGTTCGTCATTACCAAGATGATCCGGACGGCACTTAATGCATGGTACTCATGCACCACTTATATTCGCATCACTCACCAAGTCTGTCGCTACATAATTCTAGCACAGTATATGATCTCTCTGGTTTCTTATCACACCTAAATTGGTGCGCCAAGAATTATCACGCAGTAGACCCCTAGAGAATGTTGTTTGCCAAGTCAGTGCCTCCACCATTCCATCAGAGGATACAAAATGGCCATTAATTGCAGGCCGGCTGCGTACTTGTTCAAGGATCATACTGCCCATAAGCGTTTTAATGAGTTGCTCTTCCATCCAGCTTAATTGCGTTTTCCATAGTTGTATCACCACGTCTTGTAGAAGTTGAGGAGAGTTTGGAGGATCAATTTCCATAGGATCAATCTCCATGGGATCATCATCAATGGGGTCTTCATTGTGGGAGTCGAAACTCGCACAATCAAAAACTTGTAAAGAGATTTAGGGATTCGACAAACTTCTATGTAAAGAAACCAACAAGCTGAGATCCAAAGATGGAGATTTTATTCAAGCTGTTTTGAAAGCTGTTTGTAAAGTAATAAATGTTTAGCTAGGTCAATTTTCGGATCCCTTTTTCAGAGAAGTACATCGTCTATTTATACACGAATAAGTCGGCTAGGCCTGTTTCCTAAAAGTATTTGGAAAACTTCCTTTCTCTAGCTCGGATGTGGGCTTCTTTCTTAGGCTCGTCATCTCGGCCCACCAATCTCTTACGGCTCGTTGCCTTGACCCAATAAAATGTTGGGCTCGTTGCTTCGCTGGGTCATCGGTGAGCTGGCTCGTCGTTTGTCTCACCTGCTTCTCCCAATTCCGAGCCAGGTAGTTGGCTCGTCGCCTGACTTCCCTTGATGCCGAGTCAGGAAGTTGGTCTGCCAACATGTTGGCTCGTCACCGTTCGTTGGTTTGCCAACATGTTGGTTCGTCACCGTTCGTTGGTTTGCCAACACGTTGGTTCATCACCGTTTGTTGGTTCGCCAACATGTTGGCTCGTCATCGTTTCTTCATGCCACTGAGCCAAGATGTTGGCTCGTCACTCCTTTCTCCTTGCTGCCTAGCCAAGATGTTGGCTCGTCACTCCTTTCTCCTTGCTGCCTAGCCAAGATGTTGGCTCGTCATCGTTTCTTCGTGCTGCCGAGCCAAGTTTGGCTCGTCTCCTGCTCCTTCTACTGCCTAGCCAGGATTTTGGCTCGTCACTCCTTTCTCCTGGCTACCGAGCCAAAAGTTGGCTCGTCACTCCTTTCTCCTTGCTACCGAGCCAAAAGTTGGCTCGTCACTCTTTTCTCCTTGCTGCCTAGCCAAAAGTTGGCTCGTCGCCTAGCCAAACATTGCTTGCTTCTGTCACCGAGCCAAGAGTTTCCGCTTGCTTGGCTAGCCTTTTTTCCATACTTAGTCTTATCAGTAGTTGATCTCGATGAGGTGAAAACCGACCCCAACAGTTAGCCCCCCCAGCTCGGTAGTATTATTAATAATAGTGACGAGGTG